>CM077170.1:10081766-10589266 GCA_039654105.1 Coreius guichenoti
GTCTCTCTCTCTCTCTGTCTCTCTCTCTCTCTGTCTTTGTCTCTCTCGGTCGCTCTCTCTCTCTCTCTGTCTTTGTCTCTCTCTGTCTTTGTCTCTCTCTGTCCCTCTCTCTCTGTCCCTCTCTCTCTGTCCCTCTCTCTCTGTCCCTCTCTCTCTCTCTCTCTCTCTCTTTCTCTGTCTCTCTCTCTCTCTCTCTCTGTCTCTCTCTCTCTCTCTCTTTCTCTGTCTCTCTCTCTCTCTTTCTCTCTCTCTCTCTCTCTCTCTCTCTCTCTCTCTGTCTGTCTCTCTCTCTGTCTGTCTCTCTCTCTGTCTGTCTCTCTCTCTGTCTCTCTCTCTCTGTCTGTCTCTCTCTCTCTCTCTCTCTCTCTCTCTCTCTCTCTCTCTCTCTCTCTCTCTCTCTCTCTCTCTCTCTTTCTCTGTGTCTCTGTGTCTCTCTCTCTCTCTCTCTCTCTCTGTCTTTGTCTCTCTCGGTCTCTCTCTCTCTGTCTTTGTCTCTCTCTCTCTCTCTCTCTCTCTCTCTCTCTCTGTCTCTCTCTCTCTCTCTCTCTCTGTCCTGAAAAAACCCTGCTGAAATCTGAGACAGTCACAACATGTTCTGTCAGATTTGTTAGTGGGATTGTACCACATCAACATTACCTGTCCCTTGTTTTAGGTTACAGGTAAATTCAAGCATAATCTTTATGCAACAATTACTACAAATGTGTATGGCAAATGTTTCATTAGCTATAATGAAAACATAATACAGAAATCCTCTCTTCTGATCTATTGTAAAAGTTTTTATTGTTGTTTGTAAATGATTTTTACCCAACAGTGGATGACAGTTTTACATTTTGTTTCTTTGTTTCTTTAAAACACATCTATTACACTTAGATACAGCATGTTACAGTCGAGCACGACGTGGTAATGCAATATTTTTTGTAACGCGTCTCTAAACGCGACTTCAATAAAAAAAGTAAACTTGATAAGTAGTTATTTTACGTGAGAGGTTAGATGATTCAGGCCGTTTTATTTTGACCGCTCCAATGCTATATGCTTAACACCTCTTACATTTACATGTTCAGCTTAAATATTAGTTTTTAGTCATTTACAAAGGTGTCAGGCATGATATCTTATATATAATTATGATATTGTTACATGTTCTGGGTTGTTGGGTACCTGTAAGCGGTAAAAACTTAACAGTAAATGAGAGACGTGATTAGGTTGTTACTCAAGCGGTCCTCTGTGATGTCTTTTAATAAAACATTTCAGTGTCATTAAGGCAAACTCAGTAACGGTATACAGTGAAATAAATATAAACATACAAAACTTTATGGTAACGAATAGGCTAAATAAACACACATGCTTGTTCTGACTCTTTCACATACCAGACTGACCCCGGGTAAGTAAACCTCAAATACCCAAATCACACAGTAGTTATCTTGACTTTATCCACACGTGTAGGGGTGCTGTACTCGTCCTCGTGCGCTTATTTTTTTTTTGCTTAAAGCTTAAGTTTTTTTTCTGAAACGGTGTTTTACCATGGTTTCATTTTTTAAAACATCACCATTCTTTTTTTCTTTTTTGTGTGTGTGTGTGTAATTTTAATTATAAGCATGTTTTCCCTTTACATTATGTTTCCTGCATTTAGCTGTAATGCTAGTGAGTGCTTGGTGTTACTCATTGTTCCAGTACAGCAATTGGTTGGTTTAATCAGATGATGCAAGCTACTTGCTTGACCTTTTTTTTTTTTTTTTTTTTGTACTGTGGATGTTCATAGGCATTTATCTGGCTTGTTGACTTGCTTTTTTTGTGACTGGAGAACTGTACCCTTGAGAAATCCTGTACCCTGTGACATCCAAAATGTTCATTGTGTGCAACCTGTATTAGTTGCATGCACATCTCTTATGTTGTATTAAAACAACATAGTTGATAATGAGGGTTGCCATCATTTGATAACTGTTTTGAAAAAATACAAAAAAAATTTTTACATTTACAAATTTCAGAATTTGTATTTTAGGTTTTTGTTAGTTTAAAAGGCTTTCCAAATGTTTTGATACTGAGATTAAGCTATCTATGCATAGAACTGCTAATTTTAGAGTTCTAATATGTGTTTAATATGTCATTGAACGTGGATGTTTATCATTGCTCAAGCTGCTTAAACCAGTAAAGTGATTATAAGCTAGCTCTTAACTGCACATTGTCACAGTATTATTTTGTCACATTATAAGAGTAACATTTAATTCAATTTAAAATAATTACCAGCACTGCATAAAGCAAGTAAAATGCAAATGATTTTATGTAATTATATTAATTACATCAGATTTGTAAGTACTTACTTAAAAATTACTTGATATAATTTAACAGGCCAAGTTATATTTACTTACTCACTTTAATTTTACTCCACTTAGTTAAGTATATTTACTTAATTTCCATATGTGTAAAATTTACTTGCCAAATAAAAAACCTACTTATTGTTTTTCTCATTGTATTGAAAAAAATATATAAAACAAAGACTGAAACAACTGATAAGCATTTAAGTAGCAGATCTCTGAAATATTTTATCTTGTAAAACATCTATAGTGTTAGAAATCATTGTTGAAGTTATTTCCATTACTTGGACTTACAGTAAAATAGGACTCTATTGCTTTAAATATTTAAGTACTTTAAAATAAAATTGTTGAATCTAGTATAAAAAAAGTTGAAAATTGCTTAACTTATTCTGATGAGTTAAAGCAATGTAAAAACATGCTGTCATAACTTATTGATCATAATTTTTTTTACAGTGTACAGAGGAGAAGAGTGAGAAAAATAATGTCAGGGTGAAGGAGAGGAGTAGTTGGATCAGGACAAGGGAGATGGAGAGGTAGAGGAGAGAAAGAAGAATGTGTGCATTCTTGGCAACATACTATCTAAAATTGAACGAGTCAATACTTTATAGAACACATTCAACAAAATTGTAGAATGGCTTATAGTAAAAGAAACTGAATTATATAATGGATTTTATATTGTCTGCAGGTAGAACTGAAACTTGACAGTAATGCAGTTTTCATAATGCCATCAATTGTTAGTATTTGTCGTTGTGCAATGATTGACTATATGTTCATGTTGGATAGAAAACTAGTGCTAGAGTTTGACAAAATTATTTAATTTTGAATCGGTTTGCTGTGTTTTGATTACATTCAGGGGCGTCGGGCTGGGGGTAAAACCAGTACTGATTACCAGGGCCCCAAGGGGAGTGAGGGCCCTTGAAAAGTCTGGAATATATTTTATTTTACCTGGATATTTTCATTTTCCATTAAATTTCATAATGAATGTCAGATGAAATGTAAAGTTAGTATACTGGCTGAATAACTTGGTTGATTGACTTACTACATTTTGTATACAAAAAAGTAAAGACTATCTAAGGTCTCACGGTCCCACCCCTTGCTAATGCGCCAAATGGTTTAGTCCATCTGCACGCATTTTGTTTATGCTAGTTAGTTGAGCATCTGGTGGAGCGCAAACTTCTGCTGTAGAAATGTTTTTTTCAAAGAAATCCAAATCAGGCCACCAAAAAAAGAAAGGAAAGACAGGAGAAGGAAAGAAAACAAAATGAGGGGAAACAATTGGTAACTGACTTCTTTTCAAAGAAAGGCGAGCAAAAACTAGAACACGAAATCTATAGTGCTAAATTGCTTGAATATCTCCGTGATCGTTAGTGCTAAAAATGAACTGAGACAACCCATTGAAAGAACAGAACATACACTTTCAGATGATAATTTGGTTATACATGTAATCTGAGGTAAAGGCTAAATAAATAAACTGTACACTAACAATGCTGTTTGCATACAACACACAATTATAATAGCCTAATTTGAAACATGTTTAATTTTAAATTATTAGTCTATAATATCTAAAATTAGCAATAATAGGCTAATCAGTGTCATAGGTGGCTTGGTAGCTCATCGTTGATGTAGGTGTGTTGAGTTTAGAAAAAGTACTTTAAGTATTGGTAAATGCTTGTTAGCAGTTGTAAAACAGTGTAATTTAAAAAAAAAAAAGTGTAGTTATTTATGACTTCCTGATGACAACCCCCATACACCTCTCACAACAGGGGGTGAGGGCGGAATCCAATCCGATGTCCTGATAGACTCTACACAGAGCTCAGTTATTGCAACCAACCTGGGTTCCTAATCGAAGGGATCTAGCGCGACTACCAATACCAGATTTGACGACTCCATCGGAGCAAACGGCACATCTCATCGATCAAACGTTGAAGGAAAATTGTCTGGTTGTTATATTGACCTCCAAAGTCAACATTCCTGTTTGTCTGAGCCTGACGCATACCACGCTTCTTTGACTCGCACTTTGGGGGATCAGACCCAAAACTCAACCTCCAGAGCGTTAACGCACAAGGTCTGGACAATTGTGCAGCAAGGACCCACTCACAGGAGATTCCAGGAACTATTAGAGTCTTTCAGCATCAAATAGGGGACAAAGTTTATACTGTGCACAAAGTTGAGACGTCTTCAACGCTGCGGGTTTCTGGAATGGCTGCGCAAAAGCTGATGGAGAGCGACTGCCCGTTGAGTTGTGGCGATTCTGTGCAGAAGCAACCGCCGGTGTGCGAATGCGCCATGGGCAATGAGTGTCATGTAAAAGTTAGGTGGTATGTTTAAAGATCTTTACAGAGGCCAAATGGTTGGCTTGATGCATAAGATCATCAATACCGCACGCGAATCGGATAATGACTGCTCGGGATACCAAACGTGTAACAAATCTCAAAAATGAAATGGACGACATAAGAGACCTGACAAATTCATTGCCTGATGTGACTTACCTGTTTATTAGCAAAGAGCCTATCTGTGTAATCCTCAGAAAAGTTCTGGATGTGATGTGTGATTGTAGCGACAAGTTAGGAGTTACCAAAGTACTCTGTATGTGTACATATGTATCGGATTTATGTATGTCACTGGTGTCAAAAAATGCTGATGATATCACCATCAGCGAATTGTTGAACGATGGTTAACTACATACTAGACCAAAACATAATAGCATGTAGAGATTTTCTTTTATGGCTAGACCGCCTGTAATGTCATTATTATTGTTTTACTTAATGTAACCTATGTAATGACATTTTAACATTTTCTTCACTAGCCTTCATCAATGTATATTCAACAATATGTTGTTGAAATAAAAGACTGAATCACTTACCTTGTTGTTGTTATTATTTATGGATATGTGTGTGAGCTCATTAAAAATGGTAGGCTATTACTTAACCAAGATAAAATGTTTTCAAAGAACCGCATTCTATACCCCCAAAAACATTTATGATAGTATGAACTAGGATAATATAGGCTACTATACTGTAAATGACTCAAATGAATGCGACGGTTTAATGCATCATCTGATTAAACCAACCAATTGCTGTACTGGAACAATGAGTAACACCAAGCACTCACTAGCATTACAGCTAAATGCAGGAAACATAGTTTTCGGACTAAATGTTCCTTTTATAAAACCAATTGCGTGTGTGTGTGTGTCAGAGAAAGAGAGAGAGAGAGAGAACATATTGTGATTTGCCCTAATGACGATGATAAAATCGTATTTTTGTCCTCTGTACACTGTAAAATGGCCCCTGTGTTGGAATGCGGAAGCCCGCACGTGTCCTGCAGATGTGCCCCCAAAATCAGAGCTCAAATAGCCGTGTCATTCTTCCATTTGATCACCACAGAAAACAACCGGAGGTCATAGGCCACCATCGCTATTTCAAATATGTGCCCTCAAAGGTCATATCGGTCCCCGGAGGATACAGAAGGTCAAAGGTAACATCGACGTGGGTGGTCAAGGTCAACGGTGGGGGAGGGGAACGACGTGGGTGGTCCGGTGGGGGAGGGGAAGGGCGTGGCAAAGGTCAAAAGGTCAAAGCAATCAATCATTTTGACACAAAGTATCTTATATAGACTACTGTGCTTAGCTAAGAATCACTATTATTGCTCATATTGCAGTTAGGGATTTGCCAAACCCTTAATAGTAACGCTGTCTCCAAACCAGGCACAACATGAAAGCTACAAGCGTTATTGAGTAAATCTGCCCAAACCAGCCACCATGTGTAGTGTACACATATAATGCCTCAAATAGTGCAGCATACTGAGGTGAGATGCTTTTACTTTTCTAAGTGATCAAACTTTCAGTTTTTGCCTGACAGATGATAAAATGGATAAATAAATCCTTACATTGAAGGAGGGATCTGAGCCATTAGAAATTAGAGCCTTATAGAAACCAGTAAGCAACCACTCAGAACACCCTAGGATTGCAACATTCTAAAAACCAATTAGAACATCTTAGCAACCACATATCAACTCCATGGCATCCACACCATAGCACTCTAACATCATAACATCTGTAAAATGTTAAAGTCTAGCTGTTATCACAATGTGGCAACATTTCTGCTGAATTTTTTAAGAGTCTGCTCAGTGCAGAGCCAATGGGTGGAGCTTGATGCCCAGCTCCCCCTCTCTGGACGTAATGGGTGGAGCTTGAAGGTCCAGCCACACCCCAACCCTACCCATAACTCTATTCCTAAAGCTAAATTAGGTTAAGCTTCACCCATTAGGTCCACAGAGGGGGAGCTGCATGCCATTTGGCTCTGCACTGAGCACCAGTTGAAATTTTCTGCAACACTTTCAAAGTGAAATGTCCAATGAGTGGCGCTGAAAGTGCATTCAATTTTATCTGGAACAGCTGAACGTATATCTGTATGTTTTACTATGTTGGTTGTTATACATATCGCAGCAGTTTGGAAATGAAATGTCCAGTGAGTGTTACTTTTTCTGTGGGACACACAAAAAGAATCTTTTAAACAAATATTTTTTTTTGTTCATTGTTACTACTTTTCTGTCTAGACCCCTAACATAATGTAAAGGAAAAACATGCTCATAATTAAACACACACACACACACACACACACATACACGAAAAAAAGAATGTTGATGTTTTAAAAAATGAAACCATGGTAAAACACTGTTTCAGAAAAAACTTGAACAAAATCAAAAACTTTTTAAGCAAAAAAAAATAAGCGCACAAGGACGAGTACAGCACCCCTACACGTGTGGATAAAGTCAAGATAACTACTGTGTGATTTGGGTATTTGAGGTTTACTTACCCGGGGTCAGTCTGGTATGTGAAAGAGTCAGAACAAGCATGTGTGTTTATTTAGCCTATTCGTTACCATAAAGTTTTGTATGTTTATATTTATTTCACTGTATACCGTTACTGAGTTTGCCTTAATGACGCTGAAATGTTTTATTAAAAGACATCACAGAGGACCGCTTGAGTAACAACCTAATCACGTCTCTCATTTACTGTTAAGTTTTTACCGCTTACAGGTACCCAACAACCCAGAACATGTAACAATATCATAATTATATATAAGATATCATGCCTGACACCTTTGTAAATGACTAAAAACTAATATTTAAGCTGAACATGTAAATGTAAGAGGTGTTAAGCATATAGCATTGGAGCGGTCAAAATAAAACGGCCTGAATCATCTAACCTCTCACGTAAAATAACTACTTATCAAGTTTACTTTTTTTATTGAAGTCGCGTTTAGAGACGCATTACAAAAAATATTGCATTACCACGTCGTGCTCGACTGTAACATGCTGTATCTAAGTGTAATAGATGTGTTTTAAGCGCAATAGTTGTAAATGTAACAGAAAAACTTCAAGACTCACTTTACATGTTGATGTATTATGTGTCTTGTGACCGCTTCCTAGATAGACCAGAAAGAACATCGCAGTTGTAGTTTATTCACTGTCATGTAGAAGGAATAACGTTTGTGAGTAACTGCATGTTTGACCACACTCAGAGAGCAGTCTTCAGTCTTCTATCAGAGAGAGACAGAGGCAGAGAGAGAGACAGAGAGAGAGAGAGAGACAGAGAGAGCGAGAGAGACAGAGAGAGCGAGAGACAGAGAGAGAGAGACAGAGAGAGAGAGACAGAGAGAGAGAGACAGAGAGAGAGAGACAGAGAGAGAGAGACAGAGAGAGAGAGACAGAGAGAGAGAGAGAGACAGAGAGAGAGAGAGAGAGAGACAGAGAGAGAGAGACACAGAGAGAGAGACAGAGACAGAGACAGAGAGAGAGAGAGAGAGGGAGAGAGAGAGAGACGGAGAGAGAGAGAGAGAGAGACAGATTGAGATTTTATATATATATTGCATTTCATTTAATGTATATGCATATTCATTGCATAAGAACCACTTTTTCTGCTCTCTGAAAAATGTAATGAATGTTGTTTTATATTTTCATCTAGCTAAAAACTATAATATTTGATTACCTGTGTTTCAGTAAATTTAGTGAGATGGTTATTATTATTGAGTGTAATAGTTCATCCCTAATTTCTTAAAGATAGAAAAACTAAATAATAGAGCATTGTTGATGTCAAACACACATTCATATTTGGAATCTTTTTAAAACAAATTCAATATTCCTTTTTTAAAAATCATACAGATTTGTGACGAACATGTTTCATGATGCAATGCCATAAATGCTGTTTGAATCTTTTTGTATAAATGAGATCTAAAACTACTATAGTACTGGAAAAGTTTAGTACAAATGATACTTTATGTTAGATTTAAGCAAAAATCATCCCTGCATGGCATCAGATGTTGGATGTGGATACACCAGTCTTATAAGATAAAGACGATACAATTTTATTTAAACTTTAAAGATTATACTTTGAACTATTTTGACTCCAACAAACATTTTCTCTGGGAAAGTTAAAGCCTTACATGTGCTGTGACATAGTGCACAGAGGCTCAGCTGGTCTGTAACTGCGACTGTCTCACATTTCACACCCACTGGGTGTGAGCTGCTCTCTCTTGGAGAGACAGAGAGAATGATTTTATATATTGCATTTAATTCAATGTATATACATCATTGTAAAAGGACCTGCTCTCTGAAAAATGTAAGGTGTTTTATATATTCATTTTAACTAAAACTATAATATTTGATTTGCCGTGTTTCAGTACAATTTAGTAAGATAATTGTTATTATACAGTGTAATATCATTATATATTTTGTTTATATTCATCACATTTAGATTTGCATTCCTTTTATAAAACCAATTGCGTGTGTGTGTGTGTGTGTCAGAGAAAGAGAGAGAGAGAGAACATATTGTGATTTGTCCTAATGACGATGATAAAATCGTATTTTTGTCCTCTGTACACTGTAAAATGGCCCCTGTGTTGGAATGCGGAAGCCCGCACGTGTCCTGCAGATGTGCCCCCGAAATCAGAGCTCAAATAGCCGTGTCATTCTTCCATTTGATCACCACAGAAAACAACCGGAGGTCGTAGGCCACCATCGCTATTTCAAATATGTGCCCTCAAAGGTCATATCGGTCCCCAGAGGATACAGAAGGTCAAAGGTGACGTCGACGTGGGTGGTCAAGGTCAACGGTGGAGGAGGGGAACGACGTGGGTGGTCCGGTGGGGGAGGGGAAGGGCGTGGCAAAGGTCAAAAGGTCAAAGCAATCAATCATTTTGACACAAGGTATCTTATATAGACTACTGTGCTTAGCTAAGAATCACTATTATTGCTCATATTGCAGTTAGGGATTTGCCAAACCCTTAATAGTAACGCTGTCTCCAAACCAGGCACAACATGAAAGCTACAAGCGTTATTGAGTAAATCTGCCCAAACCAGCCACCATGTGTAGTGTACACATAAATAATGCCTCAAATAGTGCAGCATATTGAGGTGAGATGCTTTTACTTTTCTAAGTGATCAAACTTTCAGTTTTTGCCTGACAGATGATAAAATGGATAAATAAATCCTTACATTGAAGGAGGGATCTGAGCCATTAGAAATTAGAGCCTTATAGAAACCAGTAAGCAACCACTCAGAACACCCTAGGATTGCAACATTCTAAAAACCAATTAGAACATCTTAGCAACCACATATCAACTCCATGGCATCCACACCATAGCACTCTAACATCATAACATCTGTAAAATGTTAAAGTCTAGCTGTTATCACAATGTGGCAACATTTCTGCTGAATTTTTTAAGAGTCTGCTCAGTACAGAGCCAATGGGTGGAGCTTGATGCCCAGCTCCCCCTCTCTGGACGTAATGGGTGGAGCTTGAAGGTCCAGCCACACCCCAACCCTACCCATAACTCTATTCCTAAAGCTAAATTAGGTTAAGCTTCACCCATTAGGTCCACAGAGGGGGAGCTGCATGCCATTTGGCTCTGCACTGAGCACCAGTTGAAATTTTCTGCAACACTTTCAAAGTGAAATGTCCAATGAGTGGCGCTGAAAGTGCATTCAATTTTATCTGGAACAGCTGAACGTGTATCTGTATGTTTTACTATGTTGGTTGTTATACATATCGCAGCAGTTTGGAAATGAAATGTCCAGTGAGTGGCCACAGCTGGTTATGTGATCCACACATCCAAATGTATTCGTTTATAAATCATGCATATGGTAAAACTATTTTGAGGTCATAACATACTATTCGTAATCCACTGTAATTATAATTTGTGTGAACAGGAATAAAAGTGGTTGGTGTTTTACTGCTGCTAGTGTTCATTTCAGCTGGAAACTGCAGTGAACTGTATGTATTGATATGTTTTGGAGTACAAAAATGTAGGTAGTGGTGTGTTTTTTTTTCCAGGGAGTCTAGGTTGGATAAAATATGTTTTGTTTTTTGCTAATCAAATCAACTATATTCTGTTTGGTTTAAAACATTCTTTTGTTGCTGGTGATCACTCACATACAAACATACACTTAAGCCATCCTTCCGATATTCCCACACACACACACACACACACACACACACACACAAACAAACAAACACAAACACAAACACAAACACACACACACACACATATATGCATGTGCATCTGTGTTGCCGGTATGGGTCACATCAGATGTGTCAGTGCTAACACATGCTTGAACTCTTCTAACCTACACACACACACACAGCCACAGTCATGTCAGAAGTGATTAAAATCAGTTTTCCAGTCAGCAGGGTTTGAATGAACAGAGTTGAAGGTGCAGTGAATGAAAGAGTGCTTGATAATGCTTTTGATCAATTGATGTAAACCGGGTCAAAGACCTTTTCCATTTTACTTTCAACCATTATAACTACAGCTGTTATGTTCAAAAACTCAAGGATACTCAAGCAGAACTCGCAACCCCGGTCTGTTTATATTTTGAGTCATATTTGCCCCGTTCAGTGATACAAAGAGAAAAACACGAGGACAAATTTTTTTCACACGCATATATCCAAATTAATTTCTCTCTGTCATCATTCCCTCCAGGTGAAATCTGTCACATAATTTAGCCAAACTGCCTTCCTTGAAATTTAGCTTCGTACACTATTTTATCCATTGGTCCAAAATCCTTCCTTTGCATGAATGTTCATATCTCCATCAGGATTTCATTACTCTGTGCAACTGAGGTATGCATCATGATAGTGGACTTGCTGTGCAAGCACATCTAAATGTCAAATGACGGATAGATAGCCTCGCTGTATGTGAGTATAGAGGATATACAGTACATCCCTCCCAAATAGAGTTGTATATTTGTCTTGTGCTCCTTCATCTGTACTTGCAAGGAAGAGATGGAGAGAGAGGTGGGCTGGAAATAACTGGGCTCCAGGCTTTTCTTCTGAACTCGTACAAAGGGCAGATGAAGAGATGCAGAGAGAGTGGGGGCTAACACAGAGAGATGAGATAAAAGGTCAAACTATAAAAGCACCATAAAGGTGATCCATATGACTTGTGTACTATATTACAAATCTTCTGAAGTCAGGTGACAGCTTTATGTGAGAGATCATTATTCACTGATAATCTTCAACTCAAATATAACTTCAGCATACTTGGAATATAATGCACAAGTCATGTGGACCGCTTTTATGGTGACTTTTTAGGGGTCTAGACAGAAAAGTAGTAACAATGAACTAAAAAAAAAATATTTGTTTAAAAGTTTTTGTTTTTTCTATGTTGGGTGAACTATTCATTTAATGAATCATCTTAATATAATGTGTGTTTATATATTGTATATGTAATATACACAATATTCTATGTATGAGTTTTGATTGAACAAATCATTACACTTTAACAAGTGTTACCTAAAAAAATCAAAGCCCTGTGGAATTGTTATATTATGCAAAGCAGAAAGGGAATTTTAAATGAGCTGGACCTGAACAGTTGACATCAACTTAAAATGATAATTGTAACAGACAATTTGCATACATTAACATGTAATACAGGAGTATTTACATGCAGTATCCACAGAGGAGGGGGATGGTGGAGTTTGTATTATATTTAAAATGTATTATATTTATTTATATATATATATATATATATATATATATATATATATATATATATATATATATATATATACACACACACACACACACACACGCACACACCGATCAAGCATAACATTATGACCACTGACAGGTGAAGTGAATAACACTGATTATCTCTTCATCACGGCACCTGTTAGTGAGTGGGATATATTAGGCAGCAAGTGAACATTTTGTCCTCAGAGTTTATGTGTTAGAAGCAGGAAAAATGGGCAAGCGTAAGGATTTGAGCGAGTTTGAAAAGGGCCAAGTTGTGATTGCTAGACGACTGGGTCAGAGCATCTCCAAAACTGCAGCTCTTGTGGGGTGTTCCCGGTCTGCAGTGTTCAGTATCTATCAAAAGTGGTCCAAAAAAGGGACAGTGGTGAACTGGTGACAGGGTCATGGGCGGCAAAAGCTCATTGATGCACGTGAGGAGCAAAGGCTGGCCCGTGTGGTCCGATCAAACAGACGAGCTACTGTAGCTCAAATTGCTCAAGAAGTTAATGCTGGATCTGTTAGAAAGGGATCACATGGCACCAGGATGCACTATGGGAAGAAGGCAGGCCGGCGGAGGCAGTGTGATGCTTTGGGCAATGTTCTGCTGGGAAACCTTGGGTCCTGCCATCCATGTGGATGTTACTTTGACACGTACCACCTACCTAAGCATTGTTGCAGACCATGTACATCCTTTCATGGAAACGGTATTCCTTGGTGGCTGTGGCCTCTTTCAGCAGGATAATGCGCCCTGCCACAAAGCAAAAATGTTTCAGGAATGGTTTGAGGAGCACAACAATGAGTTTGAGGTATTGATTTGGCCTCCAAATTCCCCAGATCTCAATCCAATCGAGCATCTGTGGGATGTGCTGAACAAACAAATCCAATCCATGGAGGCCAAACCTCGCAACTTACAGAACTTAAAGGATCATCTGGTGCCAGATACCACAGCACACCTTCAGGGGTCTAGTGGAGTCTATGTCAGGGCTGTTTTGGCAGTAAAAGGGGGACCAACACAATATATAGTATATAGTATTTTCTATGACTATATATATAGTTAGACATAAGGTTTATTTTAGTCTGAATGCTAATAAGTGAAATAGTATTACAACAGTGACACTGGCATAAACGCCAAAGGTTTGGACGCAAATGCACTAGTTTTCTGATCATTTTAGGCTGAAAATAAAAGGCTAATAGCTCATTTTTAAGGACTGCAACTACTAGCAACTTTACGATGAACAGAACAGCGTTTTCAATTTCTTTACTTTTCATTATCACACCTGATGGTGCAACGATAAGAAGAATTGGAGAGCAGCTCACTGTTGGGGAAGGCTGTGCAAAAGGCCGGTCTAATCTCCATCATTAAATCCACATAATATATCACAGCCAAACTCTCATAGACAGCTTTTACCCTGCTGCTTGGTAAATATATTAAAACACACATTTTCTAAGACTAAAGCACAGAAACATGGCAAAACACACACACACGGTATATGCCAATATGTCATAGCCATATGCCCTCGGCCAACTGTGACCCTTTTGCTGCATACGTATATTAAAATACACACACAAGCATGCATAAAAGCACACACTTTCTTGAGGCGCAAAAACACATGCACACACAGTTAGATATGAAAAGCGATCTTTAAGAATTTTATGTATATATCTGCCTATAGTTTGTGTTTTGGTATGACAGCAGTTTACAAAAATGCATTTGGGCAGAAAACGAATGTGATTCCTCATGACAAGATATTTCAACATGCATCAATAGTTAACTGTATTCAACCTAATTAGTACATGCACAGTGTGATGGACAGACTTAAACACGCCATTACAGTCACTGTTTCTGACTTGAGGGCTTCATCTGTTAGTCACAACATGAGAGCCTCGGTCACAAAAGGGAATGCAAGCATTTTAATGACTCCCTTGCACAGTGTTGTGTCCACTTGTTTAATAAGTATGTATAAATATGTACATATTTAAACATTAAAAATTTGCAAATGCCAGTTAATAGCCTTTGTATCTATAACAATGCTTGAACAGAGGGAGAGTCACAAATGTGTCGCACTATATGTTCTTCCTGCTGTAAAACACAATGAGATGCTTTAAAGAATGTTCACACTGCATATAGTGACCATAGGACATCAAGCTAAAAAATTCTACAAAACGGAATTTGTGTTCCATGGAATAAACTCCTAATTTAGCACAACATGGGGGTGTTTAAATAATGACGGAACACTGGAGCATGTTAATATGTGACAGAGTTGTGCACCATTCAGCAGTGTATTAAGAATTTGAATTGAGGTAGCAAACAGGATACAGATTTGCAATTCACATTTTGAACATAAGTAAGTTATTGCAAGTTATTGTAATTTGTAACTTTTTTAAATGTTATGTTTTTTTAGACAAACTAAATTTTGTCTTGATAGAATCTTATTTGTAAGTTTTGGGGGGGAAAAAGTTTAAATTGCCTTAAAGTTTGAAGTTTGAGAAGATTTATTGGACCTATATACTTCTTTGGAACAGGGCGGAAGAACCAATCATTGCCCAGAATGCATAACCTGTGTTAAATTCCTTTTTCTCCCCAATTGCAATTAAGTAAATTTCTCTTCCTGTCATTCCACAATGTCTTCGCTACAAAAAAATCGTGACATTAGCACTTTGATAACCCATCAGCAAAATCTAAATATATATATATAAAAAATATGAAACGCAAAATTAATAAAGCAGCGAAAATATGAAAGATACATAACATACAAACCATTGATTTTACCAAACGGAATCGGAATTAAATTATTTAAAACTGCGAAATATATAGAACATAGGCTATTGTTTAATGTTGTTGACTTCTTGTATTGTTTTTTTTTACCCAACGATTATTGAATGGCGCAGTTTAATAAAAACATAAAGCATGCATAGGTTATTTTTTCTTTGATTAAACTGAAACTAACCATCGTGATTCATCTCTCCCTCTCTCTCCCTATCGGGAACTCTGAACTTGTGGGTTTGGCTTGTGTGTGGATGGATGCAATTCAGTCGTGAGCGTCAGAGACGGTTGAGCTCTACAGCCCACCTCACCTGAACCTCAACCTTTCTTTCAGGAAAACATATTGATTGAAAAGGAAAACAGAAGAACTTGTACTTGTTTATTTTTTGTCTATATAGCTACATAACATTTCTAAAGCTCTCAATTTAACTGATGGTGATGTATCCTGACTCGCACGACGTATTACTGGAGACGGTGAGGTGAATGCGCTGTCTGGGCATTGGTAAGTCATTCCAATATCATTCATTGTTAGTCCAAACACGTATTTTCATAATTTCCATGAAACGGGCATTAATAATACAGGCTACGTCTCGCAATATCTTCGTTTATTTGGTGTATATTCTTCACGGACCATTTCGCCGTCGGTGTCCGTGACGTGTCTTGCAAAGTGTGCCATGAAGTTTCCACGGACTCCGGTGTGTGTTTATGTCTCCTAGTGA
This sequence comes from Coreius guichenoti, assembly GCA_039654105.1. Taxonomy (NCBI): domain Eukaryota; kingdom Metazoa; phylum Chordata; class Actinopteri; order Cypriniformes; family Gobionidae; genus Coreius; species Coreius guichenoti. The sequence continues at coordinate 10,097,574 of CM077170.1, forward strand.
TAATGGTTTTTGCCATGCACCTATTTGTCTCTCAGATAAAGATGCTGGAGTGTGCTCGAGCGCAGGCAATCCGTGCGTAATGAGTTCTTAACCCGCAGCATTTTACCTAATGAAACGGACCTGACAAGTTGCCTCAGAAGAAGTCGATACGCACTTCAATGTTGGAAATAACACAATATGGTCACGCCAACATTTTTTTTTCTGACAGACTCTCGTTGAGAGGATATAAAATATTCATACCCCGGGATGGAGATCCGTACTATCGGTAGTCACTTCTAAGTATGATATGCATGTAAATTCGAAATAGGCTTATTTTTAATGTTTTTTTTTTTTTTTTCAATATAATATAATATAACATTATAAGGAAAGATTTTCAAAAACACAGATTAGTTCTTCAAACCTAATGATAAAATAGCATAATCATATCATATATCAGTAACACTTTACAATAAGATTTCATTAGTTAACATTAATGTATTAACTAACATGAACCATGAGCAGTACATTTGTTACTGTATTTGTTAATCTTTGTTAATGTTAGTTAATAAAAATACAGCTGTTCATGGTTTGTTCATGTTAGTTCACAGTGCATTAACTAATGTTAACAAGATTTTAATAAAGTATTAGTAAATGTTGAAATTAGCATTAACAAAGATAAATAAATGCTTTATTAGTGCAGCTCATTATTAGTTCATGTTAACTAATGTAGTGAACTAATGTTAACTAATGAACCTTATTGTAAAGTGTTACCCATATATCATATCATATCAAACTTTTCGCTCTGTGTAATACATGTCCATTGGATAATTTTTGTTTGAATTGTTGTATAATGTTTATTCTATTATATCTATATATCTGTCTGTCTGTCTGTCCATCCACCCATCCATCCATCCATCCATCCATCTCTGCTTGTATAATTTTAATCCTGAAAGGATATCTAATGTCAATTCAAACCTGTGTTTTCAGGTTGTCAAACAAGGACAGCTTGGTCTTTCTCCAAAATCTAGCATGGCCATGTGTTAAATGGATTCCCTCAGCTTAATCAATGGCTCCTCTGGGAGCAAAGACCTGGCCATTGGGGAGGATTCATCTGACATGATTCTGAATCATCCTCTGCTAGAGCTGGGGGACAGCACCAAGCTTCTCGGGGTCCAGGTGGTTCTGATCTTGGCGTACTCTACCATCATCATTTTGGGCGTTGTGGGGAACTCCCTGGTGATTTATGTGGTTTACAAATTTAAGACACTTCGTACCGTCACCAACTTCTTCATTGCAAACCTAGCCGTGGCCGATCTACTCGTCAACACGTTGTGTCTCCCATTCACGCTGGCTTACACTCTCCTCAGGGAATGGAAGTTTGGACAAGTGCTTTGTTTCACTCTGCCATACGCTCAAGGTCTCGCCGTCCACGTCTCTACAATTACATTAAATGTAATTGCACTGGACCGGCATAGATGTATCGTTTACCACCTAGACACTCGAATGTCAAAGGACACCTGCTTTCTAGTCATTGCCATCACCTGGGTAGTAAGCGCTGTCCTGGCGAGCCCGCTGGCTATATTCAGAGAGTATGGGATTGTAGATCTTTCTCCAGATGACTCCATTGAGGTTTGTGGAGAGAAATGGCCTGACAGTAGTACAGACAGCACTCTATACTCGTGAGTATCAGACATGCATATTTTAATGAACGCCATTATTGCAGTTTCCTCATGCCCTCAAGATGCCGCAATTGTATGCTGTTCATTTATCAAGTGTCACTGTTTTACGATTGCGCTGAAAGCACAAAGATCTGCATATATTATAGATAAATATATTTGTGATGATTGAAATTGTTATTTATGTAAACAGGCATTATCTGAAACTTTAAATTATTTAGATTTAGATTCAAGGTTGCTGTATATGCTCATAATTTTACTCTATTTTTATCTTTGAAAGCCTTGTTTGTTCTGTAACAGATAAATTACAGCTATGAGTCATGGCTTGTTTAATTTTGGAACAAGAGTACATGTTTTATGAAAGCATCTTTAACAGTGGCATAATGACACTCTTTAGCTGCACTTACATTGATGACGGCTGTGTTTTCTTTCTCCAGAATCTCCACGCTGCTGCTGCAATATGTATTGCCTCTGGCAATCATCTCTTTTGCCTATATTCGTATCTGGAGTAAACTCCGCAATCATGTCAGCCCAATTGGTCGCAATGACAGGCACCATCGCCGCCGCAAGACCACCAAGATGCTGGTAACCATGGTGTGTATGGTTCCCAGCTTTTCTGAATAAATAATGTCATAGTATTCCTGATTCTTCATATCATTTTAGAATTCCACACGTAGAAGACAACAAAAAGCCTCTTAATAAAAACAATGAGTAACTAATGGTTGACCAAAATGATGGTTTTTCCTGGGTGGCAGATATAATGAAGATAAATAGATAATACTATGCACACACACACTACCATTCAAAAGTTTGAGGTTCCAGGCTGCATTTATTTGATCAAAATTAGAATAAAAACTGAAATATTGTGAAATATTATTATAATTAACTATTATTATTAATAATTAAAATAACAAGTTTTCTATCTGAATATATTTTAAACTGTAATTTATTCCTGTGATCAAAGCTGAATTTTTAGCATCAATACTCCAGCCTTCAGTGTCACATGATCCTTCAGAAATCGTTCTAATATGCTGATTTGGTGCTCAGTTGTGCCTGTTAATGTTTTTGTGGAGACCTTAATGCATTTTTTTTCAGAAATTATTTGAAATCAAAACGTTGACAACGATCTAAAATGTAACTTAATTTAACAATTTAAAAGTGTAACTTTTGATCAGTGCAATGTGTACTTGCTGAATAAAAATATCTTAATATATATATACAGCTCTGGAAAAAATTAAGAGACCACTTAACATTGATTTCTCAATGTTAAGTGGTCTCTTAATTTTTTCCAGAGCTGTATGTGTATATATATATATATATATATTAATTGCTGTAATTTAATTACTTTCCCCTTAAAAAAGTTAAGTGATTATTCTTAATTGTTATTTAATTTAATTACAGTTACTTCTGATGTAATTGCATCAAATACTGTATAGACTAATATTCCAATATTCTTTACATGGCCAAAATGTAAACATCAGCCATTAAGTCAGCCTGTCACTAACAGATTTAAAATCTGGATTTCTAAAGTAGATGAGTCCTGATGTTCACATCAAAGACTTTTCACATTTTTAGTTTGTGTGTCCTTTTTGTATTCTCTTGAGCCAGGAATGCTAGAACAGCATGCCTCTATCCCAAGAGCATTTCCACATTAGAAGCAGTCTTCTGTAACCCAAATATTTTAGAGTTATTTTCTTCACAGTTATTTTGAAAATAGAGAATTAGACCAGCGTGTAGATCAGGCTTTTTATTGCAGCTTGACCAGTCATGATGCAGCATGCATGCAGATAACCTCTCCCCCTATCTGTTGCAGGTTGTGGTGTTTGCAGTCAGCTGGTTGCCTTTTCACGCCTTCCAGCTCGCCATTGACATTGACCACAGCGTGTTGGACATGAAGGACTTCCGGCTGCTTTACACTGTTTTCCACATTGTGGCCATGTGCTCGACATTCGCCAACCCACTGGTGTATGGTTGGATGAACCGCAACTACCGCAGCGCCTTTGTTGCGGTCTTCCGTTGCAAGGAACGGCTTGATTCACTGCACGCCGAGGGCCAGGCTGCCCCAGTGGTTCGCAGCAAACCAAAAAAGGCTTTGGAAGCCCAAGATATGGTGACGACACATCTCAACGCAACAGATGTCTGAGGTATCTATCTATCTCTCTATCTAGCTCTCTATCTGGGCTGGGTAAAAAATATCGATTTCTCGATTTTAATCGATTCTCATTTTTACGAACTGATATCGATTCTTAAATCCCAAGAATCGATTAGTCATCCTGTTTTTTCAGTTGATGAATGAACGGAACATTGTAGTGCGCCTCTCATCCAATAAAACGCAATAATCTTTGTGCTTTGTTACTTTTGATATAAAACAAAGTCTCGGATTTCAAATCACATCCATTTTATTACGAAATTTAAAAAAATACAGTTTTGGCTCTGTGAATTGTAAAGTTAGTATTATAACTTTTATTATTATATAAAAAAAAAAACATCCTTGAGTGTAATTTAAGTGTTTGCATACAAACCAGTTAATTTTAACCTTCAATATTATAGTAATGTAGTACCAACTGACTCCCTGTAGAGTTTACAGCATTAGTTGAGAGATTTTTTTCCTCGAGAGCATTTGCCATGTACTGTACCTGATATATATCCAAAATAATCGATATCGAATCGAATTGAATTGAATCAAAAGCTTGTGAATATAAATCGAATCGTGAAATTTGTGTCAATACCCAGCCCTTCTGTCTGTCTATCTGTCTGTCTGTCCATCTATCTATCTTATCTATCTTATCTATCCTATCTAATCTATCTATCTATCTATCTGGTTTAGGTGAGGATACTGAAAGGATTCCTGATGTGAACTCAACACTATCAAGGATTCATCGCAACTCCCTGGTGATGTGTTCACCAAATTTAAGACACTTCATACTGTCACCATTTTTTTCACTGGCACACCTTGCCATGGCCGATCTGTTGTTTTTTTTTTTACCATCTATGCTGGTTTACACTACACTCTGGGAATGGAGTTTGGAAGTGCTTTATTTCACTCTACTGTATGTTCAAGGTCTTGCTGTCCATGTCCCCATGTTAAATAAAATTGTGCTGGTAGCATCTTTGCAACAATGTGACCTAGCTAAATTCTACATTGTGAACTAAGTTCAACAAAAGAGCACAGATGAGTAGGGCTCTTCATATTTGGAAGATATTCTCATCATCTTCATCAATGGATCTTCACCAAGATCTATGAGGTGACTGAATGGGAGATATATAATCTCCCATTACTTCAAAAAAGAACATTTTAAACAACATTTCTGGATCTTTCCGTGCGGATGCTTCTCCATTGGTTGGAAAGGCTACTGTACAGTTTTGTTCATCGTAGAAGAAGGTGATCTGTGCACATTAGGGGTCAGATTTACTAAACAGGGCAAATTAGCGTGAGAGCGCAATTCCAAAAAAGCGCTGTGGGAGTGGAAAGTTCTGCGCGTGATCTACTGATGACGCTCACATTAAAGAACACAGACACAGCCGGATCATTTCCATAATGACCAATGCATTCTACCAGTTAGCATCTGGTTTAAGACGTGCTTTTTTTGAGGTGGTAAAATAATAGCGCAAACACCAGTAAATTGACGAGCGCAAACCTTAGTAAATCACCTCGCATGAATTATTTAAATACTTTCCTCCCATAAATTTTGCGTCTGAAAGGGAAACTCCTACAAATTCATATGCAATAAGTTCAGCCGCAAAATTAATTCTGCCCATGCCTTTTCAGCGCTAATTTTTCACTGCGTGTCTAGATCTTCAACCTCACAATGGCTCTGTAATCGTTAAGCAGCCATCATCTCGTGTGGACTTACAGGCAGATCGAGCACTCAAATGGCTCTGGAAAGTGTTAACAGCAAATTGCATCTCCTTTCATCTGAAAGTAATTTGCACCGAGGAATAGTGTGCCGGCACTCTTTTAGACTAACAACAGCACAGAGACAGGGAGGTGTTTCTACTCCTGCGGTATGAATGTTTCAACACAAAGATCTGTATTATCCCGCCATTAAAACCTTGAAGGATGTTCTGTCAGTTTGCTACTTTTCATATTAAAATATAATGAATGTTTCATCTAAAATACAGCACAAAGAATTAACATTGATAGTACCTGATGGATCAAAGTGGATTGTTCACTTGGTAGTTCACTTTATAAACACTTAACCCTAGTAACGGGTTGGCATTGACGTGCAAATATGACAACATAGAAAAAAACACAACATTGCACTGTAATGGAAATGTGCTTTCTACTGTATGTTGTTCTCTTCTGTAAAGCTGTCACCTTAATCACCATGCCAGATGAATGTAATTACACGGCGCATATATATATATATATATATATAAAACATCAGACACACGATATGTATATTAATAGGAATTAATCTACCAACATATTTCCCTATGTTCTCCAATTTCCTGAAGGATAATCGATAGCAGAGCTGCTTTAAGAAGTGATGACTCATACAAGTTATGGGATTTCTGATCTATTTCTGTTGACATGGAAGGTATATGCCTGTCCACATTAGAACCAAATTTCTCCTTTTAACCTACATTATCTGCAGGAAATGAGAATGCCACGTTTAATTAGCACTATGAGCTTCTATGTGGGTCCCATTTCAATTTGGGATATGAATTGAGAATTATTCATAAGATATACCAGCATTAAACTTTGATAGTGTCATTTGTGTTCAAGAAATATTCTGGGTTTAATACTAGTTAAAAGCTTTCTTGCCATAGAAAATAATTTTGACATGTTCTTCAGCATGTAAAAACAAACTTTTACAATGGAAGTCTAAGAGGCATTACATAGGATAAACATTTAATAACACTGTATATTTGAATGTTGACCATTTAAAAGCTACTAATGTCTAACATTCACACAATACATGGAAAAGTACCAGAAAAGGACTGTTTACATGAAGAGTCCACTCATAGGAATTACATCTGTAATGCATAACCAGAAACCATCTGCCGAGAAAAATAGTTCCACTGCTAGGACAATTGAAACGGCATGAAATGAAGTTGCGATAGTTTTTCTTCCCTATTGTAATGTATATCCGAGTGAAACGGCTTCTTGAACAAAAAAAAATGTAGGGTGGGACTTGATTTTGTCTGTCGGGAACTGATTGGATGGTTGTGGTTTGCTATTGGTCGATCTCATGTGAGTGACAGGTTGTCCCGCCCTCACGCCAGTAAACACGTCATCATAGAAGAGAAGAGATGTTGCTGCTAGAGGGAGGGGAAGTGATTTTGATTAAAGATTACATTATTTGATTAAAGGGCACATAATTTAAAAAAATTGCACGAGGATACATTATTTATAATAAATACTGCAATATTCCATAAAAAATAACAACGGTCAATTTTGATTTCATATTGTGACTTTAACACATTTTTGTACTAAAGAATTTTAACATTACATGAACATTTCTGCTTTAAAACCCACTGAAATGGCTTACAAAATTATATTTGCATGTGCATTACTTTTGTTCCAACCAAGTATGATGCGGCAAGTTTATAGCATCAAGCAATTTGTCCGCCACACAGAATGCAAATCTGCTGTGACGTGACAAAATCACAGCCAATCAGAATATATGAGTGTGATTTTGGACTAGTCAGAGTGTAACGTAGGCCAGTAAGAGCTGTGCATGTAAAGCTCACTCCCCTGGCCTCAAGAGGCGCGCTAGCGACTGATGCTATAGAGACTGCGCTTTTTAGCGTCCTTGTTAGCACGCCCACCTCCCACACAGGAGACCCCGGTTCGAAGCCCGATCGGAGCGAGTCGAGTAGGACCATTTACAAGAATTCACGTCTGATTAGGACAGTGTAAACATTATATAGGCTTACAATTTATTTCAAACTTTATACAGCATGCGCTACAGAAACACTTTTTAACAAGAGAAAGATGACTGTGAGTCAGAATGCCAAAGTGGTGCCTAATTATTTAGCTGACTTTTTCTTTTATGTTCCAAATGCAGCACAAACACACAAAGTCAACAAAATTAATGGTCCAGTTTTTCTTCAGGGATCTTATTTCACACATCAAAATGTGTTTGTGTGAGGGTGTGTCAAAAAACAGCCGCTAGTGTTGATCAGCCAGCTTTATTTTTATATGAGATTTTAATCATCATACGTACATGAGCATGAATGCTTTTTAGTTGGCATAGTTTTAGGAAAGGCTAACAACAGACTTTCACTCTGCAAACCATTTTCAATATAACATACAGTACTTATAAACATGTATATTTGTGGATCTGTTTTTGTGAAATGTTATAGCCTACTTGCAAGTGTTTGTAATAACAGATGTGTTTACATTTAAAAACAAAAAGAGATTTGCATATACATTATGTACCAAAACTTTGGTTGATGCCGACCAAATTGTGCTGTGATGCATTCAAATTATTTTTGAATGTTGTGTAATTTGCAATTTATTTATATATGTATTTGCGGTAGAGGTTGAAAGAAGGAGATAATGACTCAAATGTTCTTTGTAAATAAACTTATTTGAATTGAATCTCACAAAAGAAACTGAAGTCAGGTGTTTTACTAATGTCGACTGTCCTCATCTCAGGATTTTGTTTTCACACAGGGCTTTAGATGACAGGGCTTTAGATGATAGTTCATGCAGTTCTAATACACGCAGACATCAAGCAATCCCTCTCTAAGCCCCATTTCCTGCGATTTGCATGAAACAATGGCCTCACAAAAACTAAATGATTTGATTCAGTGGAACGATAAATCTTACAGGTACATTGGCACAAACACCTATACCCACTCACACATGTATTTTTTCTTGCTGTGTCTATCCTTATTTGCATTTTGCACATTTTATCTGGCTATATACCTTGACTGATCAAAAACTAAAGCAAAAATGTATTTTAAAATAAATGATGGATCATCCATTATATCAGATGTAGCTGAGGATGACAGACCTATTTCTTTCACACTCATGATTCCTTCTCTGTCTAGGTCATTTCACAGACTGAAGGTCCTAAGACTTCGAACCCAGATTCAATTTCACCCCGTCCTTGGATCTGCATCACAGTATGATTGCATCATCCACTTGAGCACCACAGTGAGTAGCGGCAGTTGTTTACTACTGTAACTAGACAACGAGATGTTTATACTTATAGTATTTGTCCTTTTCTGATTTATCACCAGAACTTTACACACACAGAACACAACTGTGTATTATATTTCAACTATGTAGGCCATCGCAAGGATGCAAAGAATGCGAGCTATACTTCAAAAGTCAGAGACAAGCAGAGAAATGCATTAGGGGCCGTTCACACACAACACGTTTTTGAATTTGACTGCACTGCATTTTTTGGGCCCTATTTTAATGATCTGAGCGCATGGTCTAAAGCGCATGGCGCAGGTGCACTTAGGGCATGTCCGAATCCACTTTTGCTAGTTTAACGACGGTAAAAATCGTCCAAAAGGGTTATACCTAGTCTCTGAATGAGTCATGGGTGTGTTTTGGGCGTAACGTGCAATAAACCAATCAGAGTCTCATCTCCCATTCCCATGGCAGATTCGCTATTTACATGGTGGAATTTGCAAGCGGAAAGATTGAACGCTTCTCCAGAGAGGAATCCTTTTATTTTTAATATTTAAAAATGTTTGTGTGCTGCTGCCCTGTGTGTGTAATAAGCAGAGTGTGCGCGCGTTGTGCACCCGCCTATAGGTGCATATTACTAACGCACCCTTTAAATAACACAAAAAATACTGCGCTGTTGACTTTAGACCATGTTTTTGTTGGTCAATGGCACAGTCGTTTTCAGTTGCCTCAAAATAGCACACCTCTTTTTCAGGCCAGTACACCCATAGGAGAACAGATGGGCGTGAGTGCATTTGCTATTTAAACAACGTGGAGCTGGACGTGAAAATGATAACTGCGTCGGGCTGAAACTAGCAAAAAACACAATTGCGCCGGGTGTATGATAGGGCCCTTAAAATTTTTCTATTAGGGGTGTTACGATATTCAAACCGAACCGAAAAACCACGATACACCCACGGTACGTACCGCAGTACTTTCATGGCGTACGGAATGCCCCCTGCTGTCCCGGCCCAGCCCTGGCCAATTGTTGAGGTTGACCTCACTTTACCTTATGTCACAAAACTAATTTTTCTTCCTTGACATTTGATTAAATAGTAATTAGGGGTGTAACAGTACATGTATTGGCGTCCCACGAATTTTTGGTACGTGTCTTATGTGTACAAGATAAATACAGCATTGTAGCCAACCACCATTAACCACCAATAATCGCAATAAGCTCTGCGTTTTGCTACTTTTGATAAGAAACAGTGTCATCTTTCAAATTCTGTTCATTTTATCACAAAATTCAGTGTGAATGTGATCTTCTCTTCCTCTTTAATCTTAGTTACAGAATAAACATGAATGAACATCTGAAGGTATGTTGAAAGATACAACTTACTGAAACGTATCATATCTCGTGTAACCGTTCAATCAGTGAGGAAACACATCAATAAAACAGCTTGTAAACAATATGTTACTTAGCATTTACCTCAGGCAAGTCATTCAGTGTCCACAGCTTGTTAGTTCGCTAGAAATATATGCACCATATTAGCCTATATATTCATTATATTTTACTTAACCTGTTAGTGAATTCTTGATTATTTAATGTATGTTTAAATAAATCTGTCATGAACATGACAGCCACTGTGTAAATGATTATATTTCAACAACGGATTGGAGTAAAAACATAATTTTCTAATTAGATTTAGAAGATAATGCAAAAACTGCCTTATGTGCACTTTACATGTTTGCATACAATTTGAGTGTTGATTATTATATCTAAAAATAAATAGCAACTGAGATTAGGCTAATAGTTTGGGCTCTGTTGTTAACCTATAATTTTTTTTTTTTATCCTTAAGGAACTTTTAATTCATTTCAGTTATAGAGACACAATTTGTTCAGTAAACCACTGTTAATAAAAAATATTAAAAAAGAAGCTATTTTATGTTTAGTTTTCTCCCCCCTGCTGTACCGAACCATGACTTCAAAACCACCCCTATTTTCTATGTAAACATGCGCTGGTCGGATGTGTTTGACAGCTTCGCTCGTGTCTTTTGCAGCATTTCGTGCATTGATACAGCGTTCTGAAAACGCAACGTAAATAGCGGTGTTTTCAGACCTGTAGATTGTTTGCTTTGTTCCGAAACAGGGACTTAATTTGTTACAATGTTGCATTTTCTTTGGTTTGGTTCGCTTTCACAGGGCAACATTTTAAAGCGTACCAAAATGTGTTTATGCAAGTCACATGCGAGTAAAACTGTCCTCTTATTGGTCAGAGTTTCCTCTGCGTAATCCATCAAGATGATTGACAAATTCGTTCCAAGAGCTTATTGTGGCTTATTTGTAACTGTCGACAGACACACACACAAACACTATATGAATGTAGCCATCATTCCCGTATTATTATATAGCCTATATAATGCAGTTAGACAGGAAGCAAGGCTTTGTGGGGACAGCATTCTTGCAATGCACAGAGAAGAGCAATTACACAACATTTTAAGATGAAGAGGCACTCTTTGGTTTTCAAATGCGATAACTAATGTGCTCACTCACAGAATCAGACACTGCTGAATATAACACATTTGCCGTTATGAATTATAATACCGCTTGGTTCGTTGGTCATATATGCCTAAACGAACTGAACGAAGCGAGAAAATGCACCAGGTTCCGAAACAAACACTCCAAATGAGCCAGGTGTGAAAATGCCCTAAGTTTAACTTTTTAAAAAATGTGTCTAGACCTTCTGAATTTCGTTCTGTGTGAATGGCCGATAATTCTGTATTAAGTGTGACCAGGAGAATACAGTGATGCAAATTATGTCAACGAAAGCGTTTCTCTTCCATAAGTAAACCATTTGATAGTGTGTGCTAACACATACGCACAAGAAAGTTTCATCCTTGTATCCGGCTATTTCTTTTTTATACGAGATAAAAGAGATAAAAATGTCTTTGTACTTATTTAAACTAGAGTTGCTTGCATCTCTTAATCCCCTTACTCAAGCACTCATCAACACAGAAAAACTGTGTTGAACCGTGTACAAGTATGCTTTGGGCTTGGACGACTGGGCCCCTCGGCAGCTGATCACGTCTACTATAGGAATACGATGCCTTTCACAGCATGCATATATAAGCTCCTTCAGTACTATCAGCAGCTATCGCGTTTCTCCGGAGCTAATTACCCTCCTCCATCCCCAGCTCCTCCTCTCGTCAGTCAGGATTTGGCATTCTGATTCCCCCTGAATCAGACTAATTTCCCGAATTATGTTGTACATTTTAATATTGACATTAATTATATCTGCAATACATTGTTGGTTCTGTTCTGTTTACTCTAAGGGGGGTTTATCGCTGCTCTCCCTGCTCTCATCCATGCTAGGCTGCGTGGATGCGCAGGGAGTTCTTGGCCAGAACAGAACCATACCGCCAATCCAAACTGTATGCTAATTGTCAATCTTTGACGATAGTGGTCCTGAAAGAAATATATATATTTTTTTTTTTATCACTTTTTGCTGTTGTTTTATGGGAAAGAGCTGTGTGAACCTTCTTTAGACTTTCTATTTTTGTGTTCCACAGATAGAAGAAAGGGTTTGGAACGACATAAATTGCAAGTAGATGCTTCACGAGTACTCAATTTTCGAAGGCCTTGTAGCAGAGAGAAATAGTTTTGTCCCCTGTCTGCTGCAAGGAGTTGTGATATGGAGTGATCAGTCTCATGGCGTTTACAGCTCAGGTGATTGGTTCAAAAAATCTTCACAGAAAAGTCTTCACAGAATGGACAATGACTGTGGGAGGCAATGAATCAAAGATGACAACGTCCAAGTCATATAACCTCCTTGAACCAATCTATCTCTGTCTCTTCATCTTTCTCTCATTTCACACACAGAAACACATCACAAGCTATCTACAGAATGCTAGTTGCTCTTCAAATTACAATTGCCATTATTACATGACTTGAATATGATGTGCAAGATGACACTGTAGTTGAACCAGAATTCCTTATAAATATTCAGTAGTAAACTTGTTTGTACCCAGATTTGCATTTGCACTTGCTTAGATTGCTTAAAATCAATGCAAATGGTGAAAACAAATGAACAAATAAATTAGAACTCGGATCGTCCCCAGTTGATAAACACAGATTGAGGGGACTGTGTATGCAGGCAGGTTTTGGAAATAGTCTAGCAGACTTTCAGCAGAATTTAATCAGACATAACAGCTGACCTTTGAGTTTGAATTCATTAGTTATTGATTGTCAGTGGAATGATAAAAGACCCTGTTGTTTGATTTTTGTTAGTGTTAATGAATGGTTTCAGCATCGGTGTTGATCTGCTATAATTGCTATCACATTGTGAGACTTGACTTTATAATGACCTATATTTAAATTGTTAATTCTTCCAGTTTAAATACATGAAAATTAGACATAATCAAATTAACTTGGCTTTGCCTTTGATTTAACACTATTTCACTGCTGCCTATGAAAGCTGGAAAACGAATGTTTTTATGAATAGGCTGATTGATGTATTTAATCATGACTAAAAACTGATGAAATGAACAATAACTGATGAGTGAATTTATTTACTTAATTTCGCACCCCTCTTTAATTCGAATCTCAAACAATAGTGGGAATATGACCTTAGTTAAATTTCAAGATGTTTAAAAACCAGAAGCAAGAAAAAGCTAGTGTTAACTATTTGAAGGTATAATTTCCTTGTTTACCATCATGACAAGTTCCTGGATCAACATCCTTGTTGTGGCTTGAACAATGATCTTATCAACTGATCATTTCCTTTTGTTTTCATGGGTAGTTAATGCTATAGGGCTGGGGTTAAGAATTGGGTTTGGACTTGTTCGACAGGAATGTTGTTTTAGGACCAACAGAAGATGATAGAAGATCCTTACTTCTGCCCAATAAGACGCCTTTTAAGGAAACACACATTCTTTCTTCTCTAAACAGCTGAATCACAAACTGAAACTTATAGCACAATGGACACATGGTCTCCTTCACAATGAAGTATGACGATTTCTCTCAGTTCTGTGGAGAGAACAAGAATCTGCCTGCACAACCTCCAAAACAAAACAGAGGTTTATTTATGTGCGCAGAGGACATGGTGTACCTCATTGTTTACAGCTAAAGAATCGTCACCATAACAGATAAATAAGAGGATCCGGTCATACCAGATATTGATAGGCTGGAGGTCAGACAATTCACTGGCTATTACGCACAGTTTTGTGTAATATATCCAGGCAAAAGAGGTGATCTATGACCACTGTGGAAGGCTGCAGAGGTTCGTAAATCAGCCTGCTGATAAAAATGACTACATAAACTGACATGAATCACCCTACTGTTTAATGTGATTTTTCTCTAGTAGGACATGTTCCTGGATCAACATCCTTGTTGTTTTTGAAACAGCATTCCTATTAAACAATTGGATTTTATGGTCAGTTTAAAGGTTATGTCTAATTTTAAGCATATGTTATTATTAGGGTTAAGGACATAATACATATTGCACACAAAACTGCCGAAATCACAAGATCTATTCAGATTTAGGAAGTTGTTTTCAGTTAATTAGTAGTACGCCAGTATGTGGTGGCAAGTGAATGTCTTAATGAGTCACTGAGTCATTAACTGAACTGATTCATTCAAACATGCTGATTCATTCATGAACAAAACAAGTACCTGTCCTAGTGAGCACTGAATCATTATCTTGATCAATTTGTTAACCCTTAAACAGGCACGACTGGAAAATGATCAGCGAAAAATCATTTCATGTCACTTCTTATTTCATCTGGACTTAAGTAAAACATATCCAAAGGATTTTTTAAAATTTTTGATGTAGTTTTGATTTTATGAGTTGTAACTCCCAGTTCACGTTGCCTGTTTATGGTATAAAAAAAGGATTATCCACAGTATTGACAATGAATGGTGTTTCAAGGTAAACTGGGCTCCCTGTACTGGTCATTGCATTATTGCGAATTCCGGGGTGACGAGTCAGGGGTCGGTTGTGGGTGGTGGGAGGGCCAGTAGAAATCTCGTTCCAGGACCGGGGCCCTTAGGGAAGACCCTTATAGGCTGTACACAGTCCCCCTTCTCAATCTATGTATTTTGAGTTAAAAAAATGTGCAAATGTTAATATTTACATGTAAAACTGATATTATTACTTTTTGTTGACTACATCTTTGCATTTTTAACTACTTGCAGAGAATTTTTTTATTTTATTTTCATTTTCTTGCAACTATGCAGGAAGGTAGCCCTCCATGTTCTACCATAAAATGAGTGTGTGAAACTCTGCAAAAAAATATCTAGTTAAAAATGCAAAGCTGTAGTCAACAAAAAGTAATAATATCAGTTTTACATGTGAACATTAACATTTTCAAAAAAATGTAAGTTCTTTAATCATCCACTTTACAACTTAGCAAGTACATCAGATAATAACAAAGGCTTTGAAGACAGCGATTCTCTTTAAATCATCATTCACATGAACCGTAGAACACAGATCACTTGCAAACAGGATAAATTCTTCAAACAAATCAGTTCACCAAACAGGTAAGTTCCTTTCGCAGAAGACCCACTTTGCTTAATCTGTTTCTATAGATCGTTGCAACATGGGTAAGTACTTTAAATCAAAGCAAAAGGAGCATTCTAGGTGCCTACACAATGGCCAGACACTGACTGAACGTGAGAGTGGAGTTTAAGTGCAAGTCCAAATGAGATAGTAATGAACTGCAGGTGTGGGTGATCAGAGTGAAAGTGGGTGAGAAACATTGGGTGCTTCTCATTTCTAAGGGGCCGTTTACATAACACCGTTTTCAACTAAAAACTGAAGATTTTTTATGCGTTTTGGCCGTTCATTTACACAACAACAGCTTTTTGGGGGCCTGAAAATGCAAGCTTTTGAAAACGGTTTTCAAAAGCTTGTGATAACTGTGAAGGGGGAGGAGAATTTTTACGTGTGTCAGGTTTTTAGACAAGAAAGACTTCCACAAAGGATACACCTGTGCATCCTCGCTCATCGCTCCTTGTCTCCAAAGCCACACCCCCTTCAAAACACATGAACGCGCACAGCCAGAGCATAGTTTGCAAAGCTTCATGAGAGACGGCGTTAAATTACCTCATGTCTCAAAGCACGTAACTTTACAATAATAATGAACGTAAACAACTTAGAGTGTTCTGACTTGTAGCAGATTCATTTCGGCATTGATAGTGTTGACAAAGAAATGCATAAATCTGAGTCTGAGGACGTGAACAGCTCTGTGTTGAAAGTCATTGTTGCCATCTTGTAATTTCGGTTACGACATAGCTTGAATGCAGCATAATCTTGTTGTTTTTGTTCAGGAGGAACTGTAAAAGGTGGCTGCTGTTTCTTTGTGGCGTTCGGTGACTGTCTAGAACTCTGCATAGCCTAAGGAACGCACAGATGACGTGTGATGTCTGCGTGAGCAGGGTGTGCGGAGGTATGGAAATACATACACTATATTGCCAAAAGTTTTGGGACGCCTGCCTTTACATGCACATGAACTTTAATGACATCCCATTCTTAATCCGTAGGGTTTAATATGGAGTTGGCCCACCCTTTGCAGCTATAACAGCTTCAGTGTGTTTATGGTAATTTTTGACCATTCTTCTAGAAGTGCATTTGTGAGGTCAGGCACTGATGTTGGACGAGAAGGCCTGGCTCGCAGTCTCCGCTCTAATTCATCCCAAAGGTGTTCAGTCGGGTTGAGGTCAGGACTCTATGCAGGCCAGTCAAGTTCCTCCACACCAAACTCACTCATCCATGTCTTTATGGACATCTCTTTCTTTGTGCACTGGTGTGCAGACATGTTGGAACAGGAAGGGGCCATCCTCAAACTGTTCCCACAAAGTTGGGAGCATGAAATTGTCCAAAATGTCTTGGTATGCTGAAGCTTTAAGAGTTCCTTTCACTGGAACTAAGGGGCTAAGCCCAACCCCTGAAAAACAACCCCACACCATAATCCCCCCTCCACCAAACTTTACACTTGGCACAATGCAGTCAGGCAAGAACCATACTCTGGCAACCGCCAAACCCAGACTCGTCCATCGGATTGCCAGACAGAGAAGTGTGATTCACTCCTGAGAACACGTCTCCACTGCTCTAGAGTCCAGTTGTGGCGTGCTTTACACCACTGCATCCGACACTTTGCATTGCACTTGGTGATGTAAGGCTTGGATGCAGCTGCTCGGCCATTCCAACCCATTCCATTCCTAATCTGAAGGCCACACAAAGTTTGGAGGTAGCTACTGACTCTGCAGAAAGTTGGCGACTTCTGCGCACTGTGCGCCTCAGCATGCGCTGACCATGCTCTGTGATTTTACATGGCCTACCACTTCATGGCTGAGTTGCTGTTGTTCCCAATTGCTTCCACTTTGTTATAATACCACTAACAGTTGACCGTGGAATATTTAGTAGTGAGGAAATTTCACGAATGGACTTATTGCACAGGTGGCAACCTATCACAGTACCACGCTTGAATTTACTGAGCTCCTGAGAGCGAATGTCCTTCTTTCACAAATGTTTGTAGAAGCAGTCTGCATGCCTAGGTGTGTGATTTTTATACACATGTGGCAATGGAAGTGATTGGAACACCTGAATTAAATGATTTGGAGGGGTGTCCCAATACTTTTGGCAATATAGTATATATATTGACAAGCAGGTATAGGGCATCCTATCATTGCCTTCGGACCAAAACATTTTTTAGTCCTGAGACTTGCACAGAAAATATATGTACATATTTTAATATTTAGACCACTTCTATTATTGATTGCTATCAGGAAGTGAAGAGAGGATTTCAGCCATAATAACAAAAAGTGTTTATGAAAAAAATTGCCTACCCTACCTTTAAGTTTAGTTGAGCACAATCAAAAAAGATGTTTTACAGTGTTGTTTATTGAACTGTTGGTTAAAAGCAATATCAGGATTTATTTGAAAAAAACTATGAAACAAAATTTCACTCTGCAAATTAAAAAGAAACAGCAAATTACACATTGAATTCAACGTGAAATTTTTACTATGTCCTTTTTCATAGTGCACAACATTCTACTACACAGCTTTTCCATTGTTTTTCTATGTGAATATGCACTAGATTGATGTTGCACTTGCGTCTTTTGTAGCAACTCACGCAACTTCAACTTTTATACAACATGTCTGGAGACCTTGCATTTTTCCATTCCACTGCAATGCGTCTCATGTTTTTAAAGGCAAAAAACACACACTATGTGAATCAGCCCTTAAGTAGCAAATGCAATATTGTTATACATTTTCTCCCTGCCTAAACCAGTCCTAGCCTGCATAAGATGCAAAGTGGAGTCAAAAGTCTGGTTACATAAAACTATTCAAGGACTAACATATGATGTTGGTCCAGGAACATGTCCTTTATGCCTAAATCACATTGTGCTTCTTGCTCTCAGGTGATGATGATGAGAATTTTACAGATTACCCGAACCAGTTCTCTTGTCTATTATCTGAAAATTATATGCACAAAAATTAATGATCAGTAAACTAATTTAATACAATAACAGCTGTTTTACTGTGACTTTTTTAATATCTGTTGAGGTAGAGAAATTATGACAATGCTACAGCATAATCATATGAATCTAAGAGGCCTTAACTACTCTCAAATAGGATATTTAAATGTTATTTATGTTTTTAAAGAGTGGATTTATTACCATCTGAAGATATCCTTGAACTCAGCATGCCACATAAATCACATGAAATTGCTGATGCTGAACTTTTCAATCCAGAGGGTATTAGATGTTCATTCTTCAGACATCAGTTTTTTTCTTAGGCTATTTTGGTTAGTTGTGGTTCATTAGATTACATTTTGATGAGCATATCCTTCTGAAATTAGCACAACTCAAGCTCAGTATCTCTGGCTATTTGCCATCAAGATGTAATTCACAATTTGAAATGACACTGCATAAGATGACACACAATCAAGAATAAGACTTTTTACATGTCTGTGCTGTAAGCTAAATCTGTCTGTTCGTAGTCCTAATGAGATTAATTTAAAGCGGAGCCATGCCAACTTCCTGCTACTAATATAATGCCTGCGGCATGGTGTTGTTACATTTCCCATAGAGAGAAACAGAGAGGAAACCTTTCCACAAAAACAAAAAAGCTTAAGGGTCAATAAAATTTCGGTTATATAGACAAAATTCTAAAATAAGATTGAAATGGTAAAGTGTTTTCTTAAGCTCTGTTTTTCATTTTGACTGCCACCAGGTCACTTGGCTCGCACGAAGAATCGCACTTCCCCAGAAAATGTAAATGCAAACCTCATTGATTCCATCAGAGGGGGTGAAAATGACTTCTGCCGCCAGAAATGTGGCAATTTTTTGATTGGTTTTCATGAGCGATGAACCCTGTAAATGTTATAGATGACTGTGCACTGTAATGTTTGCCAAGCAGCCCCAGGCAAGCCAAACTCGGCTGCAGTCATCAATACTTCTCTCCTCTCCGCTAAAGAATTATCTGTGATAAAAGGGAAAATGACAGTTAGCCACGGACTTTACCGGATCAGAAGAAATGCATGTCATGTTTTTTTATAATTAGGATCATGGGAAGATAAAAAAAAAAGAACTAGACTTTTACATTTTCTGAAGAGAACATGAGTTGTGCTTCTCTACACAAAACTCACTGATGTGAAGCTAGCGTAATATTATAGAATTCAATTAATGTGCACAGTTGTGCATATATCAGCTATTTAATTATCTAAGTGACATCAAGTTCCAAATAAAATAATCAGAGATATTATCTTAATTATTAATATTCCAAGTTTTACATTTTTATTTTTATATATATACACCCATCAGGCATAATATTAATATTCTAATATTGTGTTGGTCCCCCTTTTGCTGCCAAAACAGCCTTGACCTGTCGAGGCATGGACTCCACTAGACCCCTGAAGGTGTGCTGTGGTATCTGGCACCAAGATATTAGCAGCAGATCCTTTAAGTCCTGTAAGTTGCGAGGTGGGGCCTCCATGGATTGGACTTGTTTGTTCAGCACATCCCACAGATGCTCGATTGGGTCAAGATTTGGGGAATTTGGAGGCCAAGTCAACACCTCAAACTCATTGTTGTGCTCCTCAAACCATTCCTGAACCATTTTGCTTTGTGGCAGGGCGCATTATCCTGCTGAAAGAGGCCACAGCCACCAGGGAATACCGTTTCCATGAAAGGTTGTACATGGTCTGTAACAATGCTTAGGTAGGTGGTATGTGTCAAAGTAACATCCACATGGATGGCAGGACCCAAGGTTTCCCAGCAGAACATTGCCCAAAGCATCACACTGCCTCCGCCGGCTTGCCTTCTTCCCATAGTGCATCCTGGTGCCATGTGTTCCCCAGGTAAGCGACGCACATGCACCTGGTCATCCACGTGATTTTAAAGAAAACGTGATTTATCAGACCAGGCCACCTTCTTCCATTGCTCCGTGGTCCAGTTCTGATGCTCACGTGCCCACTGTTCGCGCTTTTGGCGGTGGACAGGGGTCAGCATGGGCACCCTGACTGGTCTGCGGCTATGCAGCCCCATACGCAACAAACTGCGATGCATTGTGTATTCTGACACCTTTCTATCAGAACCAGCATTAACTTCTTGAGCAATTTCAGCTACAGTAGCTCGTCTGTTTGATCGGACCACACGGGCCAGCCTTCGCTCCCAACATGCATCAATGAGTCTTGGCCGCCCATGACCCTGTCGCCGGTTCACCACTGTTCCTTACTTGGACCACTTTTGATAGATACTGACCACTGCAGACCGGGAACACCCCACAAGAGCTGCAGTTTTAAAGATGCTCTGACCCTCGTCTAGCCATCACAATTTAGCCCTTGGCAAACTCGCTCAAATCCTTACGCTTGCCCATTTTTTTTGCCCAACACATCAACACTGAGGACAAAATGTTCACTTGCTGCCTAATAAATCCCACACACAGAGATAAAGGGTGTCAAAAAAAAGGGTGTACCTTTAGGGGTACAACAGCTTGTCGCTGGGACAGTACCCTTAAAAGGACATCTTTGTACCTTTTTTACCACAAAAAGGTTCATAGTAGTACCTTAAGGTACAGTACGTATTTGTATTCTAAGGTACTAATATGCACCTTTTAGGAGTAAAAAAGGTACAAAGATGTCCTTTTAAGGGTACTGTCCCAGCGACAAGCTGTTGTACCCCTAAAGGTACAATTTTGACACCCTTTTTCTCTGTCTGCACCCACAAACAGGTGCCATGATGAAGTATATATATATATATATATATATAATTTTTTTTTTTTTTTTAAGAATTAAATATTTTAATAAAATTATTCACATGCTGTAATATTTTGAATATACTGCACATTCTATTATTCTGTGATAATCAATGGCACTCTCATCCCTATAGTTCTGATCCTTTCTGTATTATGAGACTTTTTTTTTTTTTTTTGCCTGTTTTATCATCTGCCAAAGGAAAATTGTGAGTCTGATTGCTTAAAAAATAATAGCACAAGCTCTAAGCTCTCTTCAACAAGCTGCATGATTTGATCTATCATTCTTGTCCTCTGCATAAATAGTGTGAGATTTATGCGCTAAAGTTTAATACTTAGGGTTTGTTCAAATGATGGACGTTAGCAAACACCACTAATAAATAGTGGATGATGCGGACAAAAGAAAAAGTCACAAAGGTGAAAAATGGTTGTTATACTGTGAATATGTAAGACAAGTAATCTGCCCAGCCATTATTTTGACTTGAAGCAGCACAGATCATTAGATAACAACAATACATCATTCTAATTGGGAGTGGATGCAGGGGGGGTGGTGAAATGTAATACATGCATAAATGGAAATAAACACATCCCAGCGGAAGGACTTGATAAGGGAGCATCAAAACAAACAGACAATTAGCTGCCAGAATCATCAAGCCTGCGTCTATCACTTCTTTATTTTTATCCCCCGTTTTTGTCACTAGATCTTTTCTTGTAATTCTCACGTGTCCTGAAGTTTCCTGAGAATGGAAGCGTGTTTTATGCCACTCTCAAATTGTCAAAAATTGCCCCACAGAGGCCAATCTTGATCAGGTGACAACAAAAGCTTATTCCTCAATCAAAAGCCACCCTGGAGATGAATTAATTCTGCATTTTAGGCTTCAAGTCAATTTGCTTTTCATCTAACTTTACACTCCCAGCAGAGTGCAGTTTCCTCCCTTTGATTGTGTATCATATGTTCTGATGATCTCAGCAGGCCCTCTCTGTTATAGAACAGAAATTATACAAACCCACCACCACGCTCCCTCAGTGTCAATTTAAAAAAGCATTGGCTCTTTCTCAATTCTAACAAAGCAAAGAATGGACAAAGAAATCTGGCCAGGTTACCTTGAAAGAACGAACTCGGAAGAACACGAGGACACAGAATGCATCTTTGTGAGAATTGAGATGTGCTGCGAATCTTGTTGCTCAACTGAACGTTCAGCACATATTAGGGACCATAATGCATAATAAATAAAACATCACAGATGTCATAACCTATTAAAATATGGGGTTTCGTACGTCGTCCACCCGTGATGACTTCTGGGATTTTTAAGGGTTCGATTCCCTCAAATCTGCACTGGATGCATCCTCAGTATCAAGAACACATCCGGGTACTTTTATGCATTCTCTGTACTTGCGTTCTTGAGTACTGGAACCGGACTTTGACAGTTGGTGATGACGTAGTACAAGGACGCAAGATCACTTAAGAACGCATATTGAGAAACGACCATTCTCTCACCCCCACTTACACACACACACACTATGTTTATGGACACATTAGCTGCGTCCCAATTCAATAGCTGCATCCTTCTAAGGCCACATTCAAAGGCCGATTCTGTCACCACAACACGACGAAGGCTGTCCCAATTCGAAGGCTCTTTCAAATGCGTCCTTCATTTCCTGTGAAATAAAGGATACAACAGATGGATTCTTTGTGGCCTTGCCTACCCCAGAATTCACTGCGCACCAGTGATGACAGGATTTTTTTGAGAGAAATTGCTGAATTACACTTTTAAACATAAGTATTGGGTTTCAACTTACTTAAATATCTAATGATACAAATGTAAAAATAAAAATAAAAACTTTAAAGCTGTTCAAATGTTGACTTATATCTTACCAAGATGCGATTTTATATAGTTTTATACTATTTATTATGTACATAAATGGACCAAGTTGAACATATTTAGTTTTTAGGCAGTTGAATATAAATGCCCCTCAGTCGAGCCATTCCTCAATACCTCGTCCTGATAGAATCATCTTCCAAGAATCCAAAATGTTGTGGGTGGTTGGCCAGGTCTTTGCTATATGTGACCGGCTCCATAATTTTACATAATTTTGACCCAGAAAAACAAATTTGCACTGAATGAAAAAGGAAAGTCTTTTATTGTGAACTTGTGCTCTCTTATTGTAAAATATAATTGCAATTTAAAATAACTGTTTTCTACTTCTAAATGTAATTTATTCCTGTGATGCAAAGCTGAATTTTCAGCATCATTACTCCAGTCCTCAGTGTCACATGATCCTTCAGAAATCATTCTAATATACTGATTTGCTGCTCAAAAAACATTTCTTAATATTATCAATGTTGAAAACAGTTGTGCTACTTAATATTTTGTGGAAATGTGATAATTTATTTTCAGGTTTCTTTGATAAATAGTAAGTAGCTAACAAGCTTTGCACATTGAATGACTTTTCTGAGGGAAATGTAAAATCAGGTGACTTCTTGTTCACATGTTTTATTAATGCCTTTCCGCATTTGAAAAAAATTACTGAAGAAAGATTATACATTTCAGTATATCTTTCAACATAACATCTTGTTCATTCATGTTTTTCATGCTGTAACTAGTAGTGAAGAAGAAAAGATAATTAAGTCTACAGATTTTTTTCGACAAATTTTATTGTTTACGAGAAAAAAATGTGCTTAATGATTGCTGCAAAATATAATAGCTCACTTCTTCTCAACAAGCTAGATGATTTACACTGTAAAAAAAAAAAAAAAAATCTTACCAAACCCAAACGGTAGTGTATTTATCATTTATATAGCATAAACAGTGCAGGATGTCCCTAAGTTTAATACTTAAACTAGTGATTTGTTCAAATCCCTAACTGTAAACTATGAGCAATATAGTTTACGCAATGCATGCATTGTAATGCTCTTTGATACTGAAGCCCAAAGTTGAGGTGGAAGAGGGTTGTCAAAGTGCTGTCAGTGTTCAGCAGGTGTTGGTAGACAGTGTGTGCAGACATTGTTTGTCAGTGCTGGGTCAGTGAACGCGCACGACTGCTGCAGCCTGGAGGCAAATCACCCTTAGTCACCCTGCCACACAGAGATGGATTTACAAATGCGCAAACATTCACACATGCATATGTGTGTGTGCTCTAGCCTGGATGACATTCTAATTGCATAAAAATCATAATGATCTGGCTTTGTCCTGCCCTACTGTTGACTGAAAGTTCAGAGGTGAAGAGATATATCAGGACTTATGTTCCATGCATCAGTGCATGCTCTCTGCTTCAGCACTACAGATTGTAGTATACTCAATACAGCTGGAATAGAATAGAATAGAACAGAATATTTTGGCACAATTCCTTTATAATATAATATACAAATAAACCTATCAGCTGGTGTGTTTATTTTCTAATGACGTTATGCAGGGAATTAAATATTTAATGTATAAGTTAGTACTGCTAGTAAGTTAGTGTGTTGTTCTATTCTTCTGACTTTATGAACTTTATTTCTGGCCTTTGTTTTCACCTTGTCTCCAAAATACCAAAGCACAAAACAAATGGCTAAAAATTACAATTTAAGTTGACAGTGTTTATTCATAATGTTGCTTTGGATTTGTGTCCATTTCACACTTCAAAGACAAGCAAATTATATTTAGTAATATTTTGTTGTCTCTATGGCAACAAAGGCAACAAAACTACCACGTAATTGCTCACTATTTTAGCCAATTCTGAAAGGTCTGCACTTACTGCATCCAATTTTTCATGAAAACAGTGAATTTCCTACATAAGTAATGGAGCAGTGTGTGTGTATATATATATATATATATATTGCTCCAAAAAATTAAGGGAACACTTATTCATCACAGTATAACACCAAGAAGTCAATTAAACTTCAGGTATTTAATACTTAGAGTTAGGGGTTTGTTCAATCTGTTGAATCAGGAACAGCAAGACAACCCCCCCAAAAGGGACTGATTTTGCAGGTGACCATAGACAATTGTTCTCTCCTTATTCTTCCTGACTGATTAGTTTTGTGTTTTGTTAGGTTCCTTATCACTGTCTGTAGCACGAGGTAGTACCTGCAACCCAATCAGATGCACAGGCAGTCCTGCTCCTCCAGGATGGCACATCCATACGTGCTGTCGCAAGGAGGTTTGGTGTGTCTCCCAGCACAGTTTCAAGAGCATGGAGGAGATACTGTGAGACGAGGAGAGCTGGACAGGGATGTAGAAGGGCAACAACCCAGCAGCAGGACTGGTATCTGCTCCTTTGTGTGAGGAGGAAAAGGAGGAGCATTGCCAGAGCCCTACAAAATGACCTCCAGCAGGCTACTGGTGTGCATGTTTCTGACTTCATCAAACAGACTTCATGAGGGTGGCATGAGGGCCCGACTCTAGTAGGACCTGTGCTCACAGCTCAGCACAGTGCAGCTCGATTGGCATTTGCCAGAGAACATCAGAATTCAAGTCTTCCATTGGCGCCCCGTTCTCTTCACGGATGAGAGCAGGTTCACACTGAGCACATGTGACAGATGTGAAAGAGTCTGGAGATGCCGTGGGGAATGTTATGCTGTGTGCAACATCATCCAGCATGACCGGTTTGGCGGTGGGTCAGTAATGGTCTGGGGAGGAATATCCTTGGAGGGTCGCACAGACCTAGCCAATGGTTCCCTTACTGCTTATTCCTTACTTACTGAAATCCTCAGAGCCATTGTCAGAACTGGTGCAGTGGGCCCTGGGTTCTGGCTCCTGGTGTATGATAATGCCCGGCCTCATGTGGCTAGTCTACAGGCAGTTTTTAGATGATGAAGGCATTAATGCCATTGACTGGCCCTCATGTTCCCCAGACCTGAATCCAATTGAGAACTTCTGGGACATTATGTATCGGAGCATCCAAAGCCTATCAAAGGTATATCCTCCTGGGACCCAGGAATAGACTTTTGTCCACTGTAGTGGACATTATTTTTAGTGAATTTCTCTGACATCATACATGTCACAGTTTTAAGAGATGTCCTGTAAAGAGCACATTCAGGGCTTTGCAGAGATACCAAATGTTTGGAGGTTTCACCAGGACAACAACTTCTTCTTGGTCTTTAAAAACGGCTGACATTAATGTTTAGCACTCTTATGGAAATATGATAATATTTTGTAATTATTTAAATCGGATTAATTTTCAAATTGTTTGTCATAAATCAACATCTCAGGAAAATGTTATGGGGTTTCTAATCCAAATATGACTTTCTGTTACAGAACATTGATTTCATAAATGTCCACTGTAGTGGACGCCAGGACTTAAATCATGTTTATCAGGCATTTTGGAGACACAAGAAGTGAATAGGGAAAGAAATTACATATAAATGTTCCTATAAAATATTAGATATTATTATGAAAATGTTGCCAATTATTACTCCCATTGTAACACTTCTATTTTCATTACATGTTGCACCAAGAACACATTCATATGCAAATTAGATGCAGTGTATAGATACATTGTATTGAATGGGAAAATCCAAGTATGGCCATTTTACCCACGTATTGCATAAAGTAAAATGGTATATCAATGCATTTCGTTACATCTTTCATAACATAGTTCAGAATCATCTTTAAACAAAGTTTGTTTTAAAAAAAATCCTGAAACCTAAAAATTGATTGGTGAATTAAAAATAAATCCCATTGTTTTTGCCTATACATGTAATTTCATGTCATTTTATTTTTTAAATAATTGAGTCCTGGTGTCAACTACAGAGGACATATCATAACATATGAATAAAATATAATTTTTTTTTTAAAAAAAACTTTTTTTTCCCATTTGTTTCTTATGGTCTGAACAATGTAATGACATGAAAAAATACTAAATTCAAAAATCTTTTTTTTCTGGGTCCCATATACCTTGGACAGATTGACAAATATATACCTTGGACAGATTGACAAATTTGATTACATAATGGCAATTGCTGTGGAAGATTTAACATTATCAACATTGCTATTATAGCAATTGCAATACATAAAACAAAATTACTCATTGCATGTGTAAATTAAAAATTGACTCAACTCCTCTTTCTGCACAAAATAGTCACCTTTGGCAGCCACCAGGCAAGCTCTGCTTTTTGCATCCACCATAATGAAATGATAGGACTCATCCTTTGCACATACCTCCTCCACTGTCTGCTGGGAATAGCATGTTTCTAATTGACCTAATTCATCGCGGCAGGCAGTAATTGTTTACCTGTATACTTCTGAAGGTCATCACCAGCAGGCAGGATGCTGAGTAGGAGCATCCCTATAGGATCCAGCATGGGAACAGTGTCTTCCAATCATTACGAGGAAATACAAAAAACACCTCTACTTTTCAATGGTTTGGTGTTAACTAGCAGCTGTAAGCAGAACTAGTCATAGTGAGTCACTATTGCATCACAATGTTTAGAATATTGGTATTAGTAGCAGACACCCTGGTGATTGTGAGAGTTTACTCAATCTTTCCATTCAAAAGTTTGAATTGATTTGAAAGAAGTAAAGTATAGTAAGCAAATTTTATTTATAGAGCACATTAAAATTCACTATAAATGCTGTACAAAACAATCATAAAATATAATAAAATATAAAATAAAATAGAGTAAAAAAGAGGAAGAGGAATCAAATCAAATCAAATCAAGTCACCTTTATTTATATAGCGCTTTTTACAATGGCAATTGTTTCAAAGCAGCTTCACAGTGGTAACAGGAAAATAATGCAAAAGAATTTGATTCGCTCTGGTGAAAACGGTGATGTCATCTAGCTCATTTCAATTATCATATAGTGTCAATGCGGGCAGATCAGTAATATAGTTGAAAGGAAATTAGGAAAGGCTAAAGAGTAAAGATGTGTCTTAAGTCTAGATTTAAAAACAGAAATAGAAGGAGCACTCTTAATGTCAGATGGCAACTGCTGCAATTTTTTTTTTTTTTTTTACAATTTAAAATAACTGTTTGCTATTTGAATATCTTTTAAAATTAATTTATTCCTGTGATGGCAAAGCTGAATTTTCAGCATCATTACTCCAGTCTTCAGTGTCACATGATCCTTCAGAAATCATTCTAATATGCTGATTTGGTGCTAAAGAAACATTTCTTATTATCAATGTATAAAAAAAACATTTAAAACAGCTTAGTATTTTTCTACAAAGAAAAATATCTTTTGTATCTTTGTTTTTTTTTTTTGTTTTTTTTTGGAATTCTTTAATAAATCGGAAAAAAAACGCATTTATTGTAATATTTTATTTTTATTAAGTGAAAGTCTTTACTGGAACTTTTGAACAATTTAATGCATCCTTGCTGAATAACCATTCATTTCTGTGTTAAAAAAAAAAAAAAAAAATTACTGACCTCAAACTGTATAATAACACTGAAACGACTTTTCTTTACATACAAATCCCCTTTATTTTTTTCATGGTATTGTCACGAAATCCAGTCACTAGCCCAGTCACCTTTGCACACTACATTTCCCAGCATCCCTCCTGGTTTTCACCTGCACCCATTCAGCAATTACTCACACGTCACTTATTATCCTCGACAGCAGCACCACATTTAAGCATACACCTAGGATAACCATTTTGTCTGTCATCTTACTTCTGTCACGACAAGGTGTGTGCTTCACCAGTCCTCCAGCTTCACATCCACAAACTCCACTACAACCTGCAAAACAGTAATATACTCATCCTTTTACCTCCACGAACTGCCATAGATCTGCACTGCTTACCTGTTTTGTCATCTGCTACAATAAACTCTCTCCCTATTTTCACTATCCATCTGTCTTGAGTCTGCTATTTCCCTAACAGGTATATAACACCCACCCAATTACTGATGGATAAAGTCCTGCACCACGTTTTTTTCCTCATTGAATAAGCTGTTTCACACAAAGTATGTCAGATTATGGAAGTACAATTTCATGTTGACTTCAATGTTTGCACATAAGGGTTCAACATTTCCCTTTTCCTAGAGTTTTAAAAACGTAATATATAAAAATATATATGCCACAGTTGGTTGCACCAAGGATGAGTTTGAGGCAGGATCTAAATGCAGCAGTAAAACTTTAATAAACAATAACTCAAAATGACAAATACTCACAAGATTATCAACACACAGGATCAGAACAGCCACTCCAAACAGATTTACGAATGGACAAGGACCTAAACAGGGAGGATATTTATACAGAGGCTTGGGGGGCATTTAAACGACACGGTTTTCAAAAAAAAAAAAAAGACAACTTTTTATGCTTCTTTTTTATGTTTTGGCCATTCATTTACACGACAACTGCGTTTTGGGGAACTGAAAACTTTTGAAAACAGGATTCAAAGTTTTTGAAAACGATACAGTTATCGTCTCTGTGTAAACTACAAAAACGCAAATGACGTCGTGCGTATTACATGTTCTGTCTATGTAGCCCTGCCTCTTTTCAGTGCTTCCGGTTTGTATTTCCACAGCGATCTTACGTATTTATGAATGAACTGCTTCTTCCCGGTCTACTGACATTTGTTAAGACATCTGTTTTAAACATTACAATGCTCATGATAACTTTCGTTAACTCTGCAATAAGTAAATCCACTTCACCAGCTAATATTCTTCAACAGGATTGCCATAGAAATATACAGAGCTACCGCAAAAACATCAGTTCAAAGACAATATTCTAAAGATGGCTGTATGCACGTTTCTCTGGCGCATAATGTCTATAGGTGCGGAGTTTCTTTACAAAGTGACATCGCCAACTACTGGCCTGGCATGCATAATACATCAATCAAGTGTAGCGTCAGTTCTGGCAGGTCACATTAGTCAAGCTCGCATCAGCTGACTGTTAGCTGATCACGTCTACTATAGGAATACGATGTCTATCACAGCATACACATATAAGCTCCTTCAGTACTATCAGCAGCTATCACGTTTCTCCAGAGCTCATTTACCCTCCTCCATCCCCAGCTCCTCCCCTCGTCCCGTCAGGATCTGGTATTCTGATTCCCCTTGAATCAGACTAAATTCCAAAGACAAAATAATTATTTTGTACGTTAAAAATTGATATTAATGATATCTGCAATACATTATGTTGGTTCTGTTCTGTTTCCCTTAGGGGGGTTTATCGCTGCTCTCCCTGCTCTCATCCATGCTAGGCTGCATGGATGCGCAGGGAGTTCTTGCCCAGAACAGAACCATACCGCCAATCCAAACTGTATGCTAATTGTCAATCATCTTTGACGATAGTGGTCCTGACAGAACTTTTAGTCGTTTTTGTGGATCCGTGTGAACAGGGATGATTTTGTTGTCGTCTGTATGTGAAAAATGCTAAGAAAAAACTTTTCGGTTTTTAGTACATCGCTGTCGTCTACATGTACCCTAAATGAGTGAGTTAACAAGGGACAGGTGGACACAATAGTTTGCTATGGTAACAAACAAGTAGGAAAAGGTCTTAGGAAGACAGGAAATAAACACAAGAACTCGGAGCACATAGCTAAACCAAAACAGAACCAAACCCTGACAATCTGTGTGATTTCAGCTTGCACTGCATTTGATATTTGTAGCCGCAGCACTTTACGCTACCGGCCTTGTGTTACACCTGCTCTAGTCTATTCAACGGAGGGTGACCGCAGTGGACTGAGGCAGATGGACAGATGGAATAAATGCCTCCAGAGGCAGTGTCGTACAATCCGCATTGATGGGTAGGACAGCAAAGCAAAGATTTTCCTTGTATAAGAGATTCTCTAGAGTAATGCTGCAGATGGCTACTATCAACACATAAAAAAAGTGAAACCTTAGGAAGGTGTGTTGCTCCTCCTTGTGCTCTAAAATCTAATAGATATTCCATGATGCGTCCCTCTATATAAGATTTCAAAAACATAACAGTTTTGGAAAGAAAGATTAAATTACTGGGAGATGAGATCAAGAAATGACACAGTTCAGCTTGCCCTGGAGCAAAAGCATTCATCACTAAGCTCCAGCTATCAATATTGAATTTTTAACATGAATCATCACTTAAACATGTTTTTAATCTTGACCTGGTTGGAAACACTCATAAATTAAACACAGTTATGTGGACTCATACAAATGAAACCTCTACAGCCTGTGTGCTCTGTGATTTATGCTGAAGTACATGTACAAGTCTTGAGGATCATTGTCCATTTCTCACATCCATAAAGACCAAAGAATTTCTTATAGATTCAATGACATGACACTCATGTTCATTTGTATATTTAACAATCAGAAACTTAAATACATGTTAGACTTGAACACAATGATGTTTTAAATTTCTGAAATTAATTAATTTTGACATGATGATGCTCATTTTTGTGAATGGACTTAATTTATTTGAAATGATTTGAAATGCATTTCAGACAAATTCATCTCTCCTATGATGAATAAGTGCTAAGTTTCTGTGGTTTTATTGTGGCTTAAAGTAACTACATAGTGAAAAAAGTGAGAAAATCTTGCAAAAAAAAAAGGTATTTATTTCTAAAAATAACTAAATTATAATTAAAAAAAAACATTATATAGGCCAGCCAATCGACTGACATTAAGATGATTTGGAATGCCACTGTACAGCTTTTAGTAGAAATTAAGGACTAATTTGAGTGTAACCAACATGCCATTTTGTTATTATATGACAAGAAAACTATAAAACAAACAATTATATCACAGATGATAAATTAATGTAGTAATTAGACACAATACTGCTCTAACAATAACATATTCAGATGTTTTGAGTGTCCTGCTCTCTTAACAGCAGACCAATAATGATAAAAAACAACTAGTGCACAACAACAACAAAATCTACCTGCTCAAATATCCACATCTGTCTTGACTCAGTTAATGCTAAAGATAAATGTTCCGCTAATGAAGCAATGGAGCGTGATGAGAACATTGGCTTAAAACAAGATAAGACAGTAAAACTGTCTGATATGGATTTTGACCAGCTGGACATCTTATTATTCTATCATTTGTTTGGATGCTGGTCTCTGCAAAACACATTTTGTATAATTTACTGTGATATTTTCCCTAGACACTTGGTAATGTATCAGGCAATGGCCTTATTATTATACTAATCAAATCTGCGATCCTTCCATGCTTAGCAAATTAGACTGTGCGACCACATTTGCTCACTCATCAGCGCTGTCCTTGATAGCGGGGGAGATTTTTAAGTGGCTATGCATCTTTCAATAGTTCTCTTGTGGGGAAAATGTACGTTTGTTGTGGCCTGAGAGGGAGACCGCAATTTGTTCCACAGAATCAGTGTGCCAATAAGAGCTAAGGCACTGAACGAAAACATGAATGAGACATTCAGAGCCATTAAAAATACATTAGAGCCAATCTGTGAACCAGCAGGGATTTGCTGGACTGTCTCTGGGCTGCAAATAAGAGCTGTGTATAGTAGAGGTAGCCTGGCACTTAGTGCACTAAACTGAAAATCGATAATTGGCGCTGTCGTGAATGACAATGACAGTTCTTATCAGTTCTTTTGGCGTGGTGATTGGTGGATTGGCCTTTCCAGAGTCTAGTTACAGTGGTGATAGTGATAACGCTGTGATCTGTGTTTACTGTGACGTTTATTGGGTGCATCACAAATGATGCAAAGTGTTTCCTGCAGTGTAACCGTGACAACTTGCTGATTTCATGCTGGTTTGAAATTGTTAGAAGTTGGCAGGTGTAAAACTTATAATCGCCAACACAAAAAACTCTCTCTATGCATGCATATATATATATATATATATATATATATATATATATATATATATTGGTGTAGGATTTACTTTTAAATTATTTTCGCTTACACTTTATTTTAAGGCGTCCGTGTTACAGTGTAATTATACACTAATATATGTAATAATAATTAACTATATGTACTTACTATAGGGTTAGGGTTAGGAATAGGCTTTGGTTTGGGCTGGTTACATGTAATAATGCATCATTAACTGTTTTTAGTAAGTACATGTAACATGTATAACTGTCACATGTTCAGTCTGTTTTGCTTGTGTGACATGTTCCTTTGTTCCAGTTTCCCGCCACTCGTCTGTCTCCATGGTCACTGTCATCATCTGTGTCAGCTATGTGTATTCATCTCATTTGTTTTCCCTATTTAAGTTCTCCTGTTTTCTTCAGTCTTTGTCTGGTCTCGTCTTTGTATAGAGTGTGTTGTGTACCTGCCTGTATTGACTCACCTGAGATTCCTTGTTCATTAAACTTCGTTTGAGAATTGTATCAGCCCGTCTTCGTCTTCCTGCCTACACACACCTGTGACAGAAGACCGGACCTCCCAAAATGGATGATGGGATCAAAATTACCGTCCTGGCTCAGGAGAGCCAAAACCTCTTTTCTTTTATTCAGAGTTTTGTTGGTGTTGGCCTCACGAGTGCACTTGAGGACGAGAAACTGAAGTCTCTGTTCTGGATCGGGGCCAATTACCACTATCCCCTTCGACCTCCCAGACACCACCAGACTGAGTTGGCGAAAAGCTGTAATCCGGTGTCTGGAGAGCGTCGTGCCCCGTTCCAGAACACACCCTGTCCACGTTCCAGAGTCTCGTCCCATCGAGACCACCCTTCCAGAGTCTTGTCCCGTCGAGACCACCCTTCCAGAGTCTCGTCCCGTCGAAACCGCCCTTCTAGGGCTTGAAGCCACGCCAGAGCCCTCGTCTCCGGCCAAGATGGCCACAGCCACGCCAAAGCCCTCGTCTCCGGCCAAGATGGCTGCCGCCACGCCACAGCCCTCGTCTCCGGCCAAGATGGCCACCGCCACCATTCCAGTGCCTAAGCCTGAGCCAGCGTTGGAGGTCTGGCTAATCGACTTCTGGACAGAACCCGCTCCAGTCCACGTCCAGAGCCCAGTGATGTCCCCTGTCTCCAGTCCAAAGTGGACTCCGTCCCCTGTCTCCAAGTCCAGAGTGGACTCCGTCCCCTGTCTCCAGTCCAGAGTGGACTCCGCCTCCTGTCTCCAGTCCAGAGTGGACTCCGCCTCCTGTCTCCAGTCCTGTGAGGACTCTGACTCCTTCCGTCCCGAGTCCAGTGAAGACACCAGCACCGCCAGGACTTCCTGTACTCCCACCAAGCCTCCCTCTCCCACCTCCTCCAATCATCGGTTCCTTATCCCCGTCTCTGCTGCTGCCTGTCAGCCCCTCTGCTCACCCTCAGCCCACCATCGGAGGTGTGGGCTCGCCATGGGTCAGCCAGTCTCCAGCTCCATCGCGGTCCATGGATTCCCGGTCTCCGCCTCCAACCTCCACGACCAGGACTCTGCCTCGGCCCGTCGAGTTCCGCCGGGCTCCCTCGTCTCGCCGGTTGCTCCTGGGTCGTTCGTCGACCCGCCCTCGCCTCGGGACTGCACTCCTCTGGCTTCGCCTCGTCCCTTCGTCCCTCTGGCTCCGTTGGGCTCCTCACTCCCTCCATCTCCACCTTGGTCCTCTGTCGCTCCGGCTCCACCGCGGCCTTCGGGATCCCCACCTGCGTCTCGGTCGCCAGAGCCTGCGGCAGCGCCATGTCCCGGGTCACCTGTTCCGCCTCCATCGGTTGGCGCCGTGGAGTCGTCGGCCCTTCCGCCACCGGGGCTCCTCCCTCCATCGGCTCCTCTGTGGGCATTCTGCCTGGCGGCTACCCGGGTCCCACCGTCTGCTCCGCCCTGGTTTCTCCTGTCTCCTCCTTGGTTCCTCCCTCCATCAGCTCTGGCCTGGTTTCTCCTCCTTCTCCACCTGAGCCCCCTCCCTCCCTCCGCAGTTGGTCCATTTATGGCACGAGGCCGCGCCTTCCGGGGAGGGGTGTAATGTCACATGTTCAGTCTGTTTTGCTTGTGTGTCATGTTCCTTTGTTCCAGTTTCCCACCACTCGTCTGTCTCCATGGTCACTGTCATTATTAGTTCATCTGTGTCAGCTGTGTGTATTCATCTCATTTGTGTTCCCTATTTAAGTTCTCCTGTTTTCTTCAGTCTTTGTCCGGTCTCGTCTTTGTATAGAGTGTGTTGTGTACCTGCCTGTATTGACTCACCTGAGATTCCTTGTTCATTAAACTTCGTTTGAGAATTGTATCAGCCCGTCTTAATCTTCCTGCCTACACACACCCGTGACAATAACAAAGACACTGTAAAATCAAGCGTTACCAAATTTATACTCAGCAATTGCTAGCAAATAATTTATATAATTTTCTCAAATAATTACAAAGAAATGGCAATTAACACAATGAATTAAATGTAAAATTTTGAAGTAAAGCCTAAATAGAATGCCTAAAATAGACCTTTCTTATGAAACTTTACAATCTTAATTTTATTAAAAACTTTATAAATATATATATATATATATATATATATATATATATAACGTCTTTATTAAATCTACACAGAACACAGGAGATCGCTGGAGAAAACATAATCATTTTAAACTTAGATGATACCGGACAAAGGAACAGAATGAAACTCCGGGATTTATGCTGCCTTCACGTGATATCGGAATTATTGTAAATACGAGTTTCCGAGGTAAAAATTGCACATGAACGCCCCCTGATGTCGTGGGAAGTTCGGAAATAATTTTGATACCCAAATTCCCGAGATGGGCGTGCCATAAACTTTAAATATGGTGGCGGAGAGAACTAGGGGAGAGCGGGGCACAACCTAACGCGGGGTTAGTTGTAACACACATGGTTTAACACTTTCCACACATGCCAGGATGACGAAACTTAGTGTATTTACTAGTTATCATATCAACATTATTTAGAGAAAAAATTGCGCCAAAATTAAAAAATCTTTGGAAGATATCACTGAACATTTATTTAACCATAGCAAAAGTAAATTTCTTACTTGTTTATTTTTCATCTCTGTTTTTTGTGTTTATTTAAAATAAGACAAATCTGATATTATTTTAATCTTATATCTGTTATTTAAGAGTTGAGATAGTTCTTTAATGCTGATCTAACCAGCAGAAGACACAAGACGGGTTTAAATCCCAGTTGCGCAGGTGGGGCATGTTGTAACACAATGAGCCCCTATTAGAACTACGCTATTATATTCTATACTTTTATGAATTCTTTTGAGAAACCATGAGAAAAAGGTGAATAATGACTGAGAGTCAATGTTCAGAAATTATTAATTATTATTATTATTATGTTTTTAACTATGCTGTATAGCTGTATTTAGCAATGTGTTTGTTGTCAAACTCAAAAATTAGTATAGTTTTAATAATTTAAAAAATGCCATTATTTTATTTTAAAAAGTTAATAATTGTATTTTATTGACAAAATATTTTAGTTTGTCTTGGATATTTTTTTTATTATATCAGGTAACATTTTAAGCTGTCATTTGGTCATGTTACAATGTGCCCCTCACATGTTACAATGTACCCCACATATAGGGCATGTTGTCACATTTCACTTCCATTCTTTCGGGGTAAATCAAGAAAAAAAGTATACACTGTATCAATGAAACAAAACCACATAATTGTACTAGACGTGTGAAATTAATGTGGGAAAAATTAAATACTCTGAACCCCAAGTGGATTTACACAAACTGAGAAAGTCAAAAAGCATTAGGTTGTGCCCCGCTCTCTCCTACTGCTGTGACAGGTTTGATTTATTAGTTTCCCCCCCAAAACAGCTAGATCGCCTTGTCTTGTCATTAATGTAGTGCATATTTACATGAGTAATCATTGGAAGCGTATCGTATGTTTTATACACAGCGAAAATAGCCATTTGAAATTACAGAATCAGCAGAAAGCGGACTGGATCTGGATAGCATCGTAAATGTTTATATGGTTGTCAGTGCATTTAACACTACATATAATGTTGGTTTTAATAAGATTTTTTCAATAAATAGGCAAGAATAAACATGGTGTCCTCTATGATTCCTGTTCATTCTGACAACAAAGCACTTGAATGCAACAAGCCCGTAATCACGACTTCTGAAGTGGGAAGCAGGAAATTCCCGATAGCACGTGAAGGCAGCATTAATACATGGGGAACGTCCAACAGAAACAGGTTTGTGGCAACTAATTAACAGCCAGGGAAACTAACTAGGAAATCAGGCAGGCAAAACAAAACACAGTGAAAACCTCACTAGTTTTATTTGGCTACTTTTATGTACATTCTTGATATGAGGGTTAATGATGACAGAATTGTCATTTTTGGGTGAACTCTCGCTTTAAGTTACTGCATACACATCTACAATACCTTTGGCTTTTGATGGAGAAAGTTTGATCGGTTTTACTCACAAAATCACAGTATGGGAGTGGGTGTCTATATGGAGTCAATGACTTTCATTGCCTATACATATTGTCCAACCTAGACTGATTTGAGCTGTTTGACACACACTTAACTTTAAACACACGTTTGCCACTATTATGGCTCTCAGAACAGACATTCATGACTCAACTAAATGAGAAAAAGTGGTGACACTGTGCGGTGAAACACATAAACAGACACCAACACTGTGTGAAAAGAGGTGTGAAGTGGGTATACACTATACACTCACCTAAAGGATTATTAGGAACACCATACTAATACTGTGTTTGACCCCCTTTCGCCTTCAGAACTGCCTTAATTCTACGTGGCATTGATTCAACAAGGTGCTGAAAGCATTTTTTAGAAATGTTGGCCCATATTGATAGGATAGCATCTTGCAGTTGATGGAGATTTGTGGGATGCACATCCAGGGCACGAAGCTCCCGTTCCACCACATCCCAAAGATGCTCTATTGGGTTGAGATCTGGTGACTGTGGGGGCCATTTTAGTACAGTGAACTCATTGTCATGTTCAAGAAACCAATTTGAAATGATTCGAGCTTTGTGACATGGTGCATTATCCTGCTGGAAGTAGCCATCAGAGGATGGGTACATGGTGGTCATAAAGGGATGGACATGGTCAGAAACAATGCTCAGGTAGGCCGTGGCATTTAAACGATGCCCAATTGGCACTAAGGGGCCTAAAGTGTGCCAAGAAAACATCCCCCACACCATTACACCACCACCACCAGGCTGCACAGTGGTAACAAGGCATGATGGATCCATGTTCTCATTCTGTTTACGCCAAATTCTGACTCTACCATCTGAATGTCTCAACAGAAATCGAGACTCATCAGACCAGGCAACATTTTTCCAGTCTTCAACTGTCCAATTTTGGTGAGCTCGTGCAAATTGTAGCCTCTTTTTCCTATTTGTAGTGGAGATGAGTGGTACCCGGTGGGGTCTTCTGCTGTTGTAGCCCATCCGCCTCAAGGTTGTGCGTGTTGTGGCTTCACAAATGCTTTGCTGCATACCTCGGTTGTAACGAGTGGTTATTTCAGTCAAAGTTGCTCTTCTATCAGCTTGAATCAGTCGGCCCATTCTCCTCTGACCTCTAGCATCAACAAGGCATTTTCGCCCACAGGACTGCCGCATACTGGATGTTTTTCCCTTTTCACACCATTCTTTGTAAACTCTAGAAATGGTTGTGCGTGAAAATCCCAGTAACTGAGCAGATTGTGAAATACTCAGACCGGCCCGTCTGGCACCAACAACCATGCCACGCTCAAAATTGCTTAAATCACCTTTCTTTCCCATTCTGACATTCAGTTTGGAGTTCAGGAGATTGTCTTGACCAGGACCACACCCCTAAATGCATTGAAGCAACTGCCATGTGATTGGTTGATTAGATAATTGCATTAATGAGAAATTGAACAGGTGTTCCTAATAATCCTTTAGGTGAGTGTATATGCTGGTGTGTCTTGTTGGCTTTTTGTTTATATTGGGCTGGGAACATATGAACAAAATTAGTGAGACACACTTCTTAATTATTGAATTCAGGTATTTCAATCAGACCCATTGCCACAGGTGTATAAGATCAAGCAGTCTGCATTTACAAACATTTGTGAAAAAATATGCCATTCTGAAGTGCTCAGGGAATTCAAATGTGATACTGTGTTAGGAGGACTTCTCTAATAAATCCGTGAAATGTCATCCATGATATTCCACTGTCAGCTGTAAGTGGTATTATTGGAAAGTTGAAGCATTTAGGAACAGCAGCAACTCAGCCATGAAGTGGAAGACCACATAAAGTCACAGAGCGCGGGTTCACTGAGTGCTGAAGCGCATGGTGCGTAAAAGACGGCAACGCTCTGTTGATTCCATAGCTGAAGAGTCCCAAACTTCCACTGGCATTAATATCAGCACAAAAAAACTGTGTGGCGGGAATGGGTTGCATGGCCGAGCAGCTGGATGCAAGCCCCACATCCCCAGGTACAATGACAAGATGGAGTGGTGTATAAAGCACACCACCACTGGACTCTGGCGCAGTGGGAACGTGTTTTGTGGAGTGACGAATCACACTTCTCTGTTTGGCAGTCTGATGTTTTGAGGCGAGTCTGGGTTTTGAAGGATTTTAATGTATTGCATTAAGAAAGCAATGTCATTAAATTCCCGGTTGATGGTCAAGTGTCCCAGTACTTTTGTTCATATAGTGTATTTATCTAAAACATATTTTTCAACATATTTTATTTGCTAGCAAATAATTGTATATAATTTTCTCAAATAATTACAAAGAAATGGCAATTAACACAATGAATTAAACGTAAAATTTTGAAGTAAAGCCTAAAATAGAATTTTCTTGTAAAACTTGTAAAAAAAATTATCTTTATTTTACGCCAACTTTATAATAATGTATTGTATTAAGAACGCAATGTCATTAAAGTCCCGGTTGATGGTCGTTGAAAGTCATTCTTTTCTTTAAACTAATGAGGAAAAACTACAGTAATGTGAAAATAAATGATTGGAAAAAGACTAAATATATTTTTAATAAAGTATTGTCCTATATACTGCATGCTTGAAGATATAACAATATATTCTTAAATATATTGCATTTTTTTTTTTTTTTTAACAAAATCAGGAAAAAGATTTGTGCTGTGAAGTGTTAAATTAATAATAATATTACATGTTTCCAAGACAATAATAAACCGTGTTAGAAATGTGCAGCAATTTCTTCATACTAGCATAGAGATGATGATGGATTATTTAGTGTGTGTGTCTTTTAAAACTTAGGCCTATTGGAAATGAGCTGAGCTGTGATGTGTGAAATCTGGATACAGATAAGTGGATCAGCAGTCATCAAAATGACATAACCCTACATGATTTAGAGTGGGGAGAACAAGTATTTGATACACTGCCAATTTTGCAGGTTTGCCCACTTACAAAGCATGTAGAAGTCTGTAATTTTTATCATAGGTACACTTCAACTGTGAGAGACGGAATCTAAAACAAAAATCCAGAAAATCACATTGTATGATTTTTAAGTAATTAATTTGCATTTTATTGCATGACATACAGTGGGGAGAACAAGTATTTGATACACTGCCGATTTTGCAGGTTTTCCTACTTACAAAGCATGTAGAAGTCTGTAATTTTTATCATAGGTACACTTCAACTGTGAGAGACGGAATCTAAAACAAAAATCCAGAAAATCACATTGTATGATTTTTAAATAATTAATTTGCATTTTATTGCATGACATAAGTATTTGATCACCTACCAACCAGTAAGAATTCCGGCTCTCACAGACCTGTTAGTTTTTCTTTAAGAAGCCCTCCTGTTCTCCACTCATTACCTGTATTAACTGCACCTGTTTGAACTCGTTACCTGTATAAAAGACACCTGTCCACACACTCAATCAAACAGACTCCAACCTCTCCACAATGGCCAAGACCAGAGAGCTGTGTAAGGACATCAGGGATAAAATTGTAGACCTGCACAAGGCTGGGATGGGCTACAGGACAATAGGCAAGCAGCTTGGTGAGAAGGCAACAACTGTTATTATTAGAAAATTATTAGCAATTATTAGAAAATGGAAGAAGTTCAAGATGACGGTCAATCTCCCTCGGTCTGGGGCACCATGCAAGACCTCACCTCGTGGGGCATCAATGATCATGAGGAAGGTGAGGGATCAGCCCAGAACTACATGGCAGGACCTGGTCAATGACCTGAAGAGAGCTGGGACCACAGTCTCAAAGAAAACCATTAGTAACACACTACGCCGTCATGGATTAAAATCCTGCAGCGCACGCAAGGTCCCCCTGCTCAAGCCAGCGGGCCCGTCTGAAGTTTGCCAATGACCATCTGGATGATCCAGAGGAGGAATGGGAGAAGGTCATGTGGTCTGATGAGACAAAAATAGAGCTTTTTGGTCTAAACTCCGTGTTTGGAGGAAGAAGAAGGATGAGTACAACCCCAAGAACACCATCCCAACCGTGAAGCATGGAGGTGGAAACATCATTCTTTGGGGATGCTTTTCTGCAATGGGGACAGGACGACTGCACCGTATTGAGGGGAGGATGGATGGGGCCATGTATCGCGAGATCTTGGCCAACAACCTCCTTCCCTCAGTAAGTGCATTGAAGATGGGTCGTGGCTGGGTCTTCCAGCATGACGACCCGAAACACACAGCCAGGGCAACTAAGGAGTGGCTCCGTAAGAAGCATCTCAAGGTCCTGGAGTGGCCTAGCCAGTCTCCAGACCTGAACCCAATAGAAAATCTTTGGAGGGAGCTGAAAGTCCGTATTGCTCAGCGACAGCCCCACGAAACCTGAAGGATCTGGAGAAGGTCTGTATGGAGGAGTGGGCCAAAATCCCTGCTGCAGTGTGTGCAAACCTGGTCAAGAACTACAGGAAACATATGATCTCTGTAATTGCAAACAAAGGTTTCTGTACCAAATATTAAGTTCTACTTTTCTGACTTCTACATGCTTTGTAAGTGGGCAAACCTGCAAAATCGGCAGTGTATCAAATACTTGTTCTCCCCACTGTATCCAACTAACTAAGCCAGATCCCAAAAGAACACAGTATCTTCCAATACATGATAGTGACCCAAAGTATGCAACTCAAACCGTAGAAGAACAGGCAATTGGCAGTGCAAAAAGACAGATGGTCAAATGCAGGAAAAGAGGCTGTGCCACCTTTAACACGGAAATTTCCGTTATTTGTGAGAAAACGCTTCCCCGCCAAACACGGAATTTTCCGGGTTTCCGTGTTTTCACTGTTATACGCTAGGGGGCGCTATTACGCATCTTCTGAATGAGTACAGAATCTCCTGATCAAAACACAGGCGAAGAGGACGCAAAAAAACAAGCGATCGTATGTAAGCAGATGCATATGTAAAATAACGTGATCATCAACATTAAACATCATATAAAATCAAAACTGCCTAATGTTACTGAATGAAATGTCGACCCAGGGCGAGCTATAGACTGTGCAAGCATTAGGGGTGTTGATGGACTTGATCTACTCCACCTGTGTTTGATCATCGCTCTGAATCTGATCTGGATGTAGTCTTTGACAAAAACGTGATTTTCTCAGCTTTTTGTTCAAAATGTTGCTTTTTTTTATGAAACTTACCCATATTTAAGTGTTGATAAAAAAGGAATGCATGAAGCTAGAATAAAACGTTTTTTTTTTTTGCTTAAAAGCAGAGGGTCTGCTCTTTCTTTTGATATATTGCATGCTCAGATATTCATACAACAAAATATTCTATGGGCCATTACATTTTTGTGAAAATGATCAAAAACCCTGGCAACCCTGGCAACTTTTTTAAAACGCTGGCGGGGAAAGAGTTAAGGTGCTGTTGTCCACAATGTCGTTGTCTAGTTCAGAGAAACAAATGAGCTGGGACTGTAGTTGGTCTGAAATAGTGACAATAAAATGAAAAGATCAACCATTACGGGGCATTTACACTTTAACTCTTGTGGAACATAAATACAGTCAATGTCCCATGTGCATTGTAAACAGTAGCTCCAGTTACAATTTGTTAATACCATTCATGCAATGCTTCAGTTACAAAGAGCATCAACTGA
Source organism: Coreius guichenoti (assembly GCA_039654105.1). Lineage (NCBI taxonomy): Eukaryota > Metazoa > Chordata > Actinopteri > Cypriniformes > Gobionidae > Coreius > Coreius guichenoti. The sequence continues at coordinate 10,140,346 of CM077170.1, forward strand.
AAATTTAAAACCACTAATCACCAAAATTCTCCAGATTTAGGTTAAATGAATATTAATACTTTTATTTGAACGTAGGGCTATTTCTAAATTTTAAATATGGAACTAAATATTTAAATAATATGCAAAATGATTATGTCCCTAGGCGACGTCAGCCAATGGTGATATAACTAAGTTTTTATATTATGCTGTGCACTTTTCTGTACGAGTGATATGACACTGCTTTGGGGAACATACATATTTTGTTGAGAACCAAAATGGCGATTTTAATAGCTCAGGCTGTGATCTCTGCCTGTAGCACAATTTCAGTAGTTGATCACTGAGTCACTTTACACAGTTGACCGCCCAGAGGTGGCAGTAATTTGCATATTGGATTCATGTTTAAAGCTGCTGTAAGCCATTTCTGATCCAGTAGTGGCAACAAACTGAACTGAATAACATAATGAGGGTTTACAAACAGGTTTCCCTGAACGAACAGTCCCAAACAACACCTTAAATTCTCTGGGCAAGCAAGGAGTCCCACCCCAAACTTATGCAATAGAGTGGTATAGGTATGACATCACTTTGTAGGCCAAAACACGGAAAAGAGTTAGCATTTTAGCCGGTTCCATCGTCCTGAAGTCAATGGGTTTTTGAATGGGATTTTGGTTAAATGGCTGAAATAAGGTCTATGGTCAACACAAGCTCAAGACACTTTCACGTTTTATTCTACGACATAAAATACATCAGTATTACCCCACTCGTGATTTTTTTGAAGCTGTTACGTGTCTTGAAAAAGGCGGTTTCTAACAAGTGGCTAAATTGGACGACAGAGGCAGTCGAGAAGATTAAACATCATCACGCCGAACAGGTAAACTCAGTCGGCTTTTACAGCCTCGTTATGCTCATAATTGTGCTCTTATAAACTAGTCTAACTCAAACGTTCTAGGAAAATGTCTTTAGATAAAAACTGAAAGAGTTGTTGGAAGCTTAGAGATGGTGACGTTGAAGTCGAGCGACTGTGATGTAGTTTGTTTATAGCGTACCTTTAGCTTTATACTTCTGGCGACTGCATTTAGGCTTTAAAATTCATAAAAGTTGTGTTCATCTGTGAAAATTATCTTGATGGACAAAACGTATAAGTTTCATAAACTTTTGTTTATCACAGAGCTTTTTTCTTGCGATAATCCAAAAGCCTATGGGAAAATCCTATTGGGTTTTTGTCAAGGGAACCAGTGACGCTAACTGCCGATTGGCCTACAAAGTGACGTCATACCTGTACCACTCTATTGGCAGAGAGCCTCCTCCAAATTTTCTGATTGGCTAAAACATGCAAGTCTCAGAGACGTGTGATTTCTCGGACTGTTTTAAACATCTAATTTATTAAATATAAATAATAAAGGTAATTTACTGGCTGAAATCTGAGGTCCATCTTATCTCAACGCACATTAATTGGCACCACTAGCACAGTTAGAAAAAAAAAAAAACAGTTATCCAAAATACCTCTTAAACAGTGCAGTTATTTGTAATGTGTAAATTTAAGATAAAATTATAGGTCTAATGACGGTACTTGAGCAGCTACAGTTGCCATTAAGGTTTGTTAGCGTCTATTTGCAGACATTATATATGTTCTATAGCCTACTAATCTAATTTTTATCATTACAGACACTTTGGTTATAGCCCTATTGAAACTAACATATACAAACCCTATTCCCAAAAAGTTGGGACACTGTACAAATTGTGAATAAAAAAGGAATGCAATAATTTACAAATCTCATAAACTTATATTTTATTCACAATAGAATATAGATAACATATCAAATGTTGAAAGTGAGACATTTTGAAATGTCATGCCAAATATTAGCTCATTTTGGATTTCATGAGAGCTACACATTCCAAAAAAGTTGGGACAGGTAGCAATAAGAGGCCGGAAAAGTTAAATGTACATATAAGGAACAGCTGGAGGACCAATTTGCAACTTATTAGGTCAATTGGCAACATGATTGGGTATAAAAAGAGCCTCTCAGAGTGGCAGTGTCTCTCATAAGTCAAGATGGGCAGAGGATCACCAATTCCCCCAATGCTGCGGTGAAAAATAGTGGAGCAATATCAGAAAGGAGTTTCTCAGAGAAAAATTGCAAAGAGTTTGAAGTTATCATCATCTACAGTGCATAATATCATCCAAAGATTCAGAGAATCTGGAACAATCTCTGTGCATAAGGGTCAAGGCCGGAAAACCATACTGGATGCCCGTGATCTTCGGGCCCTTAGACGGCACTGCATCACATACAGAAATGCTACTGTAATGGAAATCACAACATGGGCTCAGGAATACTTCCAGAAAACATTGTCGGTGAACACAATCCACCGTGCCATTCGCCGTTGCCGGCTAAAACTCTATAGGTCAAAAAAGAAGCCATATCTAAACATGATCCAGAAGCGCAGGCGTTTTCTCTGGGCCAAGGCTCATTTAAAATGGACTGTGGCAAAGTGGAAAACTGTTCTGTGGTTAGACGAATCAAAATTTGAAGTTCTTTTTGGAAAACTGGGACACCATGTCATCCGGACTAAAGAGGACAAGGACAACCCAAGTTGTCATCAGCGCTCAGTTCAGAAGCCTGCATCTCTGATGGTATGGGGTTGCATGAGTGCGTGTGGCATGGGCAGCTTACACATCTGGAAAGGCACCATCAATGCTGAAAGGTATATCCAAGTTCTAGAACAACATATGCTCCCATCCAGACGTCGTCTCTTTCAGGGAAGACCTTGCATTTTCCAACATGACAATGCCAGACCACATACTGCATCAATTACAACATCATGGCTGCGTAGAAGGATCCGGGTACTGCAGTCCAGATCTTTCACCCATAGAAAACATTTGGCGCATCATAAAGAGGAAGATGCGACAAAGAAGACCTAAGACAGTTGAGCAACTAGAAGCCTGTATTAGACGAATGGGACAACATTCCTATTCCTAAACTTGAGCAACTTGTCTCCTCAGTCCCCAGACGTTTGCAGACTGTTATAAAAAGAAGAGGGGATGCCACACAGTGGTAAACATGGCCTTGTCCCAACTTTTTTAAAATGTGTTGATGCCATGAAATTTAAAATCAACGTATTTTTCCCTTAAAATGATAAATTTTCTCAGTTTAAACATTTGATATGTCATCTATGTTGTATTCCGAATAAAATATTGAAATTTGAAACTTCCACATCATTGCATTCTGTTTTTATTCACAATTTGTACAGTGTCCCAACTTTTTTGGAATCGGGTTTGTATTTATTTTTGTTTTGATTTCCTCTGTGAGGTCCATGTTTTAATTAGTGGGGGTCTGATGCATAGACAATAAATATAGACTACGTCAACGAGTCCGCCATATTGGACTGGGCAAGACTGGCTTATAAACAAATAGAAGTAAACGGGGAGCTGCGTGGGGGTGTGTGGGAAATAATCTATTTCTTGTGGTGTCTAGCAAGACGCAGTACTCGTTCCCTTATCTCAGGGAACCGAGGTTACGTTACGTAACCGAGTACATTATCACTAGCTATTAATGGTCTGACTCTGGTGGCCAACTAGCAACCAACATAATGTGATAATAACCAAATTCAGAAACAACTGTAATTTTCCAAGATCTGGTTTGGATTGTACGCCGGTTTGTAAAACCTCAAAATAGTCAGGCATCTTTTCTTCAGTCCACTTATGAGAGTTGTATGTATTTATATGCCTATCGGTCTGATGCATAGATATGTAGGCTATATGTAGATGCCACATTCGACTGCTCGCGTCCAACGTGTTGGAACGGTTAACATGACACTGTTCATAACTCACATTAAAAAAATCTATGTATTTTCATCTAAAATGTCACAACTTTGTGAAGCCTATGGCTGTAAAAACCACAGAGCTGTAAATCCCAGACGAAATGGGATAACCTTTCAGAGGTGTGAATGTGCTAGTTTGTGTTGTGGTGTTTGTGCTGGTCTCAATAAGCATGTCCACTTGCAGATTTATCACAATAATAATAAACTAAATGCTGTGAAAATTGAAGATTTATATTCATACATGTGAATAACTAGGTTGCCGAGCCGATGTAGTACAGTCAACTTTGCTCTCGAGTGTCATGAGCCAGATTTGACCGTTCCAATATGGTGGACGGCTTACGTATAGCAGCCTTTAGAAACAGAGGCTGCATCCGAAATCGTATACTTCCCTATACTATATAGTAGGCGAAAAACAGTATGTGACAAAAGAAGTGTCCGAATTCACAGTACTCATAGACTGCATCCGAAAACTTCCGAAAACAAGCTGACTTGTTGCCTCGCTGCAGCGTTTGCGCAGGAAGGTACCTCACGAAACAGCTTTGGTGAAAACAAACAAATTTAATTATTACACTAGTAATTTCTCGATAGAAATGACATCAGAAGTGGAAAACGTTGGTCAAAAACTTACATTTACAAACAAACTGACCAGCAACCGCAACTTTCAGACACCATCTTGAACACATAGGAGTGTGTGATATCAAAGGCATATCAAAAGAATACATCAATGCTGCCTTCAAAAATTCAGATGAAGCTATCTCAGGAGACAGGAAGTGAAGCTAAAGTTGGATTCGGACATGCCTTGATGCCTTCCTACCTTGGAATGCATCCTCCGAAGGCAGCATTTTCCAGTTTTCAGATGCAACCGGAGTAGGCAAAAAGTACTATGATGAAATAGCCTACTTCTTCTGGGATTCTGAAGTGTGCATTCGATCAGTGCCGGCCCGTGGGGTTGTGAGGCCCTAGGCGAGATCATGAAAATAGGCCATAATCATAACAATTTTAAGAGTGAGTAGAAAGCACATAAAAGATAATTTCAATATTTAAGTGTATAAATGTGTATTGAGGGTAATATATTCAACATGAAAAAAATATTTAAACAGATTTAAACGAGAGTGCGAGTGAGCTTGAAAAATGAAACTAAATACATATACATGAAACACAAATAAATAAAATAAAATGTGTGAATAGTACATAAAAACGAAATAAAATAAAATATAAATAAATTATATATATAAATAAAAATATATAAGGCTACAGATCGGTCAATATTTAAGTGTATAAATGTGTATTAAGTATAACATTCAACATACATATGTAAAAATATTTAAACAAAGTGCAAGTATATATGTAATCGATCCTACTCGACCCACTCCGAGTGAGATTCGAACCGACGTCTCCGGCATTGCGCGTTCTAACCTACACTTCACCTAAAATACCTGTAAGGTGGCACGCCACCTTCATATATCCATTAGAATATTTGGAATTTTTATTTTTGACAGCACATTTTCTGTCATACAAAATGCTTAATAAGTAATTAAGCATTAATAAAGAGTAAGCGCGCAAGTAAAATACAAAATTTCTCACGTTTCTAACGAACGCGATCATTTCGGAGAGAAGTGTGGTGGAATCTGTGCAGGCTATATGAAAACTGTGATACGTACTCGAGTTCTCCCAGGCCGTATTAGGCAAATTAGTGTGAAGTGCTACTGCATATGATTCTTATCTTTTTGATTTTTATTTATTCTGTTGTTCTGTTGTTTCACATAGTTTTTTTTTTTTTTTTTTTTTTCATATTTATTGAAAATAAATGCCTTTCCAATCTTATATGCGATGGAAAAAGCTAGAAGAACGAGATCGGCAAAAGGCGGATTCCGACTCTGGTCGATTTGCATCAAAAGTGACCGCTACGCATAGGCTACTCCCTACGCCACTGCTACTCATAAGTAGTAGTAGACGTTTTTTATACTTTTGTCTGACCCAACCAGACATTGCATCTGCCAACAAGGTGGGCTATTTGCACTCCGCTATATATAGACATAGACACTCCGATTATTCTAATAGTTTCGCGGGCCGCGGCCGTGGTGGGCCCCCCCAGATAAGGCAGGCGACCGCCTATACCGCCTGTTGGACAGGCCGGCTCTCCATTCGATGGACACTTTACTATCCAATGAGGCCACGGGACAGGATTAATTTAACCAGGTAGGTCACATGATGACAACATGACGAATGTCAGATTACATTCATAGTACTACATTCTATATAGAACGTACTCATTTTTTTAGCGGTCGTGAAGTAATTATTCAAAATAAGTAAGAGAGTATGCGATTTTGGACACAGCCAGACACTAATGAGGCATCAGGGCAGTAAAAGTAATGATCTTTATCGCCACCTGCTGTTCATGTTGTACAGTCAAATATCCACGTTTATCCGACTCTTAGTCTAAGCATAATGAAGCATCGTAAAATAATAACATTACGTTGTTTTTCTCATTTCTTGCTCCTGTCACTTTTTGTCATTCTTTGGCCTTGAAGTAAATGTTATTTATGTTTTTTCCCCCTTGGATTTAGTGTAAGCTTTTCCCTCTTGTTGGATTGCTTTGCAGCTTTACACACTTGACCTTGAGAGCTGTTTTCTATTGTTTGGCACATGCGCCCTGCGTTTGTATACAAGTTTAGTTATTGCACAAGTCTTGTGGAACGAGTCACACAATTATATTTTGGAACAATCTATTGTGGATTTTTGAAAATGTTGTTTAGGGGGAAAAAAAGGAAGAGGAAGTTTTTTACACCACAGACCATCAAGCAAAACTGTGATTAAAATGATTACTCAAAATTCACTTACAAAAAAGAAATAACGATAAGGAACATCTGTAGCAACTCATAATGTAATAACTGCACATAATGTAAAAACTACACATAATGTAATAAGTATTACATTATTATTGTAATAAAATGTTCATAATGTAATAATTTTCTCAAAATGTAATAAAATCTTGAGCTCATAATGTAATTTTTACATTATGAGAAAATTATTACATTATCAACTCACCAAAATCATGTCATATTTTCATTATTGTAATAGCTTTTAAAACATAAAAAATATTAGTATTCCCTAAAAATCTAAAAAAGCCAGTCTTAAACTATCTGTGAAATGCAGCATTTAAATATTCATGCAATTATTATTATTATATGTTTAGTAAACATAAAGCATTAGTATTCCTTTATAGTACATTTTAAAAATCTAAATCTAAGTCTTAACCTGCCTACAAAATCCACCAGATACTGCTACTTCTACTACTTCTTCTACTACTACTACTACTACTACTACTTCTACTACTTCTTCTACTACTACTACTACTACTACTACTTCTTCTACTACTACTTCTACTACTTACTACTTCTACTACTACTACCATGGGCAGTGGGCAGGTCTAACGGACCTGTACGGGAGAGTAAGACAACCCCGCCCTACCACAAGTCATAGGGGCTCACCATGGGCAAGTGACAGTACCCCTCTGTGCCCCCCAACTATGGGTCAAATAGTAGATGTCAACTCGACAGCAGGAGTTGGCAGCTGTTGTAGAGCATTGGAACGTTTTCCTGGTTGGTCTACTGCAGCTTTCCCGGTGGGCGGATGATCCTTAACGGGACAACGGTCAGCAAGTATCAGGCCAAGTTAGTAGGCTACTGCAGGGCGATCCTGCGTTGCTCTTGACTGTCGTGCTTTGCACTCCGTCGGATTTAGTGGCGCAGGACCCAGAGGAAGGCGGTTGTCCTGGGCACACATCCGTCTTTTGCACTTTGCCCCGGCACTCGGTGCTATAGCATGCATGGAAAGTCATATACATATTCAGCGACTACTACTACTACTACTACTACTACTTCTACTACTACTGCTACTACTACTACTACTACTACTTCTTCTACTACTACTACTACTACTTCTACTACTACTACTATTTCTTCTACTACTACTACTACTACTACTTCTACTACTACTACTTCTACTTCTACTACTACTACTACTACTACTACTACTACTACTTCTACTACTGTTTCTACTTCTAGTACACATATGGTATACTTACTGTTAAATGACAAACAGTGTTAAATACCAACACTGTTAAAATGTTGTAAAAAAAAAAAAAAAAGTGTGTGTGTGTGTGTATATGTGTGTGTGTGAGTGTGTCAGTGTGTGAACTAAAAAATACAGTACAACACACCCCTGCTAAAACTGTTAGGTTTTGTGATGTAAAAAAAGAAAAAAAGAAAGATAAATAGCTTTTACACCTTTAAACTACCACTACTACTAGTAGTAGTAGTAGTAGTAGTAGTAGTAGCAGTATCAGTAATCTGGTGGATTTTGTAGGCAGGTTAAGACTGGATTTAGATTTTTAAAATGTACTATAAAGGAATATTTTTTAATAAAAATAATAATAATAATTATAATAATAATATTTGCATGAATATTTAAATCTGTTGCATTTCGCAGGTAGTTTAAGACTTGATTTAGATTTTTAAACGTGTACTGTAAGAGAATACTAATATTTGTTATGTTTTAAAAGCTATTACAATAATGAAAATATGACATGTTTTGCTGAGTTTATAATGTAATACATTTCTCATAATGTAAAAATTGTTATTACATTATGAGCTCAAGATTTTATTACAATTTGAGAAAATTATTACATTATGAACATTTTATTACAATAATAACCTAATACTTATTACATTATGTGCAGTTTTTACATTATGTGCAGTTATTACATTATGAGTTGCTACAACATTATCTAACATTAGCTAATTATGATCTAAATACACTATCCATGTAGTCCTAAAATCTGAGACTGCTAGCTAGTGAAGATGCTTGTTTTGTGCATCTTTCAAATATAATACACTTTTTTGTAGCTAAATTATATTGTCAGTATTAAATTTGAGTGAACTAGTGAAAATTAACACAACTGCTGTCTTAGTATTTTGTCTCTCCCTCTTTTGCAAAAACAGTATTACTCAATCTAACATAAACTCCGCCAGCAGTATATGCATAATCTATCTAATGATCCATGTAATCAAGACATTGACATTTGTAGCAGGAAATCTGACATTTGAAGGAGTTCACATGATAACGTTTACATATTTGATTTGTGGTCTAGAAATAAGGAAAATATTAAGAATGAAAGCGTTCATCCCAGGAATAATGCTGCCTTCACGCGCTATCGGAATAATCGTAAATACGAGTTTCCGAGGTAAAAATTGCACATGAACGCCCTCTGATGTCGTGTTTACCACTGGGAAGTTCGGAAATAATTTTGGAAGTATTTTTATTTCAAAATACCCAAATTCCCGAGATGGGCGTGCCATAAACTTTAAACATGTTGGCGGGGAGAACTACTGCTGTAACAGGTTTGATTTATTAGTTTCCCCCCCAAAACATCTAGATCGTCTTGTCTTGTCATTAATGTAGTGCATATTTACATATACGAGTAATCATTGGAAGCGTATTGTGTTTTAAACACAGCGAAAATAGCCTGCATTTGATTGAAATTACAGAATCGGTAGAAAGCGGACTATCTGGATAGCATCGTAAATGTTTGGTTGTCAGTGCATGTGACACTACATATAATGTTGGTTTTAATACGATTTTCCCAATAAATAGGCAAGAATCTGGTGCACCTCCAAGATTCCTGTTCATTCTGACAACAAAGCACTTGAATGCAACAAGCCCGTAATCACGACTTTAATTTATTCACTAAATGTATGATAGCACGTGAAGGCAGCATTAATTACAATTTAAATCCTAGATTTTCAATGTGGTCTCAGAGACGCCTCTCTATATTTGTCAGCCACCTTCATCCGCTAGGGGGCAGAAGCACAAATCCTGTGCTGACTCACGCACTTACCCTCTTCTTCTCTGTTTATCATCATCCTTCACTTCCTCTACGAAATCATGGCGGTCCACGGCCCGGTCGTGAAAATCCACCCGGTGGTTTTGGCATCGATTGCGGACTCATACGAGCGCAGGAATGAGGGAGCAAGTCGTGTGATCGGCACATTATTAGGTGGGTCGTGTCATTTCTCTGAGTAAAATACGACACAGTTGCGTTTAATAAAGACAACAAAAGCGTCGTTTTGTCTTGTGAAGCATGTGTTGTAGTGGAGCAGGATGGCTGGAGTGCGTGAGAGAGCGCATCCGCCGCACTAAGTTAAAAGATCAGCATCACTTAACTGGTTTAATTTGTGTCACACAGGAACAGCAGACAAGCATTCAGTTGAAGTCACCAACTGCTTCTCTGTTCCTCACAATGAGTCTGAAGATGAGGTGAGATAAACAGCATCATCCTACTCACCCCTCAGAGCAATAGGCTACAATGATGTATCCGTGGTATACCATGGTACTTTGATATATGCCCCTTACCTGAGAGATTATTTAGAACACATGGTAACACTTACTTTTACAGTGTCATTGTTACATATGTTACATGTACTTACCATAGTAATAACAGTAAATTATGCACAATTACATGCAACTAAACCTCAACCAAATCCTATTCCTACCCTAACCTTATACCTTATAGTAAGTACATGTTGTTAAATAATATTACTGAGTACTTAAATATATAATTTCACTGTAACAAAATGACACCTTAAAATATAGTGTAACCCCCATGTAAATATCATTGTACATTGTGAATTTCAAAAACATTATCCTTCAAACGCAAAGCTAACAACACCCAAAAGTGACATCTTTATTTACAATGTCTGTGTCACAGGTGGCTGTTGACATGGAGTTCGCCAAGAACATGTATGAGCTTCATAAGAAGGTTTCACCGAGTGAAGTCATTATTGGATGGTATGTGGCCGCTCATGCTAATGAATGTAATATTCTTAGGTTTTCTAAAGATTAATTTCAAAGCAGTGTTATTAGTAAACAAAAACAGTTACTTGAAATAAAATAAATGTTAACTTAAAATATGAAACGCATATGAAAAAATATGAAACACACACATTGTATATATATATATATATATATATATATATATCTAAAACTAAAATATCACTTTCACAGTAGAAAGGCTTGAAGACTGCAGCCAGTCATTATGGTGACACAGTTGTCTTAAAATGTATATAAAAATCCTAAATAGTATTTGAAATTAGGATTAGTGTGTCCCAAATCGCAGCGTGTTGAAATGGTCTACTATTTACGGTTACAATTTGAAGTGCAGATCCATGCACACTCTTAACGGCTAATATTGCCTACAACCAATTGCATGAGGATTTGATTAGAACTACAAAGACAAATAAAAGCTGTTTAAAAAAACTACAAACATGGCAGATGTGCGAGACCGACAGTTAAGTAGAGAGGGGTTTGACTTGTGATTAATAATCAGTATTTAACCTGATGAAAATATATTTATTTAATGTTATCCACATATTTCATCTGCAACAACATTGTGAACTTTTATAAAGATACATTTGGTCATTAACATTTAAATGCATCATTATGCAAACACATGAGGAGAGTTCTCAGCATGAAAGACACATGACTGGCAGATCAATGTGCTACTACATTTCTGTCCGATATGGTAGTAAATTAAATTAAATTGAATGGAGGATTTTAACTGTGACAAGATGATTGATAGGGCAGTTTAAACAGTGAGAGGGCGCACTTAACTAAGCAAAGTAGTATGTCCCAAAGCTAGATGGCGAATTGGGACGCAGCAATAAGTGTATTCTTCTGTTTTGCAGGTATGCCACAGGATATGACATCACAGAGCACTCCGTTCTGATCCATGAGTATTATAGCCGAGAGGCTCCAAACCCCATTCACCTCACAGTGGACACGGCACTGCAGAGCAACAAAATGAACATCCGTGCCTACGTCAGGTATTATCATCTGGACAAAGGTAGATTTATTTTTTGCTGCTGATCTGATGTCCTCTGCTGCATTAACCGCTTTCATTTGTTTGTGCTGTTAGTTCACAGATGGGCGTCCCGGGCAAGACAGTCGGTGTCATGTTCACCCCACTGACAGTCAAGTACATTTACTACGACACAGAGCGCATTGGAGGTCCGGTTTTCCCCCCACTTATAAACATTTGAATTGAATTTAACTTTACTGGTTTACACAATATTTGGGATTTGAACATTATTGCGTTTACATGTTTTAAGAAGAGCTTATTTTCTTTTGAGCACATTCTTATAATGGATTAAACACATCTCTCTATAGTTGACCTTTTACAGAGGACTCGTGCATCTCCCAGTCGCACCAACGGACTGACCACAGACCTGGCCCAGGTTGGCAGTGCAGCAGGACGCATACAAGAAATGCTGACCACAGTGCTCGCATACATAGAAGATGTGCTGGTGAGTGTCTCTTTGGGACAAAATGTGTTTTCTATAATGTGGCTTCATGTGGCATTTATATATAAAATTTTTTTATATATAAATGTACACTGTTTCGGTTTTCATAAAAAGAGCATGCATGCATGAATGAGAAAAAGTGTTGGATATGCTTGATGGCAAGATTGAGTTATTAAGAGCAATAAGCCAGGGAAAAGATCTCAATGCGTTAATGCGTAATTAAAATTAAAGCTCTTTCTTGAACACCCGAAGCGTACGCACAGACAGCATGTGATCCCAGAATTATTTCAAAATATCCGTCTTGACCAGTATTCACGTAAACATGGTTGGTTATGTCTTAAGTGACTGTGAATAGTTGGGGTAAAAAAATCTGATGTGTAACATTGTTATATCCGTGCATTTGGTCTCAAATTTAAACCTGCTGTTATTAATGTTAATCAAGCAACAAAAGAAAAGACATAATTACTCACTGCTCTTGACTGAATAACTTTTATAGCTTTAATAATCCATTTATTTATAATTAATACACTAAAGACTATGCAGTGACTTTTTACATTTGATTATTCAATTTATGTATTTCTTACTTGAAAGCTTCTGTTAAATAGATATGAAATAAAAATTTGTTTCTTATATTTTATTTGTTCTACTGTTTGTTATTTGCATCTTTGTTCTTATTTTTAATAGCAAAGATAAAATAACAAAGAACTATATTGTGATTTATTAATATAATAGTTATTACTAATAAAGGATTTGGAAGAAAAGATGCATTGTGATAATCTAATAAATACATATATTATTTAAAGAAAATGTGTCTTTGTATATATTTATATTTTACCAGTATTGTTTAATGACTGCAACCTTATTTTTTTCTAGTCTGGTAAAGTGATGGCAGATAACAGTGTTGGTCGTTTCCTGATGGATCTTGTGAACAAAGTTCCCAAGATCACAGCAGAAGACTTTGAGAGCATGCTGAACTCAAACATTAATGTGAGTGACATTCAGTACGATATGATATCATATATATTTGACATGCTTTAATATCAGGGTTCCCACAGTCATGAAAAAATGGAAAAAAAATGAATTTTAATTTTGTTTTCCATGTCTGGAAACATCATAGAAATTCTTATAATGAACATGAATGTACAGTTTTTTTGTTTTTTTTAATTTCATCTGCTAGTTATAGTCACAAAATGGTCTTTAAAGGCCAATTCATACTGCACGAGTCACCGACAGACACTGACCAACACAAACAGTGACCAGATTACAGTACATTAATTCTCAGACATTTCATGACCTGACAAACGCAGATTCAACATGTTCAGTCAGCGAAAATAAGTGCCGACTAGTGGCAACAGACAGTGACAGGGGTGCTACACTGATCTGACAAAGACGCACTGTTGGTCTGTGTCTGGGAGTGCAGTGTGATGGTCTGCCTAAATAAAAAAAAATAATTAAATAAAAAAAGATCTTTCTCAAATAACTGGTAAATTAAAAAAAAAAAAAATAGGAATTGTCTTTCAGATTAAATTAAAGTTGTGTTCCTGTGCTTATGTTTCTTTGCAGGATCTGTTGATGGTGACCTACCTGGCGAATCTCACTCAAGCTCAGATCGCGCTTAACGAGAAACTAGTTGTTCTGTGATCTGAAATGAAAATGAATTAAAATGTTTGTCATTCCAACAATATGTGTGATGAGTTGTTTAAAACAGTGCTTGAATATCTGAGAGCTTGTGAGAGAAAATATATAAATAAAAAAAAGAAAAACAAAGTAACTCCAAAGCTATTATTTTAATTGTATCATGTTGTTATGAGCAGAAACCTGACAGAAATGCACAAACGTTCACAGGTGGTCAGAACTAACCGGTTGACGGACAACGTGGGCTACGTAACCCTCGTCCTTTTATGACGTCATCAGGAAGACCGCAGATGGAAAGATGGCTGCGTTTCGCTGTCGGCGAGACCCGTGCGGCTTTATTTGTCTCATTTTAACTTATTTCAGCGTCTTTTACGCCGACTATGTTGTCATTCAGTATGTCCTGATCCCCGCGTATTCTGGAAGGTGAGTACAGTATAAACAAAGCCCTGAAGAGCCAGCGTTTTGTCCACGTAACAGCACCCGCCGCTCATGGGATCATCGCTTTTTAATTGAATCATTTTAGAATCACCCGTAGCAACAGCCGTTTTAAAAGAATTGTTCGTGCTGATTGTTATCAGCGTTCTGGTGTGTTTTTTCCGCGAAAAGTGTTTACAGTGCGTTTGAACTACTAGCACTAGTATGTGATTGTCAGACTGCTGTAGTGGGCATCATTCAACGAGTGTTTACTACACTACAGTCTAAGGTTTCAGCAGGTTATCTCACCTGAAATGAACAAGCCATATAAGACTCTAATGTATATATGATATACCACTCTCCCATGTCTTTTTTGGACGTGTACCGTGGTAGTCTTTGAATAGTTTGAGTAACGTGAATAATTTAGGGTGACCACCTGTCACACATTTTGCTACAAATATTGGATAATAACGTCAAAGATGACAGATAAAAAAGTTCCAAATGCACGGTAAAACGCATTTAAAGGGATAGTTCACCCAAAAATGAAAATTCTGTCATTTACTCACCCTAAAGTAGTTCCAAACCTGTAAGAATTTCTTATTTCTGCTGGACACAAAAGAAGATGTTTTGAAGAATGTCGGTCGGTAACTAAACAGTTGATGAGCCCCATTGACTTCCATAGTATTTTTTCCCCATGGTGCCATCAATGGTTTGGTTACCCATATTCTTCAAAACATCTTAAGTTAATGATAACAGAATTGTAAATTTTTTGAATGAACTATCCTTTTAATGTTTGTATTGTCTAGCAAAGGAGCATAACCTAGTCGCTAGACTCTCTACTTGAGGAAATTTTAGTATAAAATGTGATGTACTTGCTATTCTTTAATACTCAGTTCATTGTATTTAGTAGACTGAAATTACATTGTATCTCTCAAACATGGGGAAACTGAGTGCCAAAAGTTCCAATTAACGAGGCTTATTAGTGATTTTAAATCATGTGTTACTCCAAATAGGCTTTCATTATTTTTTCATTATTTTAAATGAACATTACTACTATGTCCTGACAGAAGAAAGAGTTAAAAAAACAAATATATCCTCATTGCGGTTTATTTTTTTTATTTTTTTTTGCACGTATCTGTCACAACCATTATGTCAACAAAATCGCACAATGTAAAGAAATCATTTGTTTATTGATATTTTTTCTTAATTTTAAGTAGATCCTATTAGTAGCTAGCAACACCAGGAAACAAATTACTACTGCATGTAAAGTGTCTATTTTCGTTCTTTGTGTTTAGTGTATGGTGCACTCTCCATGGATCTGTGTTCAATGTTATTCTGTTACTACTGTTGGCGTGCCATTCAAAAGCAGTGTTCTCTGACCCTGGTGAGTGTCCTGAAACTTGACATTGCTTTGTCTTATTTAATGGTTCAAACATGTTTTCGCTTGGTTTCATTCATACACTGTAGACTGATTGTGTTTTAACCCTATAAGTCTGCTGTATCATATTTGTTACATGAATTTCCAAGCCTTCTAAATGAAAAGCTTCCTAAAACAACTTTGCTGTAAAACCTGTTGTACACAATCTTCTACATGCCTTTTGCCATCTGATTGATAATTCATGCTTTTTTGAGCAAGTAAAATTAGTAGCCTACAGTTCTAAAAATGTCCATCTTTAGGTTGTGGTACACATGTCTTGCTATGAAATCCTTAATGATTTTTATAAAGTAAACATAAGAATAACACAGTTACAACTACATAACTTTGATCATAAAATTAACCATTTAAATATAATCTAACTAAGGCATATTGGACGATATAGAGTGACAACTGATATTTATATGCTGTCTGTATTTAGTCTGCTAACCTGTTAAGAAGTTTAATTGATATACATTGCAAGCTATATAAATAACATCTGCACCAAATTGAAAATTTTTGCTCAGTTTTGGCCTCTAAATATTTTTTTTCTCCTTGAATGTGAGCCCCATTTTCTTTCTATATCATACTACATGGTCCATGAAAGCCTGATGCATCAAATATGATACAGAACTTAAAACACAAACTTTTAGATTTTTTTTAAAATTTAGTTTAAAGGTTCAAAAAACTGTTCCAATTAAAATAATAGATTTTTCTGACTACTATTTCAAATGTCAGGCATTACAGGGTTAGTCAGTGTAAACCTTTACCATTTGCCATTACAGGAATGGTTCCTCTACCTGAGACAGCCATTGACTTCTCTGACTTGAGGTCCCAGTCCAACCGTCTAAATGACAGAGTGAGTGTCGCTGATTTGTCTACCAGTGTAACTATATTTAAGTTGTATTTGTGTTGTGTAAATATAACAAATATTTTTTTGCAAAAATTATATTTTCTGCTTTTTCTTTTCTGTTTATGTTGTAGTTATTGATTTCATAGTGGCCCTTTCAGCTTGTTCACATACTTTGTGTTGTGCGCAGAGTGTGTGGATGCAAGCAAGCAAACCCTGCATCTTATTTCACAGTGCATGTTCTCTGTGACATGTCTTAAAATCATTGCGTTGTTTCTCATCAGGGCTGTGAGGGCTGGACAGTGTGCAGTCGCTGTGAGACGTATCGGCCTCCTCGAGCCCATCACTGCAGAGTTTGTCAGCGCTGCATCAGGAGAATGGACCATCACTGCCCGTGGTCAGTCTCTCCTCGTTCTCCATTGGCCAGTGTTATCAACTTAAATGTATATTTATCTGTTGTTTCTGGCTGTGTATAAAATAGCATAAGTGTATGTAATATACTTGTGCTATAAAATATGCCATGTGTAATGGGTTCCACTTTATATTAAGTGTCTTTAAAGAGGATCTATTATGCCCTTTTACAAAGTCTAGATTTTGTGTTTGGAGTCTACTAGAATAGGTTTTCATGCTTTACTGTTCAAAAAACACCTTATTTTTCACATATTTGACTGTTGCTGTACCTCTTTTCCCAGTAACGCTCTGTTTAATTCCGGTCTCTATGAAGCCTCTCCTTCCGAAAAGCATAATGTGCTCTGATTGGTTGGCTTTACCAGTGTGTTGTGATTGGTCAACGAGCATGTTTCGGAAATGTCACGTCCATTACCATAACTGCGAGTTTCAACACACTACTAACGCAACTCAACCAGGCTCACCCCTTTTTTTTGGCAACGATTATTTTCTTGGGCAGGAATCATGATTATAGCAGGAAGGAAACGCAGGTCTACATTTGAGGCATTTAGGTCCTCTTTAACTACTATATAATAACATTTCAATTACTCATTTGACACAATTCACTTATCATGTACATTTTACACAGTACATTTAATAAAAAAATAAACAAAAATGCCTGCATGTAATTACAGTGTAATTCAGTTCTATAATTTCACTGTTGACCGTTCCCCTTAACCAGGGTTGCCAACTTTTGTGTGTTCAATTTCATGCAGCGATGGGCAGACCGAATGGCGTATGACATCAAAATACCACAAGAGAGATTTGAAGCACAACTTTATGTGTAGCACGTTGGCTTTTTTTAGTTTGGCATGAGATTTACTTGGGCTGTGTGAGAGTGTGAGACAGAGCCTGAAAGTGAGTTGTCAGCCCTGCCTTAGCTCTTAATCCACCCTTAAACCTAACCATACCACCAACAAGAGCACAATAAGTACATGCTACCCAAGACATTTTTTTTTGAAGTACATAGTAGTTAGACACATAATATAAAGTGTGACCGTTACATTTTTGTCATGTCTCTGATCAATGCATTTTCATATGTGTTTACTCTTTTATAGGATCAATAACTGTGTTGGAGAGCTCAATCAGAAATACTTCATACAGTTCCTCTTCTACACAGGTGAGTTTTAAGAACATGGAGTGTTTTAAGAGCAGGGGTGTTCAAACCTGCTTCTGGAGGACCTCTGTCCTGCAAAGTTTAGTTCCAACTTGCCTCAACATACCTGTCTGGAAGTTTCTAGTATGTCCTGTACAGGGGTGTCCAATCCTGCTCCTGGAGGGCCTCTGTCCTGCAGAGTTCAGCTCCAACCCTAATTAAACACACCTGAACCAGCTACAAGGTCTTAATAGACCAGGAGTGTTCAAAGTTGATCCTGGAGAGCCACTGGGCAAATTCCAATCGGAAGTGAGCATCCCCATGCCCTACTCACTCCGAAGGGCAGAACATGGCCATAAATTATTAAATTACTTCCTTGAAGTGACTATTGCATGTTCCCTTCACTAATGGACCTGTGGATGGGCCCTTCGTGAAGGTATTCAATTGTTCGCTTTCGTTTGGAACGCTCCTACAAATGACGTCCCCTTATCGAAGTACCCTTCAATTTGAGGGGACAGCCATTTGTAGTGGTGTCCGAAACCATAGTGGACGTTATCGAGTGCACTCATTCAATCCCATAATGCACCGCCACCGCGATAATGAGAGTACAATCGATGTACGCTCAACGGCTAGAGAATACCCATAATGCACTGTGAGGTTCGTGCCAAATGAATTCTGGTATCTGACCAGAAGATGGCACCGGCAGCTGAATCATCCATTCGATCCGTTTTCCAAACCGCTGGTCCAAAGTGGGTACAGCGTAGCAATATACAGGTATAAATTCCCTTTTAATTGATTATTAAATTGTTTAATTAAGGTTTATACATGCTAGTTTCCATGACATAGTTCAAGATAAATCTTTTCATTACTACTGGAGCTGCCAGTTTGCTAAGTTTTGAATGATTATTAAACAGCAAGCACAAACTATGCAAAAACGGTAGCCCTTCCGGCACACTTAGTGTCTGAATTCACTCACTCGTTTTCATTCACCCCTTCAAGTGGACTAATGCAGGGGATAGTGAATGAGTGTATAGTGGGCGCTTTTGAACAGCTCTGGTCTAGTGTGACCTTTGTTTAGCTGGTTAAGGTGTATTTAATCAGGGTTGGAGCTAGGGATGCATTTTTTGGGGCCGATGCCGATTTTAACAAACCGATTTTAAGAAACAATTATTTGTCACTTTCCCTCTTATCTGAAATTTTGTCATTAAAATAGATAGTTTTGATCATGTTTTAAATCAGCAAAGTAAAAAAAAAAAACATACATTAACTTATAGCCTACCATAAGGGCAACATAAATACAACAGAACAAAGATACATATGAAAATTGTATAAGATACATATGTACAAAAGTTGTAAAGATACATATGTACATTTTTTTTTAGGTAGGTTTAACAGTTTCCAGGTAACAAATGTTAAATAACACTGCATATTCTTCACTGTATAAATTAAATACATATATTATTATTACATTGAGACGTAGCTAAATTCTACTGTACAACATTAATATATTTCTGTCACAATTACTTTGTTAAACTGAACTTTTATTTTGAAGGGTTGCCGTGAAGACCTTTGAGTTTCTGTGTGTGTGTGTGTGTGTGTGTGTGTGTGTGTGTGTGTGTGTGTGTGTGTGTGTGTGTTTATGATATGACGGTAGATTTTGTCGAATGAAACGGTAAAATGCCCATGAAGTGACTGGAGATGAGGTTCGTGCATTCATGTCCTCATATTTTGAGGTGGCAGAGGCTGAAAACACTGCAAGTTTCAGTGTGTGTGAGGCAAATGAAACGTCTGCGCCATTCCTTCGCACAGAGACACAGAAACATGCAGGATTCATATTTAAACCGTCTTTTTGCGGCTTAGTATTCACAGACACAAGTATATATCGCGATTTGATTTAAATGTACTGCCCTACGTTTTATTTATTCATCAAAACAAATTCCGTGACATTCCGCGTTATGCAGTAAATTCGGTTTTTATGACTAGATTCCGTCTGCGTTTTCCGCATCGCTGAAATGAATCCTTATGAAAGTTATTTAACCTAGTCAAGAGTAGTGAGCGATTTTTTTTTTTTTGGTCTTTTGTTGTTTGATTAACATTAAAACGCAGACAGCAGCTCAACAGGAATATTAACGTTACATTATAATCTTGGATTATGCAACAGACATTATACAGCTCAGTGCATTCACGCAGTTAATTAATAAACCATCGGTTTGTTATATCGGCCTTTTTCATGCTATAGTGATATGCCGATGGTTGTAAATTGATCAAAAATCGGCCGATAAATATCGGCGGCCGATACATTGGTGCATCTCTAGTTGGAGCTAAACTCTGCAGGGCAGTGGCCCTCCAGGAGCAGGATTGGACAAACAACAACATGGACAAAAAGGATGCCCTGCTGAATGCAGATTTGATTGTCCATTTTTTCATTTTGACTTTTCATTTCTCTCCTCTAATGCCACATCTCTGTAGGCATGGCCAGCTTGTATTCCATGGCGCTGGTGGTGTCAGCATGGGTGTGGAGAATAAGGAATGAAAGAGAGGGAGATGGAGATAAAGAAGAAGAAGATGCTCCCAGCAAGCATCTTATTGTGTAAGTTACAATGTACTACTGATGTACTGTATAATCCTTATCAATATTGATTAAGATTTATGTTCTTTTGTTAGCTTTTTGCTTCTCTCACACTGTTTTTGGTCATTTGTTCTGAAGGGCGCATTATATCATTCTGCTGGTGGAGTCAATACTTTTTGGAGTTTTTGTCTTGGTGATATTTTATGACCAGGTATGCTTCAACATTATATAGCTTCAGTGGGAGCATATATTTTGGACCATATGTTGACATTATTAGCTAACATTTTGAATGTATTCACGCACAGCCACAGAGTACTTACATTCTTTGTTACAGTGTTTGCATGGGGAGGCTGGAATAATATTCCTTATAGGGATAGTTCACCCCAAAATGAAAATCATCAAATCCAAAAGATGATATTTTGATAATGTGCAAGTGGTAACCAAAAAGTTTGGTTAACCTTAACTTCCATTGTATGGAGGAAAAAACCACTGAGACATTTCTCAGATTATTGTTCATATATTTATTCTTCTCCACAAATGTTTGTAAATTGTAGTCCTTTCAAATTAAATAATTTTAACTCAGTGCATTTTAAGGAATGTTCTGCAATTGAACAGCAGTGACATAATTGTAATATTTTGTATTGTATTGCCACTGGTCTATACTTCTACACCAGACGGGACATCTTGAGGCTATCAACAAGTAGCGTGAGCACTTGAAGTATGTCAGAAATAGAACGGGGTAGAGCTGCACGATTAATCGTTAAAAGATCGTGATCTTGATTCGTTCACGCTGCCACTGATCAGGAGATAGCAGCTGCCATGTAAATGTACAGTATGAAACAGCTTTACAAACAGTCTTTTCAAACACACATTATCGTTATTTATGTGTTACAAACATTTAAATAACAGGATTAAAGTTTATAGTTTGGGTATAAACACTGATGTCTACGGTAGTGATCAAAATAAGAGTAAATCCTCTTTTTAAAGTATTTTGACACTTATATTTATTGTATTGCTTATCGTTACGCCAGGAAGTGAATGTTTGAAAAGTGTTTTTCATTGAATCATTCATTTTAAATATTTATTCTCAAACGCTGATTCATCCAATAACAGAAACAAGCCTTTATGAATGAGACATTGACTCCATTTAAAAAAAAAATATTATTTCATTTAAATTAATATATATTTTAAATAGACTAAAGCAATTAACATTTTGTCAGAACCTCTAGTTTGCATGTTATTTTGTTTAGTTGTCTAATGTTTCGTCTTCAGAATCCTAGGAATCGTGATTCTCAATTATCCAGAATTGCACAGATCTCGAACGGGCTATGAGTTTATTGTCGGGAATTTGTTGCGCCGCACCACATCACTGATTATAATGGGTTCTATCTGGTTTTGTCGCGCCGCTCACGTCTGGTGTAGACACGGTGTAAAACTCTAACACTATTCTCTTTTGGCTTTCTACACAATTTTCTTCAAATGCAGATCTTATGTAATTGTTGAAATGTAAATGATTTTGCTTGTGATGATCTGTCATCTGTCTCTCTTTTGTTTTTGTCACAAGCTGGTGTCCATTATAACAGATGAGACGCCCATTGAGCAGATGAGGAACAGACTAATGAAAGACAAACCCAACACCACCCACCCGACACACATTACACACACAAGAAAGCCAAAAATTGCATTGCTGAGGGAGGTTTTTGGACGTGGTGAGTAACTATTTTTAGCATCTAGGGGGTATTCCAGAAAGCAAGGTTAACTTACTGTCACATATACCCTGAACTCTCGGTTGATTAACCCAAACCTTGCTTATGTTGGTTCCAAAATTTCTGTGAAAAGTTAAATCTATCAACCTCCTATTGGTAACCCAGAGGTAACGTGCATGGTGAGTACATAAAGACATCATCGTCAATGGATAATCGATTTCAGGAATCACCATGGAAGAAGCAAGAAGAAGTGCACCATACTTTTTTTCCCTTCTTCTTTTGTTTAAAGGAGTAGTTCACATGGCTCCAGGGGGTTAATAAAGGCCCTCTGAAGCGAATCGATGGGGTTTTGTAAGAAAAATATCCATATTTAAAACTTTATGAAGTAAAATATCTAGCTTCCGCCAGATCGCCTTCCTTTTAAAGTGAACAACTCCGTTAATGACGAGTTATAGTCTCAGTGCATATCACCACCTGTTGTGCAATCATTTTAATATTATCCTTTTTTTTTCTCTTTTCTCTTTCAACGTACCATACTTTGATGATGCAGAAACATGTTTTTGACAACTGTGAACAAGGATTATATTATTTGTTTGATGCTAAATAAATAAATAAATAAATATTGGTTTAAAAAAATACTTGTAAAGATAATATGGCTGTATAAAGTTCCAGCTCCACAGCAGATTATGTTCAGAGAGTAAATTGCTATGGCAACTTACCCTGAAAGTTACTTCCTTTTCTGGAACCAAAAATTGAGGTTATCTGTTTAACTCTTCTTAAACTTTCCTAGATATGTGGCATAACCTGCTTTCTAGAACACCCCCCTGTTTTGATCCTTCAAACTTGTTGTTAGAATTTCATCACTGGTACTGTCACTGTCAGAAATCCAAAGCATTGAAAAATAATATGTCATACTACCATTCAAAAGTTTGGGGTCGGAACAATTTTTAAATTCTTTTTGTGTTTTATGTCTTAAGTGTCTCTTATGCTCACCAAGGCTACATTTATTTGGTAAAAAATACAGGAAAATTGTAAAACATTACAATTTAAAATGAACTTTTTTTCTATTTCTATTTTAATTATATATATATATATATATATATATATATTTATTTATTTTTTATTATTATTATTATATTATATATATATATATATATATATATATATATATTTTTTTTTTTTTTTTTTTTTTTTTTTTTTTTTTTTTCTATTCATGTGATGGAAAAGCTGAATTTTCAGCATCATTACTCCAGTCTTCAGTGCCACATTATCCTTCAGAAATCAATCTAATATGCTGATTTGATGATTATAAATGTCTTTAACTGTCAGTTTTGATCAATTTTACTCATTGCTGATTTTATATTTAAAAAAAAAATGCTTTTATCAAAATCAAACTTTTGAACGTTAGTGCATATAATGATGAATGTTTTTCTGTTTGTATTTCTCTTATTTACAGGTTCTATACTATATTGGCTGTTTCCGCTCCATTCCTCCCCTCCTTCTGTTGGCGGCATCAGTTATTCAGCACTTCCTGATTACAATGTGTAACATTAACCAGTTTTTCATCGGTTCCTTTGAACTTTCCATCAGTATCTCATCGTGTGTAGTACACTGTGAATATTATGTTACTGAGGTGCAAATTTCAGCTATGAAGGAAGAGTGCTTCTCTGTGTGTGAGTGTTTTTGTACACTGACTTCTGCTTATTGCTTCTCTATCTCACACACACACTTACACTCAAATACTGTTATAAAAGGGACTTCCTTTACAAACCTGGATCTTTTTCCTTTCTGTGTTCAAAATGTTTTCCTTTCATATAACCCAGGATAATTAATGGATTTAATTTTATTTTAATCATACATTCTGTTTTCATCGTTTGTTTTTGAGTACATGGACTGTACTCCATTTTACATAAGGATTGTATATAAAGATGTATTTTGTAACTTTAATTTCTGACAAAAGTGTTGCTGCATTTTCAGGGTACTGGACTACTTGTTGAAGTGCTTGTTTTTATTCGTTTGAAATGTTTATGTTTTTGCTGTTTTATGGACAGCTTGAGGGATGTGTGTACATAACAGATGAACATGTATATTGATAATGTTTACATTGATATTTATTGTAATTTATCTGTGGATTTTTGTTTGTCTTAATGCTGCTCTGACTTATGTGAAGTAAAAGACATCTTTTCATATTCTGGCTTTTTTGTTGTTGTTTTAGAATCACAAGTTTCAGTGGAAATAAACCAGTAGTGTTAAATAGAGATAATTGTGTTTTATTCAGAAAATCTACAATAATAATAGATGCATTTAATCAAGTTAGAGATCTAGAGATCTTCACAATTAATAATTCCTTTTTTATTAATTTGAATGGCAGAATGTTTTCTATATATATATATATATATATGACACTATATTGCCAAAAGTTTTGTGACGCCTGCCTTTACATGCACATGAACTTTAATGACATCCCATTCTAAATCCATAGGGTTTAATATGGAGTTGGCCCACCCTTTGCAGCTATAACAGCTTCAACTCTTCTGGGAAGGCTTTCCACAAGGTTTAGGAGTGTGTTTATGGAAATTTTTGACCATTCTTCTAGAAGCGCATTTGTGAGGTTAGGCACTGATGTTGGATGAGAAGGCCTGGCTCACAGTCTCCGCTCTAATTCATCCCAAAGGTGTTTTATCGGGTTGAGGTCAGGACTCCGTGCAGGCCAGTCAAGTTCCTCCACACCAAACTCGCTCATCCATGTCTTTGTGGACCTTTCTTTGTGCACTGGTGTGCAGACATGTTGGAACAGGAAGAGGCCATCCCCAAACTGCTCCCACAAGGTTGGGAGCATGAAATTGTCCGAAATGTCTTGGTATGCTGAAGCATTAAGAGTTCCTTTCACTGGAACTAAGGGGCCAAGCCCAAACCCTGAAAAACAATCCTACACCATAATCCCCCTTCCCCCAAAATTTACACTTGGCACAATGCAGTCAGGCAAGTACTGTTCTCCTGGCAACGGCCAAACCCAGACTCGTCCATCGGATTGCCAGACAGAGAAACGTAATTCATCACTCCAGAGAACACGTCTCCACTGGAGTCCAGTGGCGGTGTGCTTTACACCACTGCATCCGACTTTGCATTGCACTTGGTGATGTAAGGCTTGGATGCAGCTGCTCGGACATAGAAACCCATTCCATGAAGCTCTCTACGCACTGTTCTTGAGCTGATCTGAATGCCACACAAAGTTTGGAGGTAGCTATTGACTTTGCAGAAAGTTGGCAACTTCTGCGCACTGTGCGCCTCAGCACGCGCTGACCCCGCTCTGTGATTTTACATGGCCTACCACTTCATGGCTGAGTTGCTGTTGTTCCCAACTGTTTCCACTTTGTAATAATACCACTAACAGTAGACCGTAGAATATTTAGTAGTGAGGAAATTTCACGAATGGACATGAATGGCACAGGTGGCAACCTACCACGGTACGACGCTTGAATTCACTGAGCTCCTGAGAGCGACCCATTCTTTCACAAATGTTTGTAGAAGCAGTCTGCATGCCTAGGTGTGTGATTTTATACACCTTTGGTCATGGAAGTGATTGGAAGGGTGTCCCAAAACTTTTGGCAATATAGTGTGTGTGTGTGGTAAAGCTAGTAGTTTTTGTTTTCTGTGTATATATTTATATTTGTACCATCTATTTTAAATAAATTAAAGACACTTCTGACACAACACACTTTATGATAAATAATAAAATAAATCTCTAATTAAAAGGATTGAGTTCATAAACTCATAATGTATGACAATCTCTAATACAGGATGCTTTTAAAAGCTGTATGTGTATAGGGAGCGGTGAACATTAATATTTCACTCGAAGCACAGCACACCTAAATGAGTGAGAGCTAATTAAAATGGGATTATATTAATTGTTCAATCCTTGTGAGCTCGTCGCTCATTGGCCCAATCCGCGATCACGCGCTTGTGTTGTTATTTTTGTTGTCGACTTCCTGGTAGCAGAAATCATGTGATCATGTGACGCTTCCTGGAGCTTTACTTTCACGTATCACTTTTACTCTCCGTGTCACTTATTGCTCTCAGCAGCAAACGCCAACATCCACTGCGTGCTTTTGTAGCGGACTTGTGCTCGTTTACGACATGGCTGACGGTGAGCGATCACCTTTGCTGTCGGACAGTCGCGATGGAATGTCACCGGTAGATGAGACCTACCGACCGCCGACTAAACCACAGAGTGAGTCAAACCTGATCCGCATTGACAGTGGCTGTGTCTAAAAGCCTATCGAGCTGTCTACTTACACAGCATGTTTGGGCATCGTAAACATAATGGAATGTATGATTCTATTAAATTCGATTGGAGCGTTCAAACGCGCCTGTGATGATGCCCACGCTCACATGCTGTCTAGGTAGACCGCTAACTATTTAGAATCCCTTTATTTATTCATTTTAATTTGATTTATAGAGCGTACAGTGTTTCACTGTACGCAGATCAACATATGTCGATCATGTTATTTTAATTTGCATTAATCTGTAATCTGCAGATCCTGAGCACACTACAAATAGATTAGTGCCTGATTAGACAGTACACCTGAATCTCTTGACCAAAGGAATCATGATTTTTGCCCTCAGGCTTATCAGTTTATCAGTCCAAGTACTATTCAATATCAGCACGAGCATTAACAAATGTTTAAACTGTGTGACTGCTTAATGTTAATGTGATCATGAAACCATCTACACACAGTGTTGCTCGTTTTGGTAACAAATCCATTTTCTTAACTTTGCACAAACAATGGAGCCTATATAAGATGGCAATAAAATAGTTATTATGGTTAGTAATGAAGGGATTATGTTGAATAAACCTTTTATTGGTGTTAAATATCTATCTATCTATCTATCTATAATATTTTTTTGTCTATTTAAATATGTATTCAGATATTTTTGTATTATTAAAATATCTTACTTTCTTAGCATTGTACTTAACATTTAGGCTAAGTATATTCATAATTTATATAAACTTAATTAATAATAAAAAAAAATTAAGTTTGAATGTCATTTCTATAGTGTAAAGTCTATTACGATATGATACGATACAATAATACTTTATTGTCAGACTAAGTCTGAAATTTATATTTTCTTTATAACATTAATTTTGTGTAAAAATGTGTAAAGAAAATGTTCAATAATATTGTTCTTATCTCTTTGCATTCTGATATTAGTAAAAAAAAATCAATGCAAATATTTAAATAAATATCAAATTTATTAATTTCTTTCCATTGTCACAGATGACATACAAAGATTTATTTAAAAATTATTGCATAATATTATTAGTAATGAGTTTTTTTTATTTATTTATTTTTATTGCTTTGATAATCCATGCAAAAAAGGAAATAATCTTGTTTATCTCCAGTTCTGTGTATTTCATTGTCATTTTTAGTGTCAGTACTGCCAGTCCTTTTCTTTTTTCCTCACTTTCTGTCTGCCGCCACCTTACATCCTCTCTCATGCTCTCTGTCCATCCCAGATTTCCCAGCGTTCCCGTCAGCTCCTCCCTCGTCGATGCTGGGAGAGGCTCCTCCACCGTACTCCCCGCTAGGTTCTCCAGAGAGCGGCAGTGCTCCTGTCATCAGCTGCAGAGTGTGTCAGTCGCTTATTAGTGTGGAGGGCAAAATCCACCAGCATGTGGTCAAATGTGGTGTCTGCAATGAGGCTACAGTGAGTTAACAAGCACATCCATTTAGGATTCCATTGATCAAACATGCATAATTTGTGGTTGTGTTTTAGTGAGGTGGTGATAAACTGAACTAGATTTAAGTGAAAGACTGTGACATCACTTCCTGATTTATCTAGCCCATAAAGAATGCTCCAGCTGGAAAGAAGTATGTGAGGTGTCCGTGTAACTGTCTTCTCATCTGCAAAGTTACCTCGCAGAGGATCGCCTGCCCTCGACCTTACTGGTGAGACAATTTGAAAGGAGACATTATCATACTTGATGACTTTTACAATAAAGTATTTGGAACATACCATGGTACATTGATGATATCAGATATATACTGTACCATGAAGCTAAATTATTTACTACACTACCATTCAAATTTATAAATAATAATAAAAAATTAATACCTTTATTTAGTGAACTTTCTATTCATCAAAGAATCCTGAAAAAAGTATCATGGTTTCCACAAACATATTAACTGTTTTCAACATTGATAATAATAAGAACTGTTCATTGAGCAGCAAATTAGCATATTGGAATGATTTCTGAAGGATCATGTGACACTAAAGACTGGAGTGATGATGCTGAAAATTCAGCTTTGCCATCATTTTAACATTTTAATATATTTTAAAGTGTAATGTATTCCTATTTTATTTATATATATATATATATATATATATATATACACAGTGGTGGTCAGAATTATTGGCACCCCTGGTAAATATGATCAAATATGGCTGTAAAAAATAAATCTGCATTGTTTATCCTTTTGATCTTTTATTCAAAAAATTCACAAAAATCTAACCTTTCATTGAAGTAAAAGAATTGAAAGTGGGGGTAAATCACATTATGAAATAAATGCTTTTCTTCAAAACACGTTGGCCATAATTATTGGCACCCTTGTATTAAATACTTTTTGCAACCTCCTTTTGCCAAGATAACAGCTCGGAGTCTTCTTCTATAATGCCTGATGAGTTTGGAGAACACCTGACAAGAGATCAGAGACCATTCCTCCATACAGAATCTCTCCAGATTCTTCAGATTCCCAGATCCATGTTGGCGCTTCTTCTCTTCAGTTCACCCCACTCATTTTCTATAGGGTTCATGTCAGGGACTGGGATGGTCATGGCAGAAGTTTCATTTTGTGTTCAGTGACACATTTGTGTGTTGATTTTGATGTTTGTTTTGGATCGTTGTCCTGATGAAAGATCATACCACGGCCCATTATAAGATTTCTAGCAGAGGCCGTCAGGTTTTGATTTTTTTTATCTGTTGGTATTTGCTAGAATCCATGATGCCATGTATCTGAACAAGATGTCCAGGACCTCCAGCAAAAAAATAGGTCCACAACATTAAAGATCCAGCTGTATTTTTAACCGTGGGCATGGGGTACTTTTTATCCCTGTTTGCACCAAACCCATCTGATGGATTTGCTGCCAAAAAGCTCTTTTTATAGTTTCATATGACCACAGAACCAGGTCCCTTTTGAATTTCCAGTCGTGTCTGACAACTGAATATGCTGGAGTTTGTTTTTGGATGAGCAAGAAGGATTTTTCTTGAATCCCTCCCAAACAACATGAGGTGATGTAGGGTTTTTTTTTTTTTTTTTTTTTGAGTCTGACCCCAAGACTCAACTAATCTCTGCGATTCTCCATCTGTGACCCTTGGAGAGTCTTTGGCCACTCAAACTCTCCTCACCGTGCATTAAGACAATATAGACACACGTCCTCTTTCAGGCAGATTCGTAACATCTTTAGTTGATTGGAACTTCTTAATTATTGCCCTGATGGTGGAAATGGGAATTTTCAATGCTTTAGCTATTTTCCTACAGCCACTTTCTATTTTGTGAAGCTCAACAATCTTTTGCTGCACATCAGAACTATATTTTTTGGTTTTACTCATTGTGATGAATGATTAAGGGAATTTGGCCTTTGTGTTTCCTCATATTTATACTCCTGTGGAACAAGACATCATAGCTGGACAATTTCATGTTCCTAGTCACCCTGGTGTGCTAAAAAATGTAAATATTAATGGGAATATACTTCAGAGATATTTTACTCATAAACAATTATAGGGGTGCCAATAATTGTGGCCAACGTGTTTTGGAGAAAAACATTTATTTCATAATATGATTTACCCCCACTTTCAATTCTTTTACTTCAATGAAAGGTTAGATTTTTGTGGATTTTTTTTTTTTAATAAAAGATCAAAAGGATAAACAATGCAGATTTATTTTTTACAGCCATATTTGATCATATTTACCAGGGGTGCCAATAATTCTGACCACCACTGTATAACATTTAAAATTATATACACATTATATGTTTTAAAATGTAATTTATTCATATGATGGCAAAGCTGAATTTTCAGCATCATTACTCCAGTCTTCAGTGTCACATGATCCTTCAGAAATCATTCTAATATGCTGATTTGAAGCTCAAGGAACATTCCTTATCTTAGGAACATATTATTATCAATGTTGAATGATTTCTGAAGGATCATGTGACTGAAGACTTGAGGAATGATGCTGAAAATTCAGCATTGCATCACAGAAATAAATTATATATTTAAAGTATATTAAAATAGAAAACCATTATTTTAAATTGTAATTTCACAATATTACTGTTTTGTATTGTAATGTATTTTTGATCAAATAAATGCAGGCTTGATGAGCATAAGAAACTTCTGCATGGTAATGTTTCCAAACTTTTGACCAATACTGTATAATATATATTTAAAAAATCTTATCAACTCCAAACTTTTGAATGGGAGTGTATATTCATACACCATGGTTGTCAAAGAAAGATTTTTGTCATTGGACTTTAATAGATAAAGTCAAATAAAGTATTAGTTTTAATTATGAGTTTTTTAATGTTTTTGTGTGTATGTGTCTTTTTTGTGGGGGATCAGTAAGCGAATTATCAATTTAGGTCCAGTTCATCTTGGTGCTGAAAGTCCGAATCCTCAGCCTAGCGGGGCCAGAGTTTCCTGTGGCCACTGTGCAAACACTTTTTTGGTAAGAACTTATCTTATTCATATAAGTTAACATTTCATAGCTCTTTATTGATTAATCTTGCCTTAATACTGTATCTGTAACATAATGCCTCTCTGTTGTTGATTTTAGTGGACAGAATTTACAGATCGGACATTGGCTCGGTGTCCACACTGCAGAAAAGTGTATGTTAAATACTATCCATAGACTGTCCTCTATTTAGTAGCACACAGTTACATTGATTACAAGTAAATTCCATTCTTTTCATCCATATAGCTCATCGATTGGCCAGAGGTACCCTAGAAAGCACAGTTTGAAATGTTTCATGTTGTGTTTGATCTTCATCATAACGACTGCGGGATTGATTGTAAGAATTAAAGCATTTTAGAGTTCATTAGTTCAAAGAGCATCACCATTTCAGAATGCCAGGAAACGTCTTTACTCTGTTCCCTTTCTTTCTCTGTAGGCTGGTACGTGGTTGAAGGCACGGCAATATAAGGGGATTTATGTATCCTGGGTATTCTTCATTCTCCTGGTGCTGATCACTTTGGTCAGAGCCGTACATTGGGCCTGCATGAAAATCAGTGAACCTCTGCACAACTACTCATAGAAGAAAGCAATGAGGAGCAGGAGGTCGAGATGAAGTGTAAGAGACAAGAATAAGTCCAAGTGAAGAAGAAAACAGAGCCAAAAGGGATATTAATAGAGAGATGCTCTGTCTAAATGGGTGAACTGTCAGTAAGTCATATTTCACCCTAAAATAGATGCAAAATAAAATTCAATAGGCCAAAAAAACAAAAACAAATAATCATTATTATTATGATTAAATTATTATTTTTATTCCTTTTGATTTTGGGGTAAAGTATGACCCACTTTTCACCCAAATAATTAAAATTTCAAACCCAGTCTGTCCACATTCCTAATGGGAACCCGCTTCCTAAACACTGACTGCACACTTTATAAAGCGCATGGAGAAACAAATATTTCCGCATTGTCAGTAGGATAAGAGCTTCTAGTTTAGTTGCAGAATAAGTAACTGCTGAAACAGGCTTGTTTTGCCCTGTGAATTGCCTCTGACATCACTGTGGCATCACACAAATATACAAAAGCATTATAGTTAGAATGAGATTGCTAACAGAACTTGTAAGTGCCTCACATGACAATGTGCTCTGTTATTATAGCTGGTAAAAATAACTTATAAAGAAAATATTGCCATATATAGAGGAATTGCAACTTTTAGCTTTATCGAAACTTGTAGGGTATGAATAAGAAAAAGGAAATGAAAACTCCACAATGAAGCATTTAGTAGGTTTGGAAGAAAAGGGGAAAAAGCAAAAGCCGTTTTTAAAGTGCATTTCAGTTATTGGAATGCGCTATAGATTGAATCATAGGCAACAATGAAGCTGATTTATTCTTTCAATGTATTTTATTGCTTTTCCATGGATATTATTCAGTGGATCTGAATATTTGTGGCCCAGGCTTAGACCAAACCCTTTACCTTCTTCTTTTTGTATCTGCACCCTCAAAAACAGATTAGGCACCAAATTATGCTTCCCTTACTAACTAAAAATTTTTCAAATATCTGACACCATGCAATATTACAGACGTTCTAGAGATTTCTAATGATCTTTGTTACTTTTGTTGATGCTGTTTTTAAATCGAGCATCGCTGCTTATTATTTGTACCTGTCTGTGGTTATATAATTATATAGCTGCATTAAAACCTTCTACTTTGTATGCTATTAATAACTGTAGCATTACCCAGTATATTAGTACAGGCAGAGATTATTATTAATTTTGACTGTTTCTAAACAAAAAGGTAATGTTTTCTTTTCTTTCCTTGACACAATCTGCACATAAAAACTTTCAAATGCTGATGAATGTAAATATTCATCAAAGATAATTGCTGTGATTAACTTTATATCTTCATTGTCAGAAAAAAAATATATAAAAATGTGTACCTTTAGGCGTACAACAGCTTGTCATTGGGGCAGTATTGTGCCCCTAAAAGGTGCATATTATTACCTTACAGTAGTAATATGTACCCTTAATGGTGCAGTGTGAACTTTAGCGGCATCTAGTGGTGAGGTTGTGAATTGCATTGACCCACCGCTCACCCCTTCCTTTCGAAGCACATAGAGAAGCTACGGGCTCCGACACAGGACAAATATGTCGTCGTCAGAGAGAGCAGAGAGTGACTAGCGCTCTGTAGAGAAGTTTGTCCGTTTAGGGCTACTGTAGAAACATGGTGGCACAAAATGGCGATTTCACTGTAAGGGGACTCGTGGTGTATGTAGATAGAAATGGTAATTCATTCTAAGGTAATAAAAACATAACAGTACATTATGTAAGGTCTTTATACACCACTGAAAACATAGTTATGTATATTATATTGCATTTCTATCAATAGATCCTCATAAATACTACACACTGCACCTTTAAGGTACTATACCCTTTTAGGCATAAATAAGGTACAAAGCTATCCCTTTAAAGGGATTTCTTTGTTCTGCTGAACACAAAAGAAGATATTTGGAAGAATTTTTGTAACCAAGCAGATCTCGGCCCCCATTGACTTCCATAGTATTTTTTTTCCTACTATGGTATTCAATGGGGGCAAGATCTGCTTGGTTACAAAAATTCTTCCAAATATCTTCTTTTGTGTTCAGCAGAACAAAGAAATTTATACAGGTTTGGAACAACTTGAGGGTGAGTAAATTATGACAGAATTAAAATTTTTGGGTGAACTATCCCTTTAAGGGTTTTGCCCCGCATTGACAAGGTGTTGTACCCCTAAAGGTACAAATTTTGCACATTTTTGTAATGAGATGTAAATGTACCGGCTGACCAATCGCATAGACTCATTTCCAGCTGAAATGAACTCTTTGCACTGCACTCTTCATGGAGAATACAGATATATACTGACAGATATAATACTTATACCTATTCTGTGAAGTGCAGAAGTGACCAGTAAGTTTTTATTTGATTTGTTTACATGATTGTGCAGTTGTACTGTGCATTTATTTAATTTTTTTTGAAAATGTTATATATTGTTGCACTACATTTTAGCGTGCTAACAGATCCTACTCTTGTCATTGTCGATTTTGTTGTTGATCATTTTTGTATGTTCCTTTGTGACTAAAAAGTTTTAACAATCTCTGAGTATTTGTATGTGTTGGGGGTTCTGACCGTTTACAAAATTATGACAAGAGACGAAACGTAATGAAATACAGAGGTGAAACTCACCTGTTGGGTAAGTTTCCAAGCTATAGCAGTGATTCAGTGAGTGCAATGTTAAGGTTAATCAAATACTGATGCTCTTTTTGGCTAAATTATTTTATGCAAAGTGACTTGCAGTGCATTCAAACCAAGGTATACTGTACATTTATGAAACTGAATGATAATGCCCTTCAAAAAAAATAATAATAATGCCATAGTGGAATCTTTTATCTGATGGTTGTCACATAATGTTAGATTAACATTATTAACATGGTATGGACTTTTTTTCTGTACCTATGTTTTAGATCTTACTGTATTGGGTGTACTTTCTTTTCAGGGGACTATGTTTAAAACATTTTCAAAAGGTTATAGGTTGAAAATGCCAAACCAACCATTTAAATAATTTTTATTAGCGTGCACTTTAAGCAAAAGGAAATAAGTGATTAACTTTTGTAGGCAGATAGAATTTGAGAACTATAGTATAAGGTTAAAATGAAAACATTAAACCTTGTATAGCTAAATGAGCTTGACTTTGCAATAAATTACATACTTCATTTATTGACAAAATTTCACATCCTTGCAAAAATGATTTAAATACATATCACTATGGTAGCACAAATGTCAAAGAAAGAATTGCTAGTGTTTTCCCATTACACAAAGATCTGAAAATGTTTTCATTTTCAGCTAACAAAATCCGTTTTATTAGTTACATAAACATGGACTTGGCTTTACGTTTCCTGAAAATTAAGATTTACTCAGAATCACCACAGAATGATTAGTCACTCAGTACATGGTTAGTAATTTTTTTTTTTTATGAAGTAATGACTAATTAAAGGTTTAGTTTACCCAAGACACTTTAGTCATCATTTACATAACCTCGTGCTATTTCAAATTCTGTGCAACACAGTTTTGAAGGAAATCCTAGCAAGTCTTTTCATGTCTGATTGATATGTTGATCCACTTCAACCATTCTGAATGATTCATTCAGGTGTCTGATTGATCCAGTTCATCCTTTTCTTCTTGTACTCCACAGAAGAAAGCCAAACAGGTTTGGAATGATATGAGGGTGAGTAAATGATGACAGAATTTTCATATAAGGGTGAACTATACATAAATTCAAAGCAGCTTACAACAAAATATAACTTTAGGCCCTGTTTACACCTGGTATTAAGATGCGTTTTGGTCAATCGGATCACAAGTAGATGAGGCAGACACATACCTGTTTACACCTGTTTTTTTATTTCATCTCTTTTATCCATTTTCAACCACTTCTGTCCTGATTTCTTTAAGGGGAGGATCTATGGATGGGTAAATGTATGGGTTTTTCAGATCTTTCGATCTAATGGACACGGAGACCATGATGCATCAGCTTTCGTGTCTGCTCTGATAGCCGCAAGACCACGCCGAACGCTTTGAGTGTGTGTTAGAAAAATTGTATTTTCTTCAAACCAAACTTGGGTCTTCAGCCAACAAAGTTTAAATCCCGTCTGGCTAGCGTACATTTAAGTCAGTAGCCGGAGAGTAGGTGGTCTTTTTTTTTGGCTGTTCAAACACATTCGACCACATGAGCGTTTACACTACGAAAGCAATCTGGACGAATGCGTTTTTGACTACCTCTGGAAGTGGTCGAAAGTGGACAAGCTCAAAACATTTTAGACCCCATTTACACCTGTATTTAGCGTCCTCCACTTGTGATCCGATCAACCAAAATGCATCTTAATACCAGGTGTAAACAGGGTCATAGATCAGAGATGCAAATAGACTTGAAATATTTCTCCTTTTTTCTTATTTACAGAAATATTACCTCATGTCACCTGATTAATAATGTGCCCCTCTGTTTTTGTTACTACCACACTCTCAGAAAAAAAAAATGGTACAAAAGCTGTCACTGATGGCAGTACCCTTTTAGGCTTTTAGGGCTAAATGGTGTACCTTTGGAAAGGGTACCTCCCCAGTGACAGATTTGTACCATTTCTTCTGAGAGTGCAATGTCTGCAAGCCTTAAAGGGATAGTTCACCCAAAAATAAAAATTACCCCATGATTTACTCACCCTCAAACCATCCTAGGTGTATATGACATTCTTCTTTCAGACGAATATAATCTGAGTCATATTAAAAAATGTACTGGCTAATCCAAGATTTATATTGGCAGTGAATGGGAGCCCAAAATTTTATAAACTTTATAAAGTAAAATATCTAGCTTCTGCCAGACCGCCTTCCGTATTTAACTTACGAAAAAAGTGTAACGCCTCTCGCAGTTCAAAACGCCTACGCTACGTCCGACGTCATACGTTTACACTTTTTTCAGAAGTTGAATATGGAAGGCGGTGACGTATGGAAACTTTATAAAGTTTTAAATATGGATATTTTTCTTACAAAAACGCATCGCTTCGCTTCAGAAGGCCTTTATTAACCCCTCGGAGCCGTATGGATTACTTTTATAATGGATGGATGCACTTTTTTGGGATTAAAACTTTGGGCTCCCATTCACTGCCATTATAATGTTTGGATTAGCCAGGACATTTTTTAATATAACTCTGATTGTATTCGTTTAAAAGAAGAATGTCATATACACCAAGGATGGCTTGCAGGTGAGTAAATCATGGGATAATTTTCATTTTTGGGTGAACTATCCCTTTAACAGTTTATATTATTTGTTGAACCCCATCAAATTCTAAGCATGGCTACTACAACTTCATCACCTTAACAGTGGCAAGAGTTGTGTTTTCCTGATCATTCGGGCAGTCAGAGTCTTCATCCTCTCCATCCTCTTCATCAAGTTGGAGGCTTCCAGAAGAGAAGCGCATGCGTGCCAGGGGTCCAGAACGTACCACTTTACCCAATGCAGGAAAGTATGGGTAGAAGGTGTCTGAATCCGAATCACTATAACTACCTGTGCCGAGTACGCATAAAGAAGTGGGTCTTTCCGGGAGAGGGGCAGGACTTAGAGGAAGGTAGGTGGGCCTAGCAGGAACATGGTGTCGAGAAAGGTGTGGATAATATCCCAGCGGACGATACTCAGATGCGTATGCAGCGGCGTTTGAGGCAAGTGTAGGTCGCTGGAATTTGAAGTCTGGTTGGCTTGTGGCTCGACGCGGCAAGCCGGTCTGAAACGTGGAGTCGTCGCTGTAATGGCCTGCTTCCACTCTACTCAAGTCCAGTTTCCTATTCAACCCTGCCCTCAGCCCTAGTCCTCCTCTGGGGTACAGTCTCGATTCGGCTAATCCCAGGCCAGCAGGACGGTGCCTTTCCTGCTGCTTCTGAAGTTGTGGCGACAAGCAAGAGGATGGCAAGGACGAGTGGGCAATTTGTCTAGGCATGTATTGCAGAGGGAGGCGGTCTAGAGATGAAGACGTGTGGTCTTGCAGTAGGTACGGGTGAGTGGCGAGTGGGAAAGTGGGCAGCACAGGGTGGAATTGGAGGTGGGGTGTGTTAGGATAGAGGAGCACGAGATGCTGGGCGTTAGGAGACAATCGTCTCTTTGCCTTCTGTCTCTGGGCTCCTCTACCACGATGTTCTACTCCTGATGTAGACAGGGAACGAAGCTTGGGCGAGGCAGAGTTGCTTGAGAAGGCAGGATTTCTTGACAAGGGCCTGGATCGCTCGAGCTCATTAGTGAACATGACTTCCACCGCAGATAGGCTGCGCTTTGCTACGCCTGTCTGTTCACTGTGTTGCCCAGCAACAGTTGGGTCGTGAGGTAGATGCTCGTACAGCTATGTGAGAAAGAATCGTGTGAGAAACAGGATCCAAAAACAAATCTGAAATGTAAATAAGTACAATACCTGCTTAGAGACGTCAGTCAGTATGTCAGGAGAGGATCTGCATTGTCGAGTGTCATATTCAGACTTGCAGTAACTTCTGAAAAAAAGTGCAAAACAGGCTGTAGATGTGGTGAAAAACAAACCCCTACAGCACTGTCCAATTTCCTAAAGAATCTTTTCTTCTAACTTATGCCCGCTACAGACATAATGTGCGATTTCAGCAATCCTATAAGATTGTTACAAATCACACTGTACAGCATGGATCTAATAAACTTGGGTACGACATGTATGTAGACTGTACGATGATGACAGCTATTGAATCGTAGGCTACGATGCAAGTTAGTATAGGAGAATAAAACGTCATCAGCATGTGCTAGTGGTAAACAAATAGAGCAAGATGAATCGCACTTTGGCAATTTTTTTTTTTTTTTTATGTGCACTGAAACAAGAGGAAGCGAAAGAGGAGAATATGGATGTGGTCATGGCTAGGGAAAAAAGGCCAACTTGGCATGCCAATTTTGCAAATGGAGCTTGAGGTAAGTATTTTTTAGTATAGTATATTTTTTAGGCTAGTCAGCAGACGTGCTAGCCAGCAAACAAACTGTGAGATGATCACGCTAAATTTCTGACACTGTCAAAAAATTAATCGCAGGCTATCTTTGGTTGCAAGACTGACAACGGCTGTCTTTGAACCTCTCTCACTGTATGACGTAGGACCACCGTTTAGGAGAAACGACCACAGAAATCGCCACGATTGGTCATCTTTCATTTGGGACAGCCCAAAATCGTACAATGTGTATCAAAACACATCCCAGTTTAATGTTGAGAGACAACATTAAATCATTTGTAGGTTGACTTTCAAAAAAAAAAAAAAAAAAGTACTGTAAAATTTGTGGTGCATTCAACATTGTTCTGTTGGTTCCTGTCCCAAATGGTGCTCCTGATGTGTACTTGTGGACTTGGAATGGTTATCATTTGTCTGTACACAACGTTGTAAGTTTCAGAAGTATATTTTGTTTGAGTGGCTCAATATAGTAATGTTGACCCAACCAGTGGTGTTAGGTAAGGCTGCCTAATTGTCTAATCCAATAGAAGACAGCAAGAGTGTTTTGGGAAACCATTATATATAATTTTTGCTATTCCCTTTAGTCCCATTAGTGGCACAGAATTTATGCACAAACATTTTCTCTTTAAATCATAACACCCAACATAACATCTTACCTTTCAAAAGGCAAATGTTTCTTGTCTCCAGAGCCCACACACTGAAGAAGTTGCTTCTGTGTCCTGCCACTACAATGCCACAATCGTAAGCATAAAAATATTTTTTACAAGACAATTGTTGCTGATGTGTATGATGCAAAAAGAATATCATCAAGTGATTTTCTTGAATATTTGGATTTCTTGCCACTGGATGGCCTAACATTATTTGTGGGTTGCATAACTGGCCAGAGCTTTTGAAAATCTGATCACTAATGGGCTGGTATACACTACCATTCAAATATTTGGGGTTGGTAATATTTTGGAAAGAAGTCTCCTTATGCTCACCAAGGCTGCTTTTATTTGATCAAAAACATAGTGAAAAGTAATATTGTGAAATGTTATTACAATTTAAATGCTGATTTTGTGCTCAAGAAACATTTCTCATTATTATTAATGCTGAAAACAGTTGTGCTGCTTAATATTTTTATGGAGACTGAAACGTTTTTTCAGGAGTAGAAATAATTTTTTTTTTGATAACAATGTAAAAGTCTTTACTGTCATTTTTGATAAGTTTAATGCGTCCTTGCTGAATAAAGTATTAAACTTTTGAACAGTAGAGTATATTATAAAAATTATAAAAACAAGACACCGTTCTATTTTTACAATCAGTTTTCACACTGCTAAAAATTAATTTTCTTGTGCATGTGTATATAGAATCCAGCAGTCCATGACGCATCATATCCTGAACAAGATGAATGTTTGTCAATACATGAATCACTCTCACTCTTCCTCAGAATGCTGACAGTTTCTGACACGGTTTTCTACACATCATTTTTCATGTATGTGGGCAGAGACATATGATATAGAAGAGTAAAATCACTCACTGACATTAACTTCTCCATCTTACCTTCACTCAATTATAGTATCTGAGCATGTTGACACATTGCTGCTCATTTGCATCAAGTTAAAGTATTCTCAACTTTGTCATATCGCTATACACATAATGTAATGTCGCCAATGGTTACTGTCGGTTTTCGTCAACTCACAATAAATCACTTGCACACATATAAACCAAAGTCTCTAGTTGTGTGATCATAAAAGGAGATTAGAACTGCTCTATTTAATATCTTCATTACAGACTCTCAGAGGGTTTATGAAAGATGATTAGTAAGGATCATAGCATAAAATATTAGACAACTGGAACTTCTCATTGCATTCCACAAATCTAAAGTCATTCTCTCTCACACACATACCTGTATCTGAAACTGGATCCTTTGCTGGACAGAATTGACTTTTGATGTGATTTGGGCTCCTCGGCAAGTCTGAAGAAAGCGTGATACTCCACACACATTTTCCAAAACGCCTTACACACATCTCTGCTGGCCATGGAAAACTCAACAGTGTCCCTCCTCGAAGGCTAACACAGTAAGAGTTGAGTGAATGACAGATTAAGATACTTTCAGACTAATGCTATCTTATTAGAAATACATTCCAATATTAATGACAATTTAATATAAATATTTAACATTTTCCCTTCACGTAGCTCAAAAGTGGAGGCCTCCGCTAGCAACATCAAGGTCATGGGTTTGATTCCCATGGAGGGAATGCATGAACTGATCAAATGTGTACCTTGAATGCAATTTATAGAAGCCTCTGCATACATGTAAAAGTACATTTTTACCATTTAATTTGTGCTGATTATTTAAGAGGATAAACAAAAGTTGTGCATCTGCCTTCTTGCTTTTTTTTTGTGTGGTTTATCTTTCTTTTCTATTACATTGTTGTCTCTCATGATAAATTGCTTGTGCTGTTCCTCATTTGTAAGTCTGCCAGCTTTGGATAAAAACGTCTGCTAAATGACTAAATGTAAATCTAGAAGTCAGCACTAATGTTGCAGATATAATATATGAAGAGAAATATATTTTCAAGTGTTGCAGAGGAACTATTGAGTTCTTTCCCCCCCAGTTTCCGAACAGTGGTCATAATTGAGGGATTGTTTGTGTCTCTCACCCCAGATTCAGTGTGGAGTTTAATAAGGAAATGTTTCCTCTTGAAGCTCAGTTTACGAATCTTGGCCCAGCTGAAGGTATTGATCTTTGTGTTTCCCTGATAACGGTATAAGATGTTAAATATTTAAACATGTAAGAGAGAGTTTAGATTTCTTTGCTGCATGTAAGGTTGTGTATATTTGTTTTGATGCATTTCTCAAATTATGCTTTAAAATTCTTGTGCAGTACCTGAAAAACAAGTACCCCCATATGTGTGACAGCGAGGTTGATTCTCATGCCTTCTCCATCATGGGCAGGATGAGGGCGGATCCCATACATGTCCATTTTGCGGGCAACCTCCAGCAAATGCACATCTGATTCAGCAGGAGTGTGACCTCTGTCACCAAAATCAAAATTAAGTTAATGGACAAAATTAAAGATGTTCAATCTCTCATCTCTCATGTCATAATGTATATTATAAAAGCTGCATGTTAATGGGAATATTATCATGTTGGTATGCTCCTACAGCGTGTAGCTGAATGTTACCTGTGCTTTTTGTGAAAGCGAATGATTTTGTGGTCCAAGTACTCCTGGTTTGGCACATATTGCTTATTTTCAAGATGATGAGCATCCAACTCGTCGTCATAATCCCCAATTTCTGCTACAAAGGGGGACAGAGAGGGAAAACTGCAAAGTGTATATGATAATCAAACAGATAAGATTTGGAAGTGTTGTATTTTGATGCATGTAAACGTTCAATGAGGTACAAGGAGATACCTTGCAGTATATGAGAAACCAGCAGTGCAGCGCTGTTATCGTTACAGGTGAGGCTGCCATTTGACAGATCCTGTTTGATCTGAAGGGCAAACAGATACCTGTATAAAAGAGGCAGCAGTCAGACTGAACGCATATCACCTATCACCATCTATTTATCAGACTATATATCAGACAATCATGTGCTTGTGGTTTACCTGGTTAAGCCTCTCTGCAGTTGTCCTGGGTCAGGAGGGAAAAACTTCACTATAAAATGGAACGCTACATCACTGGTATCTATGGGAAGTACACAATCTTATTTGACCCAAAAAAATAGTATTCTTAATATTAATTAAAGGCAACGGATCAAGTGGGCAGTGATGTTTAAACATTTGGGATGGTAAATAAAAGGTTTAGTCTAGGGAAGAACTGAATCAGTAATTGGTGAATACTAACTTCTGAGACCACATATTCATATTAGGGGATACAGAAAGCATCTAGAAAGTGGGGTAAGATGTGCCAGGGGGTACATTCTCAAGATACAGTATTTTAATGTATTTTTAAAAGTATGTTCATTTGCAAAAAATGCTGCTGACATGCAAAAAAGCATCAGCAGCATTTTTAGCTGTTCATGGAGTTTTCTAAAGTGTTATTTCAAAGTGTTTTGGGGGCAAGTTGGATTTCTAAATCACTGAATCATTTTTTTTGAGATGCCAAAAACATGCAGTATAGGTGAATTGGAGATGTTAAAAATTGTGTGTGTGTGTGTGTGTGTGTGTGAGAGAGAGAGAGAGAGAGAGAGAGAGAGAGAGAGAGAGAGAGAGAGAGAGAGAGAGAGAGAGAGAGAGAGAGAGAGAGAGAGAGAGAGAGAGAAATTGTGAGAAATTAGCTATATTCTAATTTATATAGCAGATATGCTAAAAAAAAAAATTTAGTATATCAAGTGAAACGTGATAAGTGTATCAATTTGACCTCAAAATCCTTTTTCCTTGCTAATAAATCTTGGCACACCATTCACCAGTATTATAGGTTGGCATAAGTTAACAAGCATTTGCTAAACAAATAATCCATTGAAAATTAATCAAGTGGAACTTGTCACAAGACGACCACTAAAAAACTCACTTTTGATTTGC
Source organism: Coreius guichenoti (assembly GCA_039654105.1). NCBI lineage: Eukaryota > Metazoa > Chordata > Actinopteri > Cypriniformes > Gobionidae > Coreius > Coreius guichenoti. Next base: position 10,183,387 of record CM077170.1, read on the forward strand.
TTAACCACTGGTTTCAGGAGTTCAAGCCAGACCTGTAGAATAAACATTAGGACCTGATTTAATTTCCTATTGTAGCAAACAACTATACATTTGACAAGTGTGGATAAAGCAACTATTTCAAGGGTAAGTTCACCCACAAATGAAAATGTTGTCATTGTTCAACCTCATGTAGTTCTGTATTTTCCACAGACTTAATTTAAAGTCATTATTCACTGATAATGAGAACATTGACTCAGATGAGATGATCGATTTTGATTTGTGACCAACTCATTCAGTTCAGTTTTGTGAACTGGATAAACTGATTAAAAAACTCACACTCAAAAGGTCATCGCTACTTCTCACATGAAGTCACTGCAAAGAGTTTGGCGGATTTCAAAATTTTCAATGAGCAATTGCTATAATTTCTGTCAGTTCATCATGGGAAGCAAGCTACTCAAAATATAGCGTACATCATATGGGCCACTTTATGACACATTTATGGTGCTTTTACATCCTTTTTGAAGCTTGAAAGTTCTAGAACCCATTCATTATAATTATAATTGTAAAAGTAAAATTTTTTAGCAACTTCAAAGTTACATGACATTTCTCACTAGTAAGGTAACAACGCCGCTGTTCTTACAGTTTCATATTAGTAGACGCTGATGCCGAACACTGTTGAAAGAGGCGCGCAGACTGAGTTAATTCACATCTCTCTCTCTCTCTCTCTCTCTCTCTCTCTCTCTCTCTCTCTCTCTCTCTCTCTCTCTCTCTCTCTCTCTCTCTCTCTCTCTCTCTCTCTCTCTCTCTCTCTCTCTCTCTCTAATAACTTACTGCATTAATAACTGCATTAGCCTGCTATCAGTGGCTCAAGCCTTAATTACTAGCTAATTATTGCTTACTTTCTTCTTTTGTGTTCCATGGCATGAGGGTGAGCAAATGATGACAACATGCTTACTTTTTAGGGTGAACTATTCCTTTAAGGGCTAGACTCTGCTGTTTATGATCCAACTCTGTTATTAACAAAACTGACAGGTCAAAGGACTCACATAGCTGCCAGTATGGTGACGGAACTCTAGGCCAAAGTACTCCTTCTCCAGCAGCTTTAGGTGACCACACACCTTATTGAAGAAATCAGAACCAGAATCTTTCTCTGCAGGAAGATGAAGAAGAATAAACCACAGAATGCTTTATACATCTTACATGACATTTTATACTTGTCTCAGTGCTGCCTGCATCAATGTGACATTTGAGTGATGTGACTGCAGTGTCACTGTGAAATTACTCCTCGTATTTGCTTCTTTCTTCCATCTGTATTACTTGATGCGGGTGTTAATGAGATGGTGATGCAATTTAAGCAGAATGTGATTGTTAGAGCAACTTTCTCTGGTAATTGAATCTGCAGCAACTGAACTGCTCAGACAGAATTATGGGGATGTCAGATGCTCACTGAGTCAGCCTCAAAATACAGGGTTGCTATCTGATGAGTGTGTTTGTGGGCACATATGTGTGTGAGGATGTGTCACTAAACACTGTGTTTACTGTGACAGCGGGCATAGAACCTCCCCATTATCCTGTCAGAGACAAGGAACAAAAGAAGATAGAGGGATAAAGTCTGGAACAAGTGTGAGATAGAGAGGTTGAAACAGACCACAGTACAAAAATAAAGAAGGATCTGTGAATCTCATGGCAGGGTGAAGTTACGTCTTAGACTTTGTAAATACGTGTGAACACATAACAGATGCTTTTTTGCACTGTTTATTCAGGACAATTGTGATTTTCAACAGTGAATGATTATTGAACATGCACTTTAATCCAGTTGTGTCTAGGGAATTCAATCAAATAATACAGAAAATGTGACTTGTGCTTATCCGTGCAAAAGTTGCCACCATGATGTGGGTAGCAATGTATTTTAGAATTATATATATACTATTATACACTCAACAAAAAATTAAGCCTTTTTTAAAGATTCAAGCCATTTATTTAATAGTAAAATTCAATAAAATTGAATTGAATAATCCTTACGTATTTTAATTGAATAATTGATTAAGGATTGTTCAATTATTCAATTAAAATACGTAAGGATTATTCAGTTCAATTTGATGGAATTTTACTATTAATTAAATTGCGTAAATCATACAAAAAGGCTTACAATTCTTTGAGTGTAGTATTTATTAATATTTTGAATTAGCCTTTGTTTTTTAATTTCAATTTTAGATTAGTTTTTAGTCATTTTATGTGCTTTTGTCATTTTCAATTTTTCAATTTCTGTTTAGCTTATTTTTTTTTTTTCAGTTTTAGTTATTTTAGTACACAAACCTTAACATATTTTATTTTATTTAGTTGCCAAGGCAATATTTCTAATTTTCGTTTAAGTTTTCAAGTTTTATCTTATGTTTTATTGTATTTTCAGATTAATTTCAGTTAATGAAAATGACTTTTAATAGTTTTAGTTTAAGTTTACGATAACAACACTGGTAGCCACTTTACTAAAGCATTTCTATGCAATTGTTAGTTGGTTACTAAGGGTATTTTCACACTTGGGTCCTCTTTACCGAACTCAGACTCCTTTAAGTGGACCAAGAGGTGAACCAAGTGAAAAAGGACCCATTTCTCTTCACGTTCACACTGTCCCTGTCCCTGAAAGAGGACTCAGATCCTTTTTTGGCCCACTTAAGTAGGAATGTCGTCTCAGACCCTTTTGTGTTCATACTGTTGCTTTTTGGTTCTAGTCCAGGTTAGTGTTTGATGGCTGACCCCTATGGCCTTCAGAATTTAATCCCATTCACTTACATTGTACTTGCCTCACTAACCAAGATATTTGTTTGTAGAGATTATTATTCTTATTATTCTTATTAATTGTTATTATTATTTTGTTAAACGACATTGCTATAAATGTTGTTGAATGAGCTTAAATCTAAGTTGTTTATCTTTTACACAAAAATATACATTTTGTAGCAATACTACATCCATATTCTTGCACTGTATCACACATCCACCCTTGTAAATAACATTTATTTTGAATTGTTTCCTTTGAATCATGTGTTTTATTGCAGAAGGCGTTATCATTGCCTTCTGCAATAAAACACATGCACAGCATAGAAAAAAAAAAAAAAACAATAGGACAAATACAATAAAAGAAAGATGCAAATGAAATAAACATTTTCAAAAAATTTCCAGGTAAAGTATGCTTAAAAGCAGCATTCAAGTAAGAAATGGAATAATTAAATGAAAAAATAAAACTGCATATACTTCACTGTAAGAATAAAACATATAGCCTTCTCTACTGATTCTTATATTAGGTTACTGTCACTATGTAATGCAGATGTTTACATTCACTTAAGACAAAACCAACTGTTTATGTGAACCATGTGTGTTTTTGACACTTTAAATGTAATAAAACGCTAAAGATAATTCAGTTTAGCACCTACACGCGCTGTGACAGCTGGCTTCTGTGCATGCGCTTTAGGTGTGTGCGCTCGTAAAACCATTTTAAACTGGCAAGCCAGATGCGCGCAGCAGCGTCTCTCTTGCACAGTTTGGAAACGGTTGAAAGTACAATAAACAAGTGTACGTTGCGAACAAATAATTCGTAGAGATCTGCAAGAAGCAGCAGCCGTGATGAACAGCCGATTTGTACGGAGGCATCTGATGACCAAACTACATTGGAATTCGCAAACAATCAAGTTAGTGGTGGAAAGTTTGATTATTTCAAGAGATTCGTTCATTTTCAGTTCGTTCACCAAAATGATTAGTTCAGTGACCATTTTTTAATATTACATAATAATGCCAGCAGGTGACGAAAAAGAGTGTCGATGTGTTATGTCTTAAGACAACGTATTTACTTACAAAAAAAAACTGATTTGGCTTTATTAAAATGTGTGCATAATCTACTCATTAAATAAAATAAGTCTAAATAAGTGGTTCAGATGACCAAAGCACAAGGTTTTCTTGCATGATTAACATTTTAATTGTTTGGTCAGACATTTACACATTCATATATCTGGGATTATGGTAAACGTGGAGTTATGTCTATAACTGCGCTTTGCATCAGCTTTCTGACTGACTCACGAGACTGACTCACATGCTAAATGACCGACCTACCGGGTACACTGTTATTCATTTCCACGATTCGTTCACCTAAAAGATTCGTTTAAAAAGAACGATTCGTTCACGAACGTAACATCAGAGCGGTTTGTGTTCAGAATCAGATTGCGTGTTTTTATGAAATACCATAAAATGAAATCGAACCGTACCCAGACCACCTCCCGAGATGGTCTCGGTTTGGTTTGCTTTAAAGAGGTCTGAGATCATTTGGAGTGTTCACATATGGGCCAAAAATCACGCGAACCGCGCTCAAACCCCTGAAAAGGACCAAGTGTGAAAACACCCTAAAACACCATGGTCACCAGATATTTCCCTCTTTTAATGTAAATATACAAGATATTTCACCTGTTTTTAAGTCTTTTGCTTAGACAAGTATGGCACAGCTCTCCTCAACAAGCCACACAATCTAAGGTACCATTCATGATTATTTAATACTAAGGCATAGGGATTTAAAAACATAGCCCTCAGTATTAAAAAATAATAATAGCAAGTCAAGCACCACTAAATATGCTGAAATTACATTCTGTTGACCAAGTTTCGATTAAAACATCAGATCATCTCTCTACATCCTGACATCTTTCTCTCCGATTTCTTGTATTTTTCACTGCCTATACTAATTGCCTGTTTTGCCTGAGGGTGTAGGGGAAAGCTGGCTTGCTCTCTGGAATCAGGCCAGGACAAGCTTCTGTTCAGTGTAGGCCATGATATTTACCCCTATTCAGACACACATGCCTCACGGGCACTAACTCTCTCACTCACTCACACTCACGCACTCACTCACTCTCCATCCTTTTTTCCTGCCCATCTCCCCACCACCCGGATTTTATATCTCACCTGCTTTTTCTGACTGGTAGGACAAGATTGTGCTGTGCAAAAGCAGTGAAACCCCCCAGGCACTTACACACACATACACACAGAGCATCCCCCATGAAGCAGAAGCAGAAGCAGCAAGCAGATAATGGGACATGAAATGATGCTCCTTTACAAGCAAAACACAGCTGGAGCAAAAGTGAGAGAACCCCTCACACACACACAAACTAGACCACAAGGATGATGTGTTGACAAAGAATATAGCCTATTTTTAGTTATTTTTAATGATTTTTTTTTTATTTAAAGAGATTCATTAATGCAAACATATTAAACGTCAAAATTATGTATTGTCTTTGTTACCAGCTACACATACTTCAGTGATTATTTAATATAGACAGGGAAAGAATCATTACAAAATGTAATTATAGGGTAGACCAGGCTTGTCGTCACACTTTTTACTTCACTGAATATTTCACAGGCTAGGGTTATTTTTGAAAGCAATTGCCAAATAGTTTGAAGTCTCAGCCTCAAAAAAGCTACACTTTTACTTCCCAGAAAAAAAAGAAGAAAAAATACAGTTCACTGAACATATTCTGTCTTTTTGTAACAACATGCCTCAACAGAGTTGTCACACTATATGGGGTCAAATTTAAACTGTAACAATTTTGAACAAATGATCAAACATAAGTGAAAATGGTAACATACAGATATATAAAACAATTATTTGGGCAATATGTAAATATGCATGTGCCAACTTGCCCCAACCTGACATTTATGCATACACGGTTTACTTTTCAGTTAAAATCTACCGTCATTATACAGCTGAACCTAGTCTGAATGCATGTCAGAGTGGTTTTATTTACAGTGTAGCAAAAAAATATGATGCTATTAGAATGTTAGTTTGGAGGCAAAATTCACAAAAAATATTCTTGCATGTTTGAAAAATGTGTTTGAAACCTGCATACAAAACCACTGCTGCTATAGAAAACAAGCATTTGTGGACCTGTGGATAGTTACTCAGACATAGTGACTACTTGCCCCGGTCTGTATAAATATAAATATTATTTCTCACCTCCACCTCGAAAACTCTCTCGCTGTCGTCTAAGAAGATGACGCGTAATCGCAGTTTCTCATTCTTGTTCTTCTTCCGCGCAGCTGTCCTATTGACAGGTGTCTTCAGCAACTCGAACTTATCCCCCATCTTCTGCGCCTTTAGGGTTTAAACACCACACTTTCCATTCAAATAAAGGACAGAGTGTCCATAATGTGGGTCATTATCTGTTTGATGCTGTAGTGAGGGAGTTGCGCGCGGCGGTCTCGTGACGACTGTTCACGCATCCTGCTCTTAAACTGAGCAGCATCAGCAGCACTTCTGTATCTGATCTCAGTGCAGAGCATCAACACCACACGCGTTACATTGAACACAAGTCTATAAAACGCGCATAGTCGTCAGACTTTATTCATCGTTGTGGACGCTAAATAAAGTAACCTAATAGAAAAGTCATAGAAAAGCATTGTTTTAAAAGTTTTATTATTATTATTGTTTCAAAGTTCAGCAACTAATCTAATAGCGGGGCATGTTAGTCACAAAAGGTCAACATGTGTTCAGTGAACTGCATCTTTGTTCTCTGGAATATTATACATATATATATATATATATATACCGATCAGGCATATCATTATTGTGACCACCTTCCTAATATTGTTACCTGACCAGGTAAGCGACGCACACGCACCTGGCCATCCACGTGATGTAAAAGAAAATGTGATTCATCAGACCAGGCCACCTTCTTCCATTGCTCCGTGGTCCAGTTCTGATGCTCACGTGCCCACTGTTGCCACTTTCGGCAGTGGACAGGGGTCAGCATAGGCACCCTGGCTGGTCTGCGGCTATGAAGCCCCATACGCAACAAACTGCAATGCATTGTGTATTCTGACACTTATCTATCAGAACCAGCATTAACTTCTTGAGCAATCTGAGCTACAGTAGCTTGTCTGTTTGATCGGACCACATGGGCCAGCTTTCACGTGCATCAATGAGCCTTGGCCTGACCCTGTCGCCGGTTCACCACTGTTCCTTCCTTGGACCACTTTTGATAGATACTGACCACTGCAGACCGGGAACACCCCACAAGAGCTGCAGTTTTGGAGATGCTCTGACCCAGTCATCTAGCCATCACAATTTGGCCCTTGTCAAACTCGCTCAGATCCTACACTTGCCCATTTTTCCTGCTTCTAACACATCAACTTTGAGGACAAAGGGTGTGTCTCAATCAGCTCCCTAGTTCAGTAGTCAGGGCACTGATCAGGGAGTCAGCCCATTGACTGATTCCCTGATCAGTGCCCTGACTACTGAGCTAAGGAGCTGATTGAGACGCACCCAATATGTTCACTTGCTGCCTAATATATCCCACCCACTAAAAGGTGCCGTGATGAAGAGATAATCAGTGTTATTCACTTCACCTGTCACTCATAATGTTATGCCTGATCGTATATATATATATATATATATATATATACACTCACCTAAAGGATTATTAGGAACACCTGTTCAATTTCTCATTAATGCAATTATCTAATCAACCAATCACATGGCAGTTGCTTCAATGCATTTAGGGGTGTGGTCCTGGTCAAGACAATCTCCTGAACTCCAAACTGAATGTCAGAATGGGAAAGAAAGGTGATTTAAGCAATTTTGAGCGTGGCATGGTTGTTGGTGCCAGACGGGCCGGTCTGAGTATTTCACAATCTGCTCAGTTACTGGGATTTTCACGCACAACCATTTCTAGAGTTTACAAAGAATGGTGTGAAAAGGGAAAAACATCCAGTATGCGGCAGTCCTGTGGGCGAAAATGCCTTGTTGATGCTAGAGGTCAGAGGAGAATGGGCCGACTGATTCAAGCTGATAGAAGAGCAACTTTGACTGAAATAACCACTCGTTACAACCGAGGTATGCAGCAAAGCATTTGTGAAGCCACAACACGCACAACCTTGAGGCGGATGGGCTACAACAGCAGAAGACCCCACCGGGTACCACTCATCTCCACTACAAATAGGAAAAAGAGTTTACAATTTGCACGAGCTCACCAAAATTGGACAGTTGAAGACTGGAAAAATGTTGCCTGGTCTGATGAGTCTCGATTTCTGTTGAGACATTCAGATGGTAGAGTCAGAATTTGGCGTAAACAGAATGAGAACATGGATCCATCATGCCTTGTTACCACTGTGCAGGCTGGTGGTGGTGGTGGTGTAATGGTGTGGGGGATGTTTTCTTGGCACACTTTAGGCCCCTTAGTGCCAATTGGGCATCGTTTAAATGCCACGGCCTACCTGAGCATTGTTTCTGACCATGTCCATCCCTTTATGACCACCATGTACCCATCCTCTGATGGCTACTTCCAGCAGGATAATGCACCATGTCACAAAGCTCGAATCATTTCAAATTGGTTTCTTGAACATGACAATGAGTTCACTGTACTAAAATGGCCCCCACAGTCACCAGATCTCAACCCAATAGAGCATCTTTGGGATGTGGTGGAACGGGAGCTTCGTGCCCTGGATGTGCATCCCACAAATCTCCATTAACTGCAAGATGCTATCCTATCAATATGGGCCAACATTTCTAAAGAATGCTTTCAGCACCTTGTTGAATCAATGCCACGTAGAATTAAGGCAGTTCTGAAGGCGAAAGGGGGTCAAACACAGTATTAGTATGGTGTTCCTAATAATCCTTTAGGTGAGTGTATATATATAGTGCTGGGGAAAAATTTATCGTGATTAATCGCATCCAAAATAAAAGTTTGTACTTGTGTGTGTACTGTGTATAATTATTATGTATATATAAATACACACACATGCATGTATATATTTAAGAAATAGTTACATGTATATACTGTATATATATAATTTATCTTATATATAAATATATATTTGTTTTATAAAAATATAACATTTTTCTTAAATATATACATGCATGTGTGTGTATTTATATATACATAATAATTATACAGTACACACACAAATATTATGTAAACACAGACTTTTATTTTGGATGCGATTAATCACGATTAATTTGTCCCCAGCACTAATATATATATATATATATATATATATATATATATATATAGTCAAGACTTTAAGTCTTGTGCCTATTCAAAAATAAACCCTGAGAAATATTCAATGGAGTTAAAAAAAGAAAGAAAAATAAAACAGTATCCCGTACATTATATTACGAATATCTATGCTATTATTTTGGTAGCATGTATGTTCTCCGTTTACGACAGGCTGAGGCTACCATACAACACAAACGTGACGTATGGTTTAGAGAAACACGTCAGCTGCAACTCATCATATATGCCATGAGGTGGCAGTATTTCCTAATGAATTCCTAAGCACCGACCCAGGTAAAAACAAATACTGTACAACTGTGTGCTTTCATTTGCAAATAGCGTATACAACTGTGCGAGGACAAAGAGATTAAACAACTAATTAAAACATGTCAACCCCTCAAAAAACATCACACAACTGATCTGTTTCTCTCGTCCTCACCTTTTGTGCTCTGTATTCCTCGGCAGGTGAATGTAATCTCTTGTTTTGATACGGCGGAGCGGAACCTGTAAGAGGAGCTGAAGCCGGAGCTCTGCTGACCAGCTGCTACTGTTCCATCACACATCATCATCATCACCGGCCCTGTTTGATTTTCCAAGCACCTGTCGGCCTGTGTGTTTTCCACCGTGTATTCTGAGGCCCGTGTACTGCGGCTGAGGTAATCTGTCTCTAACCACCTTAACCTGCAAATTTCAAATAATCTGGAGAAATGCTCATTTCTGCTCTGGTTTTTGCACACCTGGCTTTCCCCCCTCACTCAGTCACATTTTACTTTAGAACTGCAGCCTAAAAACAATTGGGCCTATTTTTCAAAGTCAGAAAGTTATTTTCGAAAGCCAGAAAGATAAAAAGAATATATATATATATATATGTATGTATATGTATGTATATGTGCCCTCGTTATCTTTAATCAAAAATATAGCAGCAAGCGACAATAATTGGGGTCCAAGCATAAAGCAGGCTAGCTTGTGTTAAAAGGGACAACCGATTTCCAAAAGAAATCACTTATTTCAGCCTGCAAAAATTACGGGCAGCAGCTATTTGCACTAAGATTTGCAATAGATGCTATTTACACTGTGCAAATAGTGATAAATGCTATTTACGCTAAGTTAAAATAGCAGCATTTTCTTAGCGATGCTACTTACACCAAGTGAAAATAGCGATGGATTCTATTTAGTAGTAGTTACTAATAGTAGTTTTTACTATTTGCACCTCAGTGTTGTTGTACATTAAATGGTACGCAATAATAACGTAGAGAGTAAATTGTTATATTTATTAAAATTATTAAATGGAGTCCGTCTCCCTCCCTACACCTCTAACCCTAACTGATAAACACTTTATTATTAAATATGTGAAGGGAGTAGGGTGAGTTCAGCAAAAGGCAGATTCGAACTCGGGTCAATCTGCCACGCGCCTTACCCCTACACTATTGCTACTATTGACAATCCAGCATCTTGCCCAACCAGACGACAGTGGGCGGAGTTACTGTAAATAGCCTCTGCCAACAAGATATAGACAATCCGTTATGGGCATCATAATTTAGAATTTCCCTAAAGGGATGAATAAAGTATTCATCATTCTTCATCATCATCATCATCATCATATAATAGGCCTATATTTCTGTCTGTGGCTTAGGATGTTGGGATGGACTCCAGCAACACCACGACACTACAGAAGATAAAGCGGTTTGAAGAATCGAAAAATGGATCGATAGATATCATATATTTGTACAAATTATAATATAATAATGCTGCAAAAATACTACACAGAACATAAGACAAGATGTAAAATTGTCTTAATTTTAATTGGAAAACAGCAATATAATTAATCATGTCTGGTAACTTGACCAGTATGTTTGATTTTATCATGCACAGTTGCGGCGTTATTAGCAAAAATGTAAAAGTGCTTGTTATAGGTCCACCATATTGCCAATTTTCACAGAATTTGGAACACAAACTCTGTATTACACGGTCTATGAATATGTCAGTTTCTTGCAATGGTAAGCTATTCGGAGTAGGGCTGTTAAACGATTAATCGTGATTAATCGCATCCAAAATAAAAGTTTGTGTTTACATAATATATCTGTGTGCTGTGTATAATTATTTTGTATATTTGAATACACATGCATACATGTATATATTTAAGAAATAGTTGCATGTATATACTGTATATATATTTATATAATTTATATTATATATAAATATAAATATTTTATATATAAATATAATTTTTTTTCCTTAAATATACACATGCATGTGTGTGTATTTATATATACATAATTATACACAGCACACACAGATATATTACGTAAACACAAACGTTTATTTTGGATGCGATTAATCACGATTAATCGTTTAACAGCCCTAATTAGGAGCTGACATTATTAGCTGCTGAAATTTGATTGGCTGCTGGCGGCCATGTTTTTTATGTATACCAATGAAAATAGAGGATAAGTTAGGACGTCCACCAAATAAGATACCAGTTTTCAACTTTATCAACCATATGATTATGGCTTTATTAAAGATTTTCTGTTGTAGGGCCACCTGTGGGAGAAATAGGATAAAATTTGACGTGTGTCCTCAGAATGTCATTTTTTCTATGTGTACCAAGTTTCGTTAAGCTTGCACTTTGCATTCAGAAGATATTTGCCAATTAGTGAAAATGGGCCACACCCACAGATTTCATTCGCTTACAGTGGGGAGAACAAGTATTTGATACACTGCCGATTTTGCAGGTTTGCCCACTTAAAGCATGTAGAAGTCTGTAATTTTTATCATAGGTACTCTTCAACTGTGAGTGACGGAATCTAAAACAAAAATCCAGAAAATCACATTCTATGATTTTTAAGTAATTAATTTGCATTTTATTGCATGACATAAGTATTTCATACATCAGAAAAGCAGAACTTAATATTTGGTACAGAAACCTTTGTTTGCAATTACAGAGATGATACGTTTCCTGTAGTTCTTGACCAGGTTTGCACACACTGCAACAGGGATTTTGGCCCACTCCTCCATACAGACCTTCTCCAGATCCTTCAGGTTTCGGGGCTGTCGCTGGGCAATACGGACTTTCAGCTCCCTCCAAAGATTTTCTATTGGGTCCAGGTCTGGAGACTGGCTAGGCCACTCCAGGACCTTGAGATGCTTCTTACGGAGCCACTCCTTAGTTGCCCTGGCTGTGTGTTTCGGGTCGTTGTCATGCTGGAAGACCCAGCCACGACCCATCTTCAATGCTCTTACTGAGGGAAGGAGGTTGTTGGCCAAGATCTCGCGATACATGGCTCCATCCATCCTCCCCTCAATACAGTGCAGTCGTCCTGTCTCCTTTGCAGAAAAACATCCCCAAAGAATGATGTTTCCACCTCCATACTTCACGGTTGGGATGGTGTTCTTGGGGTTGTACTCATCCTTCTTCTTCCTCCAAACATGGCGAGTGGAGTTTAGACCAAAAAGCTCTATTTTTGTCTCATCAGACCACATGACCTTCTCCCATTCCTCCTCTGGATCATCCAGATGGTCATTGGCAAACTTCAGACGGGCCTGGACATGCGCTGGCTTGAGCAGGGGGACCTTGCGTGCGCTGCAGGATTTTAATCCATGTCGGCGTAGTGTGTTACTAATGGTTTTCTTTGAGACTGTGGTCCCAGCTCTCTTCAGGTCATTGACCAGGTCCTGCCGTGTAGTTCTGGGCTGATTCCTCACCTTCCTCATGATCATTGATGCCCCACGAGGTGAGATCTTGCATGGTGCCCCAGACCGAGGGAGATTGACCGTCATCTTGAACTTCTTCCATTTTCTAATAATTGCGCCAACAGTTGTTGCCTTCTCACCAAGCTGCTTGCCTATTGTCCTGTAGCCCATCCCAGCCTTGTGCAGGTCTACAATTTTATCCTTGATGTCTTTACACAGCTCTCTGGTCTTGGCCATTATGGAGAGGTTGGAGTCTGTTTGATTGAGTGTGTGGACAGGTGTCTTTTATACAGGTAACGAGTTCAAACAGGTGCAGTTGATACAGGTAATGAGTGGAGAACAGGAGGGCTTCTTAAAGAAAAACGAACAGGTCTGTGAGAGCCGGAATTCTTACTGGTTGGTAGGTGATCAAATACTTGTGTCATGCAATAAAATGCAAATTAATTATTTAAAAATCATACAATGTGATTTTCTGGATTTTTGTTTTAGATTCTGTCTCTCACAGTTGAAGTGTACCTATGATAAAAATTACAGACCTCTACATGCTTTGTAAGTGGGCAAACCTGCAAAATCGTATCAAATATCAAATATCAAATACTTGTTCTCCCCACTGTATATCTGTTAAACTGATTGACCGATGGAAATACTTTTGATTAACTTTTTGCCATGAGGGTCTCTAGTCTAGATGATGCATGTCAAGGATTCAGAGGACACAAGCATTTTGTTTCTAGCCCTTATGAAACCAGAGTTATTAACCAAAACGCAAGTGGCGCCACCTAGTGTCGATGCGCCTGAGTAGCGGGTGGGATTTCTGACCATCTCATCCAGTTTGGGGTCTCTACGATGTACGGTCTCTGACGCCCAGACAGATTTAGGGCAGAGATAGAATAAAAAGAAAATCCATACAAATACATTAGACAACACTTTGGACCCCTAATAACTTGCCCTCCCTCTTGCAGCAACATCCCTTTTTATTTAGTTTACTGGCGCGAGGGCGGGACAACTTGTCACTCACATGAGATCACAGCAATAGCAAACCACGCAGATTTAATGATACAATCAAATTCCCGCTCTGCATTTTTTCTTGTTCAAGAGGCCGTTTCAGATGGATATACGTCACATAGGGAAGAAAAGACTACAACATCCGTTTCATGCCAACTTCAAATAGTCCATTGTAGTCAAAATTTAGTTTTTTTTTTTAAAGAGTATTTACACTTTAAGAATTCACATGATTTTATTGATCCGATAGCTATCTGTCCAAGTGTAAATGCCCTCTAAGACAGAGACAGATAGCAAACCTCAGGATATATGATGTGAAAACAGATCTCTAATACATGAGCATGCAGATCTGGTTTAGGCCACAAAAGTAAACTTAAACTGTGCTCTGCACCCGCCCCACACTCCACCTACAGATTTCTATGTGAATGTGTGTGCGTGTGTATCGATGTGTGTAAATGACAAATTGTCTCGTTCATTTGTTTCTCCCACCTTAAACTTTTATTCCTTGTTATTACTCATTTTCCACTTGAAAGATATAAAAGCACAAATGCCCTGAAAGAGTTACTACAAAATGTCAAGGGTGTCATTTGGAAAATGTCATACACCGCCTTGCATGAGAAGGGTGATATATTTTAGAGCTCTTCTGTTAATTTAGTAAGCAGTCAGTGGTCCTCTGGTTCATCTCACCCTAGGGGTCTGAGAAAAAATAGACACTGGAAAAGGTCTAAACCATTCCAACCACTTTGCCCTTGATGATTCATTCACCTACACACTCAAATCCACATATTTAGCCAAACATCTGCCTTAAACTGTCTTCCCATTAGCTAATCCCCTATGGTTGTTTTTCCTCCCTGTTTGCACAGATGTCGTTTAAAGCTTAAGACCTGCATTTTGCCTTGCTTTCTGGTGGTTCAGTTTGTGTGGTATATGGTTCTGCTTCTTAAACTTGCACTGTCTGGTTGTTTGAAATATAATGGTAGTGGACCAGGGCAAAATCAGAGGCTTTTAAGTCACTGAATGTATAAATATTTTTTAAGTAGTAATTTTTTACGTTAAAGGGATAGTTCACCCAAAAATGAAAATGACCCCATGATTTACTCACCCTTAAGCCATCCTAGGTGTATATGACATTCTTCTTTCAGACGAATACAATCAAGAGTTATATTAAAAAATGTCCTGACTAATCCAAGCATTATAATGGCAGTATATGGCAGGCCAAAATTTGTCATACGTTGCGCCAGTTATGCTTTTTTCGTAAGTTGAATACGGAAGGCGGTCCGATATTTTACTTTATAACATGTTAAATATGGATATTTTTCTTACACAAACGCATCGCTTTGCTTCAGAAGGCCTTTATTAACCCCCTGGAGCCGTGTGGAGAACGTTTATAATGGATGGATGCACTTTTTGGAGCTTCAAATTTTTGGCTGCCATTTACTGCCTTATAATGCTTGGATTAGCCAGGACATTTTTTAATATAACTCTGATTGTATTCGTCTGAAAGAAGAATGTCATATACACCTAGGATGACTTGAGGGTGAGTAAATCATGGGGTAATTTTCATTTTTGTGTGAACTATTCCTTTAATGTCAACATGATGCAGTATTTATAACAAAGAGGTCTGGATTTGGCTGGTTAGCATGGGCCAGTTAAGCAGATGCTTGTAGAAAATGTTTTACAGGAGATGCACAAATGCATCTTTCTCATTGATAGCCAATCAAAAGTAGCAATGTATTCAATGAACATTTTCAAAAAGTTTGGTATCAGTAATTTTTTAAAATAATAAATTAATACTTTTATCAAGCAAAGATGCATTAAATTGTTAGAAAAAAGTGAGAGTAACAACATTTATAAAGTTCTTTTGAACTTTCTATTCATCAAACAATCTTGGAAAAAAATGTTTCATGGTATCCACAAAAATATTATGCAACACAACTGTTTTCAACATGGATAATAATAATGTGTCTTTTGAGCTTCAAATCATCATATTAGAATGATTTCTGAAGGATCATGTGACACTGAAGACTGGAGTAATGATGCTGAAAATTCAGCTTTGCATCACAGGAATAAATTACATTTTAAAATATATTAAAACAGAAAACAGTTATTTTAAATTTCCCAATTTTACTGTTTTTAAATGTCTTACAGGCTCAAACTTTTGAACAGTGGTGTATAAAGTGCAATATAAAATTACATTATTTTTTAGTAGATTTTTCAGTATTTTTTGATGGGCCTAAAAGATTAAAATGGACTTGCTTTGTAAAGATGGCAGCAGTCGAGCCATTGAATTCTGAGTGGTCCTGTGTGCTAATGTCTAGCTTTATCCAGGTATTTTAGACCTTGTTCACAATCACAACCCACTTTATAATGTGACGTGTTTCTGAGTGAAACATAGTTTTGAGTAAAAAATGTGAGGTTGGACTTGATGAAAGATAATGAAGAATGTGTATAAGAAAAATAAACGATGAGTTGGTGAGTTAAATGAAAGTGATTGAGTAAATCATGTTACATATCTCTAAATGTCCTTCCCTGAAGAAAGAAACCTCATCTGTGTATAAAGAAGTTCACAAGAAAATATCCCTAGAGAGGTCTAGCTAATGTATATGCAGCCCTCAGGTATGGCACGTCTACCAACAACAAAAAAAAAGGATATGAAAGTGTCTTTGAGCTCTTAATAACTTGTTCACTTGTGTCAAGAGACAATCCCAATCCTTCTCCAACCCCCTCACCCCTCTGGGGTCCATGTCTCATGAGAAGTCTTTCTGTGTCTTCATTCTCCAGCTGATGTCATGACCAAGGACAATGTCACAGCCCATTCAAATCGTCCACACTACTTGATCAAACTCCGTCTTTGCTTCATAAAAGAAGTAGGTGGAGAGGGAGAGATAGGGAGAGCAATCGCTTTATTCACACTGAAATGAAATTTAGGCCCCTACTGTTTTATACTGTGGAACGGATGTTAATGTGGATTCATTTTCTTTTGATTTTTTTAAATCTTCTTCTCTTGTGTTTTAAATGAGATTACATGTCACAGCTTAAAAGACTAGACAGAGAATTTTATATGGAGAGAGAATCTGTTCAATGGACACTTTGTATGCTAATTGGGATGTTTAATGGTTTGTTTCCTCAAAGCTCAGCCATGTAACAGCAGAACTTGGTGAGTTTTTAGAAAATTGTTTGATCAGTTATGCTTTCTTAAGCAGAAATTCCAGAAACAATGGGCCCTATCATACACCCGGCGCAATGCGACGCCAGGCGCAACGCAAGTGTTTTTTGCTAGTTTCAGCCCGACGCAGTTATTATTTTCACGTCCAGCCCCACGATGTTTAAATAGCAAATGCACTCGCGCCCATCTGTTCGCCAATGGACGTGCTGGTCTGACAACGAGGTGTGTTCAGGTGCATTGTTGCTATTTTGAGGCAAATGAAAACAACTGCGCCATTGACCAACAAAAACCTGGTCTAAAGTCAATAGTGCAGTATTGCAGTGTTATTTAAAGGGCGTGTTAGTAATATGTGACTATAGGCGGGTGCAAAATAAAAGGATTCCTCTCTGGAGAAGCGTTCAGTCTTTCCACTCGCAAGTTCCGCCATGTAAATAGCAAATCCGCCACGATGCAAGTGCAACTGGCTTTTAAAGGGAATGGGAGATGAGACTCTGATTGGTTTATTGCATGTCACGCCCAAAACACACCCATGACTCATTAATAGACTATAGGTACAACCCTTTTGGACCATGCGGCTAGCGCGCCGACCGTTTTTTCCGTCGTTAAACAAAAGTGGATTCGGACACGCCCTAAGTGCACCTGCGCCATGTGCTTGAGACCTTGCGCTCAGATCGTTAAAATAGGACCATCAACATTATACACATGTACTTTTGTAGTATTAATACCAGTGTTGCCAAATCCACGGTTTTCCTGTGGAATTGGGCTACTTTTAAATTGTTGCACTGATGTACAAATTCGGCTCTCCTACTGTCCCCAAGATGGAGGAAATCACATTGGGCTATTTTTGGGCTTTTTTCATTGGCCACTGGGCTAGTTTTGTTGCGCAGACCTGGCAACCCTGATTGAGACTGCAGGGGGGAAAAAAAGGGTTTTGTTCAAAACTTAGAAACAATTTATTCATAAACATTGCAAACAACATACAATACTCTTCAGAAGTTTGGGCTCAGTATGATGCATTAAAAGGGATAAAAAAAATAACAGTAAAGACATTTATAATGTTACAAAAGTTTTCTATTTCAAATTGATTTCTTCTGAACTTTCTATTCATCAAACAATTCTTAAAAATGTATAATTGTTTCCACAATGTATTACAAAACTATTAAGCGGCACAACAGATTTTAATATTGATAATAATAAGAAATGTTTCTTGAGCAGCAAATCAGCATATTTGAATGATTTCTGAAGGAAAATTCAGCTTTGCTTCACAGGATTAAATTACATCCAGATATATTAAAATAGAAAACAGTTATTTTAAATTGTAATATTTCACAATTTTACTGTTTATACTGTATTTTTTGTTAAATAATGCACAAAAACAAAACATATAACATATAAGCCATTTATTTAATTGAATCTGGTAGTATAAGTTTAGGGAGAATCTGTTTACAATATGTGCAAATAACCCATCTTGTTGGCAAATATGTTTACACTAACTCCAGACAAAATGACAAAAGAAAGCAGTTCAACAACCAGGAGAGTGGCATGGGTAGTATTTAGCTTTTGGTGCAAAACACCCAAGTTCTAATCTGCCTATTCTTGACCCCATTCTTCTCTCTATTCCCTATTCGCATATGAGTTCGGAGAGGCATTTATTTTGAATAAAAATAAAACATTTGAAAAGTCGAATAAAGTCTGGAACATCAAATGCAGTGCGTGCAGCTCATTTTGTATACCATGCTCAAAACCGTGGACCTTCGAGGGCACATTTACTGATCAGCAGGTTCAATATAGGGTTAGGTAGGTGTAGAATAGGGCTTTATGGATTGAAACATTTAAGCTTCTAACAACGCAGCATCTATTTATGATTTTAATAAATATGATCAAATACAATGAATATGCTGTTATTATAACATACTATTTTATAATGTACTACAATACACTGAGATGTAAATTGGAAAAAAACTAAGTAAAATTTACTTCATTTTTTAATGCAGATTTTAAGTAAATTTCACACATGGAATTAAGTAAACTCTACTTAACTAAGTTAAGTACAATTAACAAAGAAAATAAGTATTTTTAACTTGGCCAGTAAAAGTTTGAGTAATTTCTACTTAGTTGAAGTTTACTTTGCAATACTTTTTACTCAAACAATATAACACTGAATTAAACCACACTTTTATGCTTTACTTTAAATATCTAAGTAAATAATACAATAGATATTGTGTACACTCTAAAAACTTTTACTATGATTCTCAATTTTTTTGGTGAAACATTTTTACACTAAAAAAATTGATTAAATTTACAAGCAGTGAAATCAATTACATACACCGTATGAAATGAGTAAATGTAAGTAAAAATAAGTAGATCTGAGTAACTGCATTTGGTACATTAACAAATAAAATTGAGTAGAAATAATTGGGAAGAAACATTTAAAAAACGATATTTATGAGTAATATTAACTTTTATAGTATTAATATTAACTTCTTTTAATTTCCTCTAAACGTTTGTAAAATACTCCACACAACCACAGGTATACATGACATTGGCCTTTATTGTCGATAGGTACAGCAATACAGCATACTTTATACTGTTTTAACATGTATACAATATTGCCTACTTTAAACTCATGTAACAAACATATTAGAAGTAAAAATGAAACATTTAAAAGTAATTCAGGTGTAATCAACCAGTCTGTTATCCATTTCTACCGTATCAGCGCTGATTCTCCTGCTGGAGTGGGATTCGCGCTCTGCGGGTGAACTTTGAACTTCAGACCGCCGTCCTGCGTTTCACTCGTAGCCGAAAGATGCTGCGACGCGTCTGACTCCATAACCTGCCCATAAACAAACAGTGCACAGTTCTGAGAACATTTTATCATCCAAATTAATTATATTCATTATCTTTAGGAATAAAGTCTTGAGCAAGGCACCAGGCGTTTCAAAGACCGACGCCACATTTGTTTAGGTGACTCACATTGCGTCCCTGTATGTGGTTTTGTATTAAATAAAATAATTTAAAGCACATTAATGATTTTGTAGATAAAATAAAACACAAACCTGAATTTCACAGAGGAAATGCACCAATTCTGCATACAGAGAAGAAGGAAATGCTCTGGAGACTGAAAGAATTCAAACAGCCTGCGCTCACTCAACCGTTGAGTTGTCGTCACGTCAGGGGGTGAGGGAGGGGTGCATTGTTTTAATCGAGTAAACTTACTCAATTTCTTAAGTGTGTGTTAAAGATTAATAATGTTGATGTGAATTAAGTAATATTTTTTGTTCTTGAAACAGATCACTTTAATTCTCCATTCTAGAATATTTTGATAGAAATTTCACAAATATATTAAGTATATTTTAAATAAATAATTGGTTAGTCAAATACTTAATTCTTTTAGTGAAAAAAAAAAACTTAAATATAACTGTAAATTTTAGACAAAATCAACTGTTGGATTTTTAGTCCAACAGAGGGAAGGAGGTTGTTGGCCAAGATCTCGTGATACATGGCCCCATTTATCCTCCCCTCAATACGGTGAAGTCGTCCTGTCCCCTTTGCAGAAAAGCATCCCCAAAGAATGATGTTTCCACCTCCATGCTTCACGGTTGGGATGGTGTTCTTGGGGTTGTACTCATCCTTCTTCCTCCAAACACGGCGAGTGGAGTTTAGACCAAAAAGCTCTTTTTGTCTCATCAGACCACATGACCTTCTCCCATTCCTCCTCTGGATCATCCAGCTGGTCATTGGCAAACTTCAGACGGGCCTGGACATGCGCTGGCTTGAGCAGGGGGACCTTGCGTGCGCTGCAGGATTTTAATCCATTTTTAATTCCATTTTCTAATAATTGCGCCAACAGTTGTTGCCATCTCACCAAGCTGCTTGCCTATTGTCCTGTAGCCCATCCCAGCCTTGTGCAGGTTTACAATTTTATCCCTGATGTCCTTACACAGCTCTCTGGTCTTGGCCATTGTGGAGAGGTTGGAGTCTGTTTGATTGAGTGTGTGGACAGGTGTCTTTTATACAGGTAACGAGTTTAAACCGGTGCAGTTAATACAGGTAATGAGTGGAGAACAGGAGGGCTTCTTAAAGAAAAACTAACAGGTCTGTGAGAGCCGGAATTCTTACTGGTTGGTAGGTGATCAAATACTTATGTCATGCAATAAAATGCAAATTAATTATTTAAAAATCATACAATGTGATTTTCTGGATTTTTGTTTTAGATTCCGTCTCTCACAGTTGAAGTGTACTTATGATAAAAATTACAGACCTCTACATGCTTTGTAAGTGGGCAAACCTGCAAAATCGGCAGTGTATCAAATACTTCTCCCCACTGTATTTGTTATTTGCATTTAGTGTAAATAGTGTCTCTTTTGTAAATAGCTTCTATCTTTATTTGCACTTAGTGTAAATAGTGTCTAATGTTTAGTGCAAATAGCTTCTGCCTGTTTTTCTTGACGCAAATGACGCTGAAATAAATGAAAGTTACATAGTCAGACATATGCGGATACTTGAGACCAAACTCCGCTGTCCCGAAAATAGAGAAACCTGTGAGTTTTAATACAGTAGATAAGTGTATCAATGTATCGGATGGATGGATGGATGGATAGATAGATAGCAATATTCTAACATCAGACTCTATTTAAGTATTTTTAGAGTCAGACTTGCCAACAAGAAACAAAGAGTCGACTACCTGCTGAAAGTTAAACTTGTGGCAGGATACTCCTGAGATGATTAATGGCTTTGCTTATGGTTTCATTAATCTATTAATATACCACTGATAAGTATCCGGCTGCAGAGAGAGAAGGTCAGTGTCAGAATAAATCTGGACACTCATTAACCCCTCAAGCCAAACCTCTGCTCATCAGAAAGGTCTGTGAAGAGAGGCGAGAGAAATGGTATCTTGTCTGGAATGCTTTTAAAGAAATAGATCTTCTTATTGAATGGTTGATCCAGTTTGTAAAAACCATTGTGAGTGATTTGATCATAGATCAGACTGATCAACCGGATTTAATTATTATTATTTATTTTCAAAATCGTTAATTAGCCATGTAGTCAGATTTTTAAGTAAGATTTTTAATGTTTTAAGTCTCTTATGCTCCCCGAGACCGTAATATTGTAAAATATTATTACAATTGAAAATAACTGTTTTCAATTGGAATATATTTTAAAAGGAAATTTATTCCTGTGATGGCAAAGCTGAATTTTCACCATCATTACTCCAGTCTTCAGTGTCACATGATCCTTCAGAAATCATTCTAATATGATGATTTGCTGCTCAAGAAACATTTCTCATATTATTATTATTATTATTATTATTATTATTATTGAAAACAGTTTTGCTGCTTGATATTTTTGTGTATATGTCCTCACAAGAGTCTTTGATTAAATAAAAATTTCAAAAGAACAGCATCTATTTGAAATAGAAATCTTTTGTAACATTATAAATGTCTTTACTGTCAGATTTGGTCAATTTGATGCATCCTAGCTGAATAAAAATAATAATGTATATAAAAAAAAAATCTTACAGACCCTAAAATTTTGAACGGTAGTGCGTTTTAAAAAGCTAAATAATATTAATAATAATAATAATAATAATATTAATATTAGCAACAGGTCAGTGACAGCACCAGCAAGCAAGCAAAGTAACTGCCTTCATAAGGTAGCCATAAATCCAAGTGTATACTTGATAGGCACTCTAGATTAAAACAAGACAAAGTTTTTTTTAGATCTGTCCTATGATTGATCTTTTGAGGAATTTTAGGTTGAATACAGATGAAAGAGGTTGAAACTGTAGGTGTTTTCTCCATTATCTCATGGATCAAGTTTTTCCTTCGTTGACTTTTTTCATTTCTTCACCTTATCTGGGTGGATTTCAGTATTTTTGGCCTTGTCCCTGTACTATGCTGAAAATAGATGCTTGTATGCGTCATACATTTATTAGAGCTCATATCCATGTGAAATCATATCCTGTTTTCTGGTCAATAAGATAATATCTTCACATAGTGCATTAGAGTTTCATTTGGATTTAGTTTGATGCAGCAGTAACTAATATTTATAGTCACAATTAAAACCTCTAGCACTTTTTGGCCCTTTTTAATTAAGGCGATAGCACTGATGGCATTGGTCTGTCAAAGATTGTAAGTAAAAAGATTTTTAGTGTTTAATCAATGCTTAAATTTGTGAGTTTTTATATCAGCAGGTTTTCTTCACACATACTAATGCTTAGACTGACTGACACTTGAAAGCAAATTCAATTTACCTTTTTACAGTTTTACCAACATGACAAAATAAGTAAACACTTTTTGCTTTAACATAATTTATAGTTTTTTTTATACCTTTTATTTCCATTTTAAGCAGTTTTTAATTTAAAAAGCTAATACATTTTTAAAAAGCAATTGAACTGAAAACCCCGGTTTCACAGACAAGGCTTAAAGGGATAGTTCACCCAAAAATGAAAATTACCCCATGATTTACTCACCCTCAAGTCATCCTAGGTGTATATGACATTCTTCTTTCAGACGAATACAATCGGAGTTATATTAAAAAATGTCCTGGCTAATCCAAACATTATAATGGCAGCCCAAAATTTGAAGCCTAAAAAAAAGTGCATCCATCCATTATAAAAGTACTCCACATGGCTCCTGGGGGGTAAATATGGAAAAATATCCATATTTAAAACTTTCTAGCCATATTTAAAATATCTAGCTTCCGGCGGACCGCCTTCTGTATTCAACTTACGGAAAAAGCGTAACTGGCGTGAAGATAACGTTGGATGTAGCGTAAGCGTTTTGAACTGCGAGAGGCGTTACACTTTCTTCGTAAGTCGAATACGGAAGGCAGTCCGCCGGAAGCTAGATATTTTACTTTAGAAAGTTTTAAATATGTATAGTTTGCTTACACAAATCCATCGATTCAGTTCAGAAGGCCTTTATTAACCCCCCGGAGCTGGATGGATGCACTTTTTTTGGGCTTCCATTCACAAAGCTTGGAAGAGCCAGGACGTTTTTTTTTTTTTTTTTTTTTTATAAATATAACTCCGATTGTATTCTTCTGAAAGAAGAATGTCATATACACCTAGGATGGCTTGAGAATTTTAATTTTTTTTGAAAATTACCTCAATTTACTCACCAGTAAATTGAAGTAATTTTCAAAAAAAAAAAAATGAAAATTCTGTCATTTATTCACCCTCTTCATAATATCTTCTTTTGTGTTCAGCAGGAGAAAGAAATTCTTACAGGTTTGTAACAACTTGAGGGTGAGTAAAGACACATTTTTCACTATCCCTTTAAGCCTAGTCCCAGACTAAAATGCATGTTTGAACTGAAAATCAACTCTTAAAAATATGTCAGTGCCCTTGTTTTATCTCAAGATGCACACAAGTGCATCTAAAGTGTTCTAAAGCATGCATGTTTATAAAAGCTACTTAAAATGTCCTAATTGAACCAAGGCCTACTCTGGCTTAATGGGATAGTTCACCCAAAAATGAAAATTGTGTTCAAGAGAAGAAACTCATACAGGTTTGGAACAACATGAGGGTAAGTGTCAGGATACACACACTGGACAAGGTTATAAATGAACACAAGAAGACTTTATTTGGGAACTCAGGACAGTGAAGGGTGAGATCGTGAGGATGGGAGAGTGGAATCAGTCTTACGGCCAAGGAAGGAGCTCAGGAGTACCGGAATAGCCAGCGGCTGGAGTATCAGAAGCTTTCAAGGAAACCAACACGTTGGTAAGAGGCGCTGGGAGTCTGGAGATCACACAGGAAGATTCGTGGAGAACAGGTAAGCGGGTCATTCCTAGTTCGAGGCCAGATGCTGACTGAAGGTGAGTGCTGGTGTTTTATGGTGAGTGGTGATGAGGTGATTGGATGCAGGTGTGGGTGATTAGAACTCGGGTGATTGTGATCGTTGCGTGAAGGAGGTGAGAGAGTCTGGCTGATCTGTGACAGTAAGTAATGACCAAATTTAATTTAAGAACTGTCTGTGAAACCAGGGCAAAAAGTATTAAACAAATACATAAAACATGGGCTGACAATTAAATATATTTTAAAATGCTAAAATTTAAAATGCTAAAC
The DNA here is from genome assembly GCA_039654105.1 of Coreius guichenoti. NCBI lineage: Eukaryota > Metazoa > Chordata > Actinopteri > Cypriniformes > Gobionidae > Coreius > Coreius guichenoti. The sequence goes on from CM077170.1 coordinate 10,208,315, forward strand.
ATTATTTGTAGTGCACAAGGACTTAATATTGAAAATTGAAGGTTTTCGGCTGGCCTTAACAACATAAATCACTAAATTTGATGGTGCTCATGGAGTATATGTAAGAACATGCTACAGCTTGGTCACATAACTCAAGCTATAAATAATCAGCATACCGCAAAGGTTGACAACATGTTTGTCTGTGATGGGACTGTATGAGGTTGTATCACTTTCTCCAGCTCCCAGTGTTCTTCTCATCTTTTACCAAGGCAGTGATATCTACAACATTGTGGAAAAAAAAAACCTGGCCAGGCATTTTTTTCCCTCTGCCTTTATGGAGAGTGAACGGAAAGTCGTAAAACCTGGTGCCAGCTCTTACCTGGCCTTCCAAACACTGAGATGAACTTGAAGCAGAAAGATGAGTCAAAAGCGATACAACACTGATTTAGAGCCTTGCGGTAGCCAATGTTCAGGCAGCCTAGAGGAAACTCCTCTTCTCCGCCAGGAAAACTGATGGGACGAGAGGAGTCAGTGAAGGAATGATAAGTCTAACAATAAATGAGAGAATCTCTTCTGCACCAGGGAGAAATAAAAGAAAGTGGAGGGGTGTAGATGTTATGGTGGAAAGTAAACAAGGGCCAACATGTGGAGCAGAAGAGAGAAAACATGTCAGAGACTGTATAACAGGAGGAAATGTCATTTTGACTAGTTGATTTGAAACCTTATTGCATCTTTTTTTCTTCTTCCTTTCTGCTCGACTTTAACTGTTAGTCATAAGCCTTGTCTTCATTGTCATAATAATGTCGTGGTTTTATCTCACTCATTTGAGCTTTGCAAAACCCACAGTTGGTGAATCGCTAAGCAAATGCTTGTAGTGGTAAATCATGCAATATTCCAAGCTGGATTCCAGCATCTGTCAGCGCCATATCTTCAAAATCATTTGGTCATTATTTACTATCTGCACTGACTCGTTCAAAGGAAATGAACAATGGAGTGGAAGAGGGAGACATGACAATGCACATGCATTCCTTTACAGACATTTTAGTGTGAATTTACAGTATATTTCTGGCTACTAGTTGCTGCACTTTCATAGTAATTTTTGGTAACACTTTTCATTAGTTAACATTAGTTAACTACATTAGTTAACCTGAACTAATAATGATCTGCACTTCTACAGAATTTATTAATCTTTGTTAATGTTAATTAACTAAAGTTAACAAAGATGAACAAATACAGTAACAAATGTATTGCTCATGGTTAGTTCATGTTAGTTAATACATTAACTAATGTTAACAAATAAAACCTTATTGTAAAGTGTTACCTATTATTATTATTATTATTTTTTTTTTTACAGCAAAAGATCTACAATTTATTAGAATTACTGTAAATGGAAGGAAATTAATGGAATAGCAGATTTTACTTCAGTAATCTTTTATACATGACTACTAAAAGTTAGCATTGCAACCCCAATCCCAATATTTAATATTTTGCAAATTATTAAAAAAATTTTTTTTTTAAATTATTTTTGTACTATAAAGTACAATATTGCCACAAATAGTAAAAAAAAAAAATGACTTTAGTTAATTAAGCAAATTTTCCTCTACGTAAAAGTCCAGTTCTGCACTATTAAAGTGTATGGGAGAACATTTATTAAATATTAAAAAAGTTCCCAACAGGGTGACTTCAAATACAAATGCACAATCCCCCTTTTTTGACTCGAGAAAGTCCAGAGAGCTTTGTTAAATAATTATTACTAAATTGAATCCTAACCAAAGTCCAAATTCAGCTCAGGCATAAAATAACAGCAGTAAAATTGAGCTGGAGGAGACTTCACCTTTCATCACCGTCACTTTAGGCTGCTGTCACCTCAGACTCATTTAACCAAGAGGAAAATTCATGTAAGTGTTTTTAGCATCTGTCAGATAAGCAACACATCTGTTCTCATTTTCACACAATGACACAAAGCTGCAGAAAGTAAAGGGACTGAGCTGTTTTTTCATACATGTGGCAGTCATTTCTTTCTGGATGTGACAGCTTGTGACACGTTTAAATTCGGCAAATCAATCTTTCAATAGATGCACATCCGATTCTAAATAGCAGATAATTAGCGTGTGTACTATACTGTATTTATCAGATTTATGAGCATTCTTCATCATCTAGGTCATCATAGTCCACCCTGTAAGGTTTATTCGAGCATCTGGATTTATTTTTCTGTTTACTGAAGACGTTTGGCCACTCGTCTGATCTTTTTATATATATATATATCATGTTTATATTGCTCTTTTGAATGGCAGATCTGTGTCTGTCTGTAAATGCATGTGTTTGAAAGACGATAGAGACAGGAGTAGAAATATGGTCCATACTCTTTCTTTATTCTCTCATTCCTTGAGCCCTTGAAGTGATCTGATCCATAGCCAAATCTCTGACCGACTGACCTCGCCTTTTCTCTCAGATTTGTGTGTGTGTTCGAATCCCCTTAAACAACGATAAAGTATCCAGTATAGTTATCTATTCAGGAATTGTATCAAAGTATGTAATATTTCCTATTTTAATGAGTTAATAAGTTGCATTTTAAATGTAGTATTTATGTATTTTATGTCCATTATGATTATTTGCCTTTTCATTTATTTTCAATATCTTTAATATCTAACTTTTTACAGAGATATTCGGCTTTGATCCTGTAAGCAAGATGATTTATTGTCAATGATATACAAAGGTAAGATGCAATTTTCATCAGTCTCTTTTGTTAAGTTAAATGAGTGTTAATCACATAAAATTTATTGAACTTCAAATGCATCATGGTTAACTTCCCCTCAAGAATGCATGTCAACAATGGATACAGGTGTATTACATGTTTTGTTAATAGATTTAAAGAGACTGTAATTCGCAATGGATATAAACATCTACTAACCGACAGTTTATTTTTTCATACAATTTTAAGTATGACATTTAACATTGCCTGTAATATAATTAAATAAAGATAAGATGGAAAAAATGACCAACCTATGGAAGCTAACCTAATATAACCTGCTATGAGAATTACAATCTCCCTTTAATATAAACAAATGTCAGTGGCTAATTACACTGTGCAAATAGAGATAGACGCTATTTACACTGTGTAAATAGCAACAAAAGGTATTTTCTTTGCACTGTAAATAGTAGTTAGATGCTATTTATACTCAGTGCACATAGTGGCATAAGCTGTTTGTACCTCTGTGTATTGTAGTATATTATAAAATGGATAATAACATATTCAGTATATATTATTATATTTATTAAAATCATACATGGATGCTGCCTTATTGGGGAATTACTTGTCCCTGTCCCTAAAGCCCTCCCCTATACAAACTCCCAACCCCACACTTTATTCCCACTAGTAAATACACATTTGGCACTTTATTTTTCACTTTTTGACTATTTTCTTCATTTTAATTTAAGTAAACACCTCTCGTAGCTGATATGCAATGGGAAAAGTCAGAAGAATGAGTTCGGAAAAAGACGGCTACAAACTTGGGTCGGTCGCGTCAAAAGCTAACACCACCCGCCTTGCTCTCTACGCCACTGATCCTGTTATCAGCAGGATTTCTTTCATACTTTTGTCTGGCTCTATCAGACAATGGTGGGGGGTGGAGTTAGTGTAAATAGCCTCTGCCAACAAGGCTGGCTATTTGCACTTGGTGTAAATAGACACTCCATAAAAAATAGCTAAATAAATGTGAAGATGATTCACATGATACAGCTTAGTGTCAATGTCAGATCAAATATAGACATGATGTAACATAGGCATTTCAGTGTTAAGACATGGTCAAATGAACAACAAGGAAACTAATTTTATTGTAATGTCACATAACTCTACATTAAATAAAAAGTTTTAGACAGAGATAAGGTAACACTTTATTTTGATGGTCCACCTTAGACATTCTACTAACTATAGCCGAAATTACCTGGAACAATTTGTCCCCCAGACCTGTTGCTGTCTGCGTTTCCGTCGTGTTCTAAAGTGCCGTGAAGATTAGGCAAATTAGTCCGGTGCCGTAGGACTGCGTGCGACTTTGGATTTCGTCCTCCACATATAAGCTTAATAAAGCCTGATCCTCGTCGTCAGTCCATCTGTTGTATTTTTTTAAACTCCATTGTTGATTCGAATAGCAAACAACTCTTACTGCACACACCACAACAGACTTTTAAAAACGGTGGTTACAATAAAATGCTGTGTGGAGTCAACCAATCAAAATGCTGCATGAACTCATCCAATCAGCATGTTCAGCGCCCAAGTCCCTTCCCCGAAAGTTCCTGAACTTTGAAAAAGTACTACCTTGTGAGCAGGGACTTTCTGAGGGGGAAATTTTTATCCGGAACTTCATTTAGACCCTGGTCCCTGCGGTCGAAACACACCAAGCACCACCCCAAAGTCCCTAGTTCCCGGGGAAAGTTCCTGTGGTGGAAACGCGGCTTATTATAAGTACCTTTGCAACTACGTGTCAACTAGCATGCATTAGAGTATTAGTAGACTGTCTGCTTAATATCTGCTGATGCTCCCCAACAGACATTCTACTGACTGTAAGTAACTTTGCGACTACATGTCAACTTATTCTACTAACCTGAACGCTAGCACCTAACCCTAACCTAACAGTCTACTAACAGTCTACTAATACTCTAATGAGAGTTAGTTGACATGTAAATGCAGAGTTACTTATAGTAGTAGAATCTTAGTCTAAAGTGGCAAATCAGAATAAAGTGTAACCAAAGATAATGAAGCACACAATTTCAAATTTATCCTAACACTTTTTGGAGTCAAATTAATACCCTTATATTAATACCAATTTTTAAACGATTCCTTCACCTCTAAACGATTTAGTGTGTGTTTCTGCAGCTACAGCTTCCACACAATTAATTTACTGTCCATTTACTATTTAAAGAGAAGCATGTCAGTCTAAGACTAGTAATACACTCTCTCCTTTAAATTGGATTTGAATGGATTAACTCCAGCCTTGTTTCCCAGAAAGTCTCATTCTTACTGTTCATAATTATATTTCACACTGATATGCAAAGTCAGGTCAAAGTGCCATTAAGGTCATTGATATCTTCCTGACACTTTATCATAATCCCACCTGTATTGACTTTGGTCTACAATGCAAAGTTGATATCCAAAAGGAGTTTTCCAAATGTTCATAATGTTGATAAATTGTTTAGATCATGCATCTAAATCAGTATTGTGTTAGCATGCTGTTTTATAATGGTTTCATGACTCACTCTTCTTCAAACAAACCTCTTCCTACTCTTCACTTATGTCATCTGAGTCAGTTTAGTGTTCTAAATTTATATATATCAAAAGCTCATGCTGAGATAAGACCATTGTACTAGACATTATAATCTCTAAACTACAAAAACAAACAGGAAATAAATAGCCTGAAAGCTCTATATCAAAACTGTATCTACTGTAATTAGCCAAACTGCTTCTAAAGCCTGAGGCCACTAATAAAAAACGGCCTTTATTTTCCAGTTTATCTAATTTAATAGTGCTTTTGTCCTATTAATATACAATTAAATCATATTCTGCTACAAATTCTACATCAACAAAGGTGTTTCTGGCAATGATCCCCAAGAAAACAGATTTAATGGGATATAAGGTTTAGGTAAATGATGAGGTAAATTTTGGGTTGAACTATCCATTTTCAATTACAGAACACTTTAAGAGTTTTCACAAATTCATTAATGTGAATAAAGAGATGGCATTCCTGATGGGAACACAAATGTGGTTAAAGGGATGTGTGGGGCATTTTTATGGCATTTTTCTCAAAGGATTTCTCACGAGTCCCAGGAGAGGGGTGCACAGAAGTCTTTCCACAGACACATCCAGATGTGTGAGGTTGTTTTCCCAATGATGCTGAACAGATGGCATTCAAACACTTGAGTACCTGACCTATAAAAGACAAAGCTGATTCTTCTATTGCCTAAGGATCTTGCTTCTTATTTCATGCTTTATTTTCTTGACATATGACTATTGCGCACAATTTAGTGTGCATGAACAGTTAGAGTGTATAACACAGTGGAGTGCAGATATACACTCATAACATTATGACCACCTTCCTAATATTGTGTTGGTCCCCCTTTTGCTGCCAAAACAGCCCTGACCCGTCGAGGCATGGACTCCACTAGACCCCTGAAGGTGTGCTGTGGTATCTGGCACCAAGATGTTAGCAGCAGATCCTTTAAGTCCTGTAAGTTGCGAGGTGGAGGCTCCATGGATCGGACTTGTTTGTTCAGCACATCCCACAGATGCTCGTTTGGATTGAGATCTGGGGAATTTGGAGGCCAAGTCAGCACCTCAAACTCGTTGTTGTGCTCCTCAAACCATTCCTGAACCATTTTTGCTTTGTGGCAGGGCACATTATCCTGCTGAAAGAGGCCACAGCCACCAGGGAATACCGTTTCCATTAAAGGTTGTACATGGTCTGCAACAATGCTTAGGTAGGTGGTACGTGTCCAAGTAACATCCACATGGATGGCAGGACCCAAGGTTTCCCAGCAGAACAGTGCCCAAAGCATCACACTCCGCCGGCTTGCCTTCTTCCCATAGTGCATCCTGGTGCCATGTGTTCCCCAGGTAAGCGACGCACAAGCCACTCGGCCATCCATGTGATGTAAAAGAAAACGTGATTCATCAGACCAGGCCACCTTCTTCCATTGCTCCGTGGTCCAGTTCTGATGCTCACATGCACACTGTTGGCACTTTCGGGGGTGGACAGGGGTCAGCATGGGCACCCTGACTGGTATGCGGCTATGCAGCCCCATATGCAACAAACTGCGATGCACTGTGTATTATGACACCTTTCTATCAGATCCAGCATTAACTTCTTGAGCAATGTGAGATACAGTAGCTTGTCTGTTTGATCGGACCACACAAGCCAGCCTTCGCTCCCCACGTGCATCAATGAGCCTTGGCCGCCCATGACCCTGTTGCCGGTTTTGGAGATGCTCTGACCCAGTAGTCTAGCCATCACAATTTGTCCCTTGTCAAACTCGCTTGAATCCTTATGCTTGCCCATTTTTCCTGCTTCTAACACATCAACTTTGAGGACAAAATGTTCACTTGCTGCCTAATATATCCCACCTACTAACAGGTGCCGTGACGAAGAGATAATCAGTGTTATTCACTTCACCTGTCAGTGGTCATAATGTTATGCCTGACCCGTGTACGTGTATATGAGTGGAAATTTCAGTTACATTTTAAGGCGTCTTTGTCACAGTGTAATTACTGAGCATTTAAGTACTGAGCATTTAAGTAATATTAATTAAGAACATGTACTTACTATAGTATTAGGGTTTGGTTTAGTTGCATGTAATTACGCATAATTTATTACTACAGTTGGTACATGTACACTGTAAAAAATTGCCTCGAATTTTTAAGTACAAACAACTTGAATGTTTAAGTCATTTCAACTTAAATTACATTAAACTGACCTTATATATATATATATATATATAATGAAAAATTCTTAACTTATTTTGGTGAGTTAAAGCAATGTAAAAACATGCTGTCATGACTTATTGATCATATAATTTTTTTTACAGTGTACAGAAGATAGATAGACAGACAGAACGATAGATGGATGGATGGATGGATGGATGGATGGATGGATAGATGGATAGATAGAACAAAAAAGTCAAAAGCACAACAAAATTACTAAAACTAAAATAAAAACAGAAAATATAAAAATTAAAGTTAATTCAAAATGTTAATAAATACTATAATAGTAGCTATATAAATAATACTAAAATAACAACTTAAATGGTCCTGTGGTGTGACAAAAGATTAAAAAAATGCAATATAAAATGTTCTATGTGAGTTTGGTTTACATAGTGTAAATGGTGTTTTCAACATGTGCAAATAGCATCTCTATGTTTATACTTTACTCTGTAAATAGTGAAAGAAGCTATTCACACAAAATGTAAATAGAAGTAATATGCTATTTGTACTGTGGTAAATTGTGTGAGCAGAGTGGCCGAAATCAGTGCAAATATAGCCCTTACCAGTAAAGTTGCCTATTTGTAGTTACTTCAAATAAACATTGCCTATTAATAATTAGAAAAACAAATTATATAAAATGAGAAAAAAATGTTTAGAATAATTTTGAGATTGATGGATGGGTTCAGATAGATATGGGGTATCTCGTCTGAAACATCAACTTGAGAGAAGCATTGAGCTGGACACTCGTTAAATAGAAGGAGGAGGGCTGTAATTTCTCGCCCTCCAGTTAAGTCTTCACGCATAAATTCGAGCACATGTGGTTGGCAAAATGGAGCATCATTCTTCCAACGAGAGGCGGAGTCAACCGAACCGAGAAGCGCTCCGTTCATCTGAATTTTCACACGGGTAAAGAGGGGCGCACGGCTCGTTGCTGTCCGTTTGCTCTCTGGACGCAGTGCAAAAGAGAGGAAAGCACATAAAAGGGAGTGATGAGAAAGTAGACGACGTAAAAGGGCACATTAAGAAATTTAATTTGTAATAACCACTATGGCCGTTCCTGCGACTCTTCCGGTTCACTCTGGGACTTCTGTGGTGTCCGGTAAACTCTTCAGAGCCGACCCGTTCTTCTCGAGTCCCGCGGACTCTCCGCGAATGATCAACTCGCTGAACGCGACGCTTCCGAGCGGCGTAGAGACAAACGAATGCAAAATCGTGGAGGTGCACGGGGTGAAAGTCGCATCTTTCAACGTTGATGGGCAGGAGCTCATTTGTCTCCCACAAGTCTTCGACCTGTTCTTGAAGCACCTTGTCGGCGGACTGCACACCGTATACACGAAACTCAAGCGTTTGGATATAAACCCGGTGGTGTGTACCGTGGAGCAGGTGCGCGTGTTGCGCGGACTCGGTGCCATCCAGCCCGGAGTGAACCGCTGTAAACTCATTTCCAGAAAGGATTTCGAAGCGTTGTACAGCGACTGTACCAATGCAAGGTTCGTTTGGTGAATGATTTTATTTTTATTTTTTATGTTTTTCTGTTTATAAGTTTAAATGATTGGTGTGGATTAACTTTTTAATTGCAGATAGACTCCTAAAGTAAAGAAATACATTTCAGTACTTTTTTCATTAATAGAGAAGGATTTTTTTTTTTTTTTTTTTTCTAAAAGCATTGCACTGAAGCAGAAATATGTGAAACAGAGGTAGACTGTATTTTGCACCAGGGTTGGGTAATGGGTAGAGGAACATAGTGTCCCGTTATGTTGCACTTGAGTCATTTCAAATGGCGACAGAAAGCAACAAGTGGAAGCCCCCAGTTTTGACTTGGTGAAAAAATGTCCCAGATGAAAGAAATATTAGGAATAAAATGAAAAATATCAAGAATAAATCGTTTCAAACTCAAAAGCTCTAAGAAAGTTCTTAGAAATTAAATCTGTTTATGGTCATTTCATACATTTTTTTTTTTTTTTTTTTAATTTTCTGCAAATATATTGATTTATGACTGGTTTAACCTAGTAAAATGTAATTATCTTAAGTAAAACAAACAAAAGTACTTGCATCTTAAATACACAAGAGTATTTGACTTTAATTGTTTTAGGTTTTTAAAAACTTGACTTTGGTTTTGATTTTTGTTTTTTGTTTTATGGTATTCTTGCCAAATGACAATGTGGCTTCCTGAATGTTGGTTACTCCACATTGACTTTGATTTGGCAGCCGAAAGTTTTTTTTTAAATATTATTTTAAATCTAAATTGCAAATAAAATTAATCAGATATTATGCCAACTAATTATTCCAACATTTGATGGTTAATGATCACAGATGGTTACACTAGACATACTTTAAGCCCAACAAAATATATTAAATGACTTTAACTCAGAAAGTAAAAACATATTCATGGCAGAAGAGATGTTTGCAGATGAATTTCATTTTCCTAATGAATTTTTGATGAATCCGGACCAAAAAATGAGCTCAACCATCTCAAACATTCTGCCAATGCAAGGTCCCGCAATTACTATATGAGGTACATTTTCTTGGTAAAACTTTTATCAAGGAAGTTTGCTTGCATTTACATTGTGCTTATCTGTCTTCTCCATGGACACCCTGGAATACTTTCAGGGACCCCCAGGGGTCCACAGACCCCTGAATAAAAACCCTGGCTCTAATTGGATGGAATAGTTCCGTCAGGAACCATTAGTTCTGTGAATACACGTTGTGCGTCAGCTTGTGAATTTTTTGTGACCAAAGTGTAATTGCTGTTCTTGGAAGCCCAGTGCATGCCTGTCCTGTTCAATCCCCTTAGATCCTCACATACGTGACAGATCAATTTTCCAGATCCTCCGTTATGTGAATGAATATGCATTGGTCAACTGTTTATCCTCTTTATAATAACAGTCCTCTTCTAAACAGAGAGAGAGAACCAATTTGTTTGCATTTCCTAGCAAAGTCGATATTAGTTTGGAGCCTAATACTTTAATTCATTTAAACATTTAATTCAAGTAATAGCTTCTGTTTAATGCCCAAGTGATTAACTACATGACTGTATATATTTTAGTATGTTTTGTACAGTGCTGTGAAAACACTGGGATCGTGTAACATCTACAGAGTCATGTTACGGTCACGCTTTATTCACAGCAGACAATAGGTTAAAATATGGTGCTTTGAATGTGATGTCCTAATCCTTCTCTTTGTTGCGGTCTGTTTGTGCAGAGACCATGACTGAATAGAGGAGAGATATATTGTCATATTAGGTCATGTGTTTTGAAAAAAGTCTGTCATCAGGTTTCAAAGGGACTTTTGGTTACATTCACAGGTTTGGAGGAAATATTTTTATGGGGTGTGAATAACAGAACTGTTGCCTCTGGTGAGATTAGGAAGCTAGTAAAACGTCTTGAAATTTAAAACTATGATCTTTTAAGAAAACGATGAGAGAGAAGAGCATCTACTAGCAGCAATTTTTTTGCTTGTAGACAATTATGTAAAAAAACACTTGTGGCTTTTATTTCAAGTCTGTTTGAGGCCATCTATTTGCCAGTGTACTGCTAAAGAAATCATAATTCATTGTTAAATAAGTTATTAATAAGAAAGTATGATAATAACGGAATGATTCCAGGAAGAACAATACGATTTTTAATTGTATTAAGAATTTAGTATTGGTCACATTTCACCTTTGTGTTGTCTGGATTATGTTTCCTAGCAGATGGTTTACACTGCTGTGCATGAGTGAACTGCTTATTGACCTGTGGCTTATATTGTGGAGAACACACACATACACTCGTGATTTTATTTCTCTGTATAAACAGTGATGTCTCACCATATGTGATCATAAGAATACAGTAGGCTCAAAGGGTGGCTTGTTTTATTGCCTAGCTTGCACTGAACATAGTAAGAATTTGAATGTTAGAATTTGAATTAGCACAATAAAACATGAAGTCCATGCCTCAGAATTGTTGTTGAATTATGATTGTGCCAGTATGAAGTGATCCATGATGTAATAGTGAGTCTGTACTTGGGGGTGTGGTGGACTATGTCTGCTATAATAGAATGGCCTCTAAGATCACTAAGTTCCAGCTTTAGACTGTAGTGAAGCCATATCGTAATTTCTTCAATGCGCTTTGCTTAAAGGGATAGTTCACCCAAAAATGAAAATTACCCCATGATTTACTCACCTTCAAGCCATCCTAGGTGTATATGACATTCGTCTTTCAGACGAATATAATCTGAGTTGTATTAAAAAATGTCCTGGCTAATCCAAGCATTACAAAGCATTACAATGGCAGTAAATGACAGCTCAAAATTTGAAGCCCAAAAAAGTGCATCCATCAATTATAAAAGTAATCCATATGGCTCCAGGGGGGTTAATAAAGGCCTTCTGAAGCGAATCGATGGGTTTGTGTATGAAAAATATCCATATTTAAAACTTGATAAAGTAAAATATCTAGGTTCCACCAGACCACCTTCGGTATTCAATTTACGAAAAGAGTGTAACGCCTCTCGCAGTTCAAAACGCTTATGCTACGCCCGACCTCATACATTGCGCTATTTCTGTAAGTTGAATACGAAAGGCGGTCTGGCGGAAGCTAGGTATTTTACTTTATAACGTGTTAAATATGGATATTTTTCTTACACAAGTGTATCGATTTGCTTCAGAAGGCCTTTATTAACCCCCGGAGACGTGTGGAGTACTTTTATAATGGATGGATGCACTTTTTTGGGCTGCCATTCACTTCCATTATAAAGCTTGGATTAGCCACATTTTAGGACATTTTTTAATATAACTCTGATTGTATTCTTCTGAAAGAAGAATGTCATATACACCTAGGATGGCTTGAGTCTGAGTAAATCATGGGGTAATTTTCATTTTTGGGTGAACTATTCCTTTAAGTGCAGACATTGTGAATGCAGTAACCTGCTAATATGGGTGCCGCTCTGTAAAACAGGCCAAACATGGCACCATGGCTGCTTCAAGCAGTGAGTGTGAAAGCCCATGCAAGCAGCAGTCATTCATTTGATTCCTTGAGTTGTGTCTCAGCTGAGGTCATTCAGTATATTCAACTAATGAGCTGCACTAGGCGTGCAGTTGCACTCAGCGAAGTTAATGTGTAGCTTGAAGTGGACATTTTGATAACACTTAATTACATTTGTCCACATCAGAAGCGGATGTTGGATATCGTGGTTTCTGCGTCACCGCATTGTGCCTCTCTATCAAGAATCAGGCTGTAAATATTAGAAACTTCCTCTTTAGTAAGTTAGTGTGTAGTCCAGGGGAACATCAGGAACATATAGATAACATGCTGTTAGATTGCAGGTCCAGATAATTAAGCAACAAGTTATGCTTTATTACTGTAGATACTGTATATAAAATCACTTAATCATAATTTTTTTTTTTTTTTTTAAATAACATCCTTTACATACAGTACGCTACCATTCAAAAGTTTGGGGTCAGTACAATTTTTTTTTTTTAAAAGGAATTAATACTTCCTCAAGAACACATTAAATTGATCGAAAGTGACAGTAAAGACATTTATAATGCTACAAAAAGATTTGTATTTCAAATTACATAGCCTACATGACATGCAAAAAAAAAAATATGTATAACGTGGCCACGAATTACCAAATCGTTACCACGACTTACTAATAGCATGTTTTACTAATTCGTTCCCTCATTTTAAATAAATCATGTGCAGCATATAATAATTTGTTACCTCGTTTTACTAAAACGTGGCCATGTTATATAACAGTTTGTTTCCTTGTTTTAGTTCAATCAAAACAAGGGGACGAATTAGTACAACATGGCCACAATTTACTAAAACGATTCAGTAATAAGTTGTGGGAATGGATTCTTAATATCATGGCCACAATATATATATTTTTTTGTCCACATGTCATGTGCAGGGCTCCATATCAAATAAATGCTGTTCTTTTGAACTTTTAAGTCATCAAAGAATCCTAAAAAAAAAAAAAAAATCCACAAAAATATTAAGCAGCACAACTGTTTTCAACATTGATGATAATGAGAAATGTTTCTTTAACACCAAATCAGTACTTTTAATAAACACCAAGAATAATCAAAATGCACTACACAAAAACGTTGATAACACTGAACAAAGAACTGAGGGCAAGGAATGATCAACAGAACAAGAAACATGTGCATAACTCAATCAGAAACCATGGTAGCAAACTATGAACGCGAACTCAGGCAAATGGTAACAAGGAAAACGAAACAGAACATGACCATGAAACTAAACAGAACCAGATACACAAACTAAACATGACATGATCGTGATAATCAGCATATCAGAATGATTTCTGAAGGATCATGTGACACTGAAGACTGGGGTAATGATGCTGAAAATTCAGCTTTGCCATCACAGGAATAAACTGTATATATGAAACCTGAAACCTTTCCCTTTCTTTTGTTTTCAGTTACAAAGATTGTACACTATCTTTACAAGTCATAGGTTAAACCAAACAGACAATTAAACCGTTAAGAGCTTTTTACCATTTGTGAAGAGAGACAATAGCTTTGCGTAGCGATTAGATCAAAAAGAGAAGTTCTGTATGTTATGCCAAGTGATTAGCTGATTGTGAGGCGCTAAGTGACAGGTTAGCACATTAAGTACCCGAGATACTGGATGAAACAGGAGGAATCTGGCATCTTTTTTTCATGACCTGACGCTTGTGCGGTTCACAGACACATAAATGAATGATCTCGTCTAGACGCAACAAGAGTCAGCTTGTTTTCAGACTAACAGACCCCCCTTCTCCCTTGTTTTAGTCATAGCATCATGACCTCTTTTATGACTTCTGTTGAGATCACGCATCAGTGTTTGCATTGTGGTCATGTAGACGGGTAACATGCGGATGGATACTTCTGTTCGGCTCTCTTATCTGAGCGAGGGAGATAAGCTGCTGTAAAATAGTCAGTTTCCCCTTAAGACAGTCATGCAGACAAACACACACTCCCTCCCCACGCTTTTTCCTGTTGAGGTGTGGATGTTATGGATGGATGTTAGACACATGATAAGCTCTCTCTTCCTACTCACCTCTCCATTAGAGGCTTGAAGAAAACAAAAATGACAAAGTGGTGCTTGACAGTGTATATATTTCAAAGACTGTTTTTTCTTGCTGTCCTTTTAAAGGAGCAGTTCAACCAAAAATGTAAATATCGGTGATAATTTCCTTAATTATATCTTGCCATTTCTATGTAGTGTGTATACAGTATATATACAGTATGGTCCAATTTGTGAACTAATAATTCAGACAGTTTGTGTGAACTGTATAAACCAATTCATTGAAAAATATCTGACTCAAAACAATGATTTATTCACAAATCAGACATTTCTACTTTTCTTGTGAACACGCCAAGGAGATCTAGGGCAGGTGTCAAGTATTTCAGTGAATAACCACTTACGTTTTGTTTTGGTGTGTTTCTCACACAAATTTTGAGAGGACTGCATCATGAATATAAGCCTAAGAGTTGTGTGGACCACTTTTGTGATACTTTAATGGTGCTTTTATGAAGCTTCATTCCCTGTGTATTGTCATTGTATGAAAAGACCATGAAAATGATCTTTGGATTTTCTCACTTTTCTGTATTCTATTAAACAGTTGTTTTGTCCACACTTGGATGGATAGTGTTGAATCTGAAATCTAATTGAATAAGCCACAGTGAATTAAATTACTTGGGGGAAGAGTTGTTCGCTTTGTCTAGCGGCCTTGGTTGGGTAGTCAGGTGGTATTTTTTTTTTTTTTTTTTCCCATTAATTTTTTTTGTTCCCATAGTGATTTTAGTCTTCATTTAATAGTTATAAGAAGTTTTCATTTAATCGAGATAAGCCACAAAACAAACCAACCAGCTACAAGGAGAATCACTCACAACAAAGTTAAATTTTGAAGCAAAAAAGTATAAAGGAGAAAGACTTAAAGGTAGGGTAGGCAATTTCGAACAAGCTAGCAATAGCAAGCTAACTTTGAAAGCATAATATCTAGGGATGGGACGGTATTAAAATTTCATACCACGATTATAGTGACCAAAATTATCACGATTATCAATATTATCATGGTTTTGTTAAAATGAGATGAAAGTGTTCAAAAAGAACTAATGCACACACTGAAAACATTTCAACACGTTTTATTTTTGAAAATCAACAAACAACAAATAAAACAAGCAGCTCTATGCACTTTTTAAGCAAGATTCTATTCTGTGGCATTTCCTTTGACTGTCGTCAATAGCAACGCATTGTAACAGCGCACATCCACGTATCACAACGGACACGCGCTCTCGTTTCATTCAAATGCAACTTGCCGTTTTGCGTCTCTGTTTTTGATTGTATTGAAAATAAAATTGGAAGCTTCACGTTAATTTCAAGTGAGATAAAATATTTCAACTCAAAACAATTTTTTTTTTTTGTCCAATTATTTCCCAGACGTAGTTTTGGTATTGAGGTCAAAGTTAACTTGCCTTGCGTTCGTTATACAACAGTGGGTGATGGTCACGAAGACGACTTGCCAGATTTGAAGTGTTTCCCTCTATTGCAGCGACTTTCTTTTTGCATGTTCTGCAGACAGGGTGACCATACTTCCACCATTTCTTCTTGATCAAAAAAACAACGTTGCGCACTGCGCCTGCACCAGACTGATGCTGGCTGCACAGGATTTACCGCAGGTTTTCAAAATCGCGATAATCAAACACGGTTTCAATGATAATTCAATTTTAAACGATAATACTAACCATCAGTACATTTTATCGTGGTTTATCGTGAAACCGGTAATCGTCCCATCCCTAATAATATCCCACCCTCCCTTCAGAGCATCTCCAGAGCCAAAGCCAATGCACACATCAGCGTCTGCAAAGCGTCATGACTCACGCGACGAGAGACGGCGTTAAATTACCTCATGTCTCAAAGCACGTAACATTACAAAAATAAGAATGTTAACAACTTGCAGTGCTCTAGTTGTACCACCTGACTGCTGCAGATTCATTTCGGCATTGATAGTGTTGAAAACACATAGAAACGCATAAATCCGAGTCTGAGGACGTGAACCGCTCCGTTATTAGAGTTACGACATGGCGTGAACGCAGCATAAGCACATTGTTTTGGTTCAGGAGGAACTGTAAAAGGTGGCTGCTGTTTCTTTGGGGCATTCAGTGACTGTCTACAACTCTGCATAGCCTAAGGAATGCACAGATGACGTGTGATGTATGGAAATGGTATGGGAGGTATGGAAATACATATATTGACAAGCAGGACATCTAATCATTACATTCGGACCGAATGCAATGATTGTATGAACATTTTTTGGTCCTGTGACTTCCACAGAATATATATGTACGTTTTAACATTTAGACCACTTCTATTATTGATTGCTATCAGGATGTGAAGAGAGTTTCAACCAGTATAACAAAAAGTGTTTATAAAACAAATTGCCTACCCTAACTTTAATGGCTTTGAGGAACAAATATAATCCCATGATGAGCACTGCAAATGACAAAAAAAAAAAAGATGGATAAATATGAAACTATTGATAAAAAAAAAATGTTGATTTATGTATATAGAAACATTTTATATTGATTGCAAAATATGCACATATATATTTATACATTTAAGTAGTTAGCGAGCGTAAGGAGATTGACTAATTCGCAGTGCTTCATGGGAGTGGGTGGGCGGTAAAGAGTTATTTTGGCATAATTTGCTTGTTTCTCTGATTGGTGGGGATTGTTTTGCAGAATCATGGGTAATGTAGCTTTTCACCACAAATTCCAATGTCAAACTCTTTCCACGATTTAAAAAAAAAAAAAAGTAATTATGTGGGACGATGGCTTCAACAAAATTAAATGCCATCGATTAACAACCTCATGGCTCAGTAGTTTTGTCTTTAATGGCAAAGTGCAAATAGCGTGCCTTGTTGGCAAGTGCTATTAGCACTATAGCTCCGCCTAACAATTCCTGGTTAGCCCAAACAAGATAAAAAAAAGACATGTTTTTCAACGTCTTCAGTCGAGCGTAAGGCTCGTGGAACAAGCTTTTGATGCGATCGACCGGGGTTCGAATCCGCCTTTTGCCGAGCTCGCTCTTTTCCCTTTTCCCATGACATATCACATCGGAAAGGCATTTATTTTCAATAAAAATTAAGAAAATGTTCTAAAAGTGGAAATAAAGTGCCTAACGAAATGTTTAATAATAATAAAAGTATTTATTGGGTAGGTGTAGGGAGGGCGTTTATTGTCCCATTAAGGCTGCATCCATTTAATAATGTTAATAAATATGATCATTTACACTCTGTTATTATTGCATCCAGTTAATGTACAACAATACTGAGGTGCAAATAGTATGTATCTGCAATATGTGTAAATAGTAATTAGATGCTATTTATACTTTATTTTGACAAAGAACTGCTACTTTTACTTCTACTTTTAAATAGAATATATCACTATTTTCACTTTGTATGCTATTTCACTTAGTAAGTAGCATCTACAGCTATTTGCACTTAGTGTAAATATCATCTATCACTAAGAAAATGTTATTTTCACTTAGTGCAAATAGCCGCTGCCTATTAGTTATTGGTAAAAATCATTTCCCTTATGGAGATAAGGAATGGGATTTTTACTTCTGGAACCTGACTGTTGCACTCTTTTGAATAAGTTTGATATTCATTTCTTTTTGTCATTCCTAAGAAAACTCTTTCGCATTAAAATCACTGTAACACATGCCTTTTGTTGGTTGTTGGTTTGTTCCACTCCTGTCCACTCCTATATTCTCCGAGTTTTTCCCCATTCTCACCCTGTAGCACCTTTGAGAATGCTGCTCGCGTCTCTCTGTCCGATCACAAGGTGTCATCCCCAACTGTGCTGACTTGGCACTTTTCATGTATACACACACACACACACACACACACACACACACACACACACACACACACACACACACACACACACACGATTGTTTATTGGCTTGCAGATATATGTCCTCTATCTAAAAAGGACAGAGAGAGAGGAAAGTAGAGAGAATTGAATAAGTAAATGTTTTAATATGCAGGAGGCAAAGATGAAAAGACATGAAGAGTTGAAGAGAAAGGAGAAGTATTCATGAGATAGAGGCAGAAACTCAAGCATTCAGTGTAGAATTGTGACCATTGGTGGTGCTTACTAACATACTGTAAGAGTCACTTTTACTGTTGCTCATACTTTTGTGATTTAAACAAACTGCGAAAACTGTAAGTATTGAACTTTAGTGTGTAATTCATTTTATGATATTTGTTATAATATTCATGCTAAAGACATTAATAAAAGCGCAAATTGGGAGGCTGGAAGGGGACTACTATTTATTTTCTAAGCTATCAGATATCATTGTCATCTGGCAGAATGATATATAACAATCTGCAAAACCCTGAAGACTTACACAGAGTCAGGATGCCTTGGGCTCTTTTAGCAGCCATTTAACAACCACACAGAAAACCCTAGCAACACCCCATCTGCACAGGAAACTTGATTCACAGTTGACACAATTACACAAATCTATTTTGTCAATAATTCTCAGTAAATGGTTCACTAGCTTTTAGAACACATCATAAGTGTCATGAAAGTAAATCACTCTCATAAATTGTTCACTTGGTCATTTTGTCTTTCAAAGACATTTATATATTTACACAAGCATTAAAAAATGCCACCAGTTGTTGTTTCCTTGTGCCCCTTTTCCTCTTTCACTCTATGAATAGAAATCAGCATTTATGTTTTCTGTTTGCTTCTGTGATTCTTTTTAGACAGAGAATGAATGCTGCCTTTGTGTGGTCAAGAAACAGAGCAGCAGATAAACTGTGCCTCTCTCTCTCTCTCTCTCTCTCTCTCTCTCTCTCTCTCTCTCTCTCTCTCTCTCTCTCTCTCTCTCTCTCTCTCTCTCTCTCTCTCTCTCTCTCTCTCTCTCTCTCTCTCTCTCTCTCTCTCTCTCTCTCTCTCTCACTCTCACTCACTCTGTGCATTTCCCCCTCTGTAGATTCCAACACAGCCTTCAAAATGAATTTTACTGTTTTTTTGTTTTTTTTTCTCAAATGCAGAATTAGTCAAAAGCATGCATTAGAATAGATGGTCTATATATTCTTATCAAGGCTACATGTATTTGATCAAAAATATATTAAAAACTGTAATATTGTGAAATATTATTACAATTTAAAAGTACAGTTTCTTATTTGAATATATATATATTAATGTAATTTATTCCTGTGATGCAAAGCTGAATTTTTAGCATCATTACCCCAGTCTTCAGTGTCACACGATCCTTCAGAAATCATTCTGATATGCTGATTTGATGCTCAATTATTATCAGTCATTATTTCTGCTCAATTATTATTAACGTGTCATATTTATGGTGAAAATAGTTTTTGCTTCTTAATATTTTTCGTGAAAACATATAAAAAAAATGTAACATTATAAGTGTCTTTACTCTCACTTTTAAACAGTTTTATGCATTCTTGTTGAATAAAAGTATTACGTAATTTCTTACATACCCCAAACTTTTGAATGGTATTAGCATATTTTCAACATTTGTAATAATTATAAATGTTTCTTGAGCTGCAAATCAGCATATTAGAACGATTTCTGAAGGATCATGTGACACTGAAGAATGTGTGTGTGTGTGTGTGTGTATTTGTACATTAGAGCAAAATGACCTAATAATGCGTAACATGCATGTTGTGCCTCTAGATTTTTTTTTATAATGTACAACATTCTTTTATAAATATAAACTAGATTTTTACATTTTCTGAAGAAAGTGTGAGTTTGTTCTCGTCCATACAAAACTTGTCACCACCATTCTTGTGTGCTTGTCCATGCTTGTAAGTATAAGTAACAGTCAGACTTCAGGGCCTAAGCATTGTGTTCTTTTCACAATATACTGTACAATATAAAGTGTCAGAGGCTGTAAATGAAATTGGTTTTGAACACTGAATAAGTCTCAAATTGTCTCACTGTAAACTAATTCATCCCTCACTTTTCTCTGTTATTTTTTATGGACATTTTTTCTTTCCTTTTGCACGATTTCTCCTGCTCTTCTCACTCAATTGAAAAGAAGAGACTGTAATTAGCTCTTCTGCGGTCTACACAAAACCAGCCAGAGAAGATGGAGCTATTGTATTTCTCAGTAGAAAGTCAATAGATGTCATTGTGTATGTGTGTATAAATGGGTGTGTGAATATGTGATTAAGCTTGTGTGTGTGTGTGTGTGTTTGTTTATGTGTGTGCTGCTTGTCTATCCTTATTATCATACTTGATAGTAGCGAGAAAAATGCAAAGGGCTACATAAATTCAATACCTAGCTCAAACGAAAAGAAAGAAAGGAAAGAAGACAACCTTGACCAATCAATAAAGGGAGGGAGGGATTCCCTCCAGAGCTGAGCACTATGACATCATAGTAGAAAAAAACACAAAGAAACAGATGCTCTGTCTTATCAAAGCATGTCAATTCAGGTGTGGGATGCAGTAAAGGAGATTGATTATTGTATCAAAAATGGTGGAAGTGCTATGCACGTAAATATATCTCTAATGTGTACAGTAATGCAAGGAGATATTGTTTTGTAAAAGTTGAGATTGGTACTCTTAATGGTTGAATGTTAAAACCTGGTCACGTTTCATCCCAAAATCAAAGAAAAAAAAACTGTGATATTCTTAGGACCTTTTTTTTTTTTTTGCATTGGCATGATAATTAAAGGCACAATATGTAAGATTTTTGGATTAAAATATCCAAAAACCACTAGAACAATGTTATATATTTTGTTGACTTGTGTACTTACATTATCCCAAATGTTTTCAAGAATGTTTAAATCCAGAGAAATAAGCGATTTTTAACCAGGACACGAACCGTGTCCGTGCGTCGCCTATCAACGACATCATACCCATGTTACCCTCGTTTTCTGGTTTTATTTTGTAGAAACCATGGAAACACCAAATACGCTTTAATATATTGTGTGTTTTATTAGACAGGTGAGCAACTGTTTGGATACATTCATCGACAGAAAACTAATCATTGTTATATAGCTCAACACAGTAAGTCTTATTGTTTAAATCTCGTTTTCTTGATTTACCGCGAGTACCATGCCTAGGTTTTACCATGCCTAATATCAATCCGCCGAGCGAACGCACAGAGTAGCATTATAACATAACTTTCAACACACTCAAATGTAGCTAGTATGATAAAACAGCGCTGCGTTACCTCACATACGCATGACCGGAAGAAGCGGAAGCGCTCGTCTGCGGCATAATAAAAGCTCCGCGAAATCAAGGCGTCATCAATCTACACCTTTGTTTTGAACGCCTTTGTTTTACACATTGTGGCTTTAAGTGAAGGTATATAATATAATATAATATAATATAATTTGCAATAGAATATCAAAATAAATTTTTTTACTACAATACATTCAAAAAATTAATGTCACAATCATGTTTTGTTTAGTTTCATTGTCACTGTCTTTGCCTGAGTTCTCATTTGTTACCATGGTTTCTAATTAGTTTCGCACCTGTTCCCTGTTTTGTTGATCACTCCTTCTGTGTTTTTAAGCCCTCAGTTCCTTCTGTTCATTGTTCGGCGTCATCAGCATTTATGTGAGTGTGTAGAATTCTCTAAGTGTTCATTAAAGTTTCTTTGTATTGTTCATTCTGCGTCACGCATTGTTTCTTGGATTTATACTACACTGCTACCCATGACAATTAGCTTATATGTCATGCAAAACAATGTTTAAGGTAAAGTTTGTAATTTATGTCCCACTAGTATCACCAAATGTGAAATGAATAAGCAATCATTTCTTTAAAAAAAAAAAAAGGTTTCCTGAATGCTCAAAAACAGATGAAATGTTCTGAAACTTTTACAGACCTTTACTTTTACAAAATTTTACAGACTTGATCAACCTTTTTTTCATATTAAGCTGCGATAGGAGAATGTGCTGTAGTATTGGATTTTTAATAACTTTAAAATTGGGAGAAATATGCTTATTTATTTTAAATAACATAATTCATATGTTGTTGTTTTTTCTTTTAATTTTGGGGTAAAGTGTGACCCGTTTACATGACATGTTTCCATGAGATTCCACCCTAACAGTTATTGTTAGTGAACATTTATGAATGTAAAGAGGAACTGCAGTGAGACTTGTGGTCAACGGCTATGACAGCTGTTTGATATCTATCATGGCAATAAATAGTAGAGCTATCCTCTGTGTGTGTGTGTGTGTGTGTGTGTGTGTGTGTGTGTGTGTGTGTGTGTGTGTGTGTGATTGACAAAACGACTAGTTGTTGAACTGTATGTGTGTGTTTGTGTGTGTGTGTGCGCGCCTGAGCTTTAATAATGTCTTTGATCTCTGGGGGAATCCTCCCTTGTCCTCCATCTGCCACCAATCATAGCCGATGACAGAGTATTGATTGAGAAGAGGTTTCCATAGTAACAGGCTCTTGGGTGTGGTCTGATATATGTTTTATGCAGAGTTTGTGTGTGGTGGTGGTGGGGGGCAGGGGGGTTGTGTCTTTGATAAAATGTAATATTTCACCTACACTCAATAAACATCAATAAATAAAGAGTTATTTTAGTGTTCACGATGATACAGCAAATATCATCAAGACCTCATACAATAGCCCTGTATGTATGTGAGCAAGCATGTTTAATTAGATTACATTAGATTAGATAATACTTTATTGTTCACTGTGGAAATTTGTCTTTGGCTTCACAAACAAAACTACATATGAACAAATTAAACATGTATCACAAAAAAATATAGTATCAAAGAAAATCACAGTATCCTTTAAATTAAAATAGATGATTCATGAATAGAATAGATGTCATTACCATTCTTTCATTGAGTAAATACTTTTGTGGGATTTGTTTTCACATATTTATTGCATACAGATGTACACTAAAAAAAAGCATTTTTTTTTTCAAGATTTATGCATTTCAAATAATAGTAAAATTTCATTGAATTTTATTATATTATTCATGTTATGAATTAAGAATTTTAAATGAGTAAAAAAAAACAAAAAAAACTAGAGCTTAATAAAACATTTTGTATAAATCTTAATGGAACAAAGGAAATGGACCATGTCACCAAACATATTTTATGTGATTTGTATTCATAAATTTAATAAAAATGAAAATGTTTAAGTTTAAGATTTATACAAAATGTTTTATTAAGCTCTAGTTTGTTAGTTGTTTTACTCATTTAAAATTCTTAATTCATAATATGAATAATATATAAGAATTATTCAATTCAGTTTGATGGAATTTTTCTATTAATTGAAATATGTAAATCTTGAAAAAAAGGCTTATTTTTTTGAGTGTAATCATATTGTTTTATTTTTATATTGTTTTACAGAAATACTAAATAGTAAAACACTCAGCTTTTTCAGATAAATACATATTTCAATTAAGTGTTTTTTTTTTGTTGTTTTTTTTGTTTTTTGGCAATGCCCACAGTTAGACAGACAAAAAACCTGGAAAATCATTACTTAAATAGTGATTTATAAAAACACACTCTTGCTTTGGTATCCGAATTGGTAAAGTGCTCATATATTGCTCGTTTAGATTCAGATTTTTCAAAAGAAAACAGAAAATGATCTAAAATAGAAATAAAAATGTTAACTAAATATATTGTAACATACTGTAGTATATTGCAACCATGCAACCTTTGTGAGATCTGTACTAAGGATTGATTCACTACCAAAATATTTTCCGAAAAGTACTATGGTACAGTTAAAAATGTTTACATGATGTATAAATGATTTTAAACATTGTCCGCTGATTAATTATAATCCGTGTTCGATTATACATGCACTCATTTTGTTCGCTGTGAATCAAACCCATGACCTTGGCCTTTCTTGCATCTTGATTTTCCTGTTGGGCTACAGAAATGCAGTCCTATCTGATGCCATGATGTTGGCATAACCTGGCTAGTGTGTTTCCAGTCCTAACGATCGGTGTTTCAGTCATTTTTATGAGAGTTTGTGTGGGCTTGTGACCTCTGCATGACTGCATCGCTTCCATCAGCGGCTCATCCTGTCGTTCACTACAAGAGAGGGATTCTTTTCTCTCTGATAATACAGAACAAAAGAGCTGTTGTCAGTAGATCTGGATTAGCTTTTTTTGTGTTTCCGTGTATGTGCACAGAAAGACAGAGCGAGAGAAAGAGAGGGAGAGAGAAGTATCAAGAGATCAATGAATGAGCGTCTCCAAGAGCTGTTTTACTGTAAGCTTTGTAAACAGCGTTCTTCCTTTTGTCTGTGCTTTTAAGAAAGAGGAAACCTTTCACACCCCCGTACATCAACACACCGTCCCACACACACTGCACACATTCCAGTTAGGCTGACACAGCGGGTTAGTGGATGTATAAACATTACACACCAGGATGAAAAGAGAGATATGAGCAGCTGAACTGCCGTGGAAATGGTTTTTTCCCTCTTCTTTCTTTCTCTCTGTTGGGATTCATATGCATGTGCTTGTGGCTCTTTTAGGCATCAAACTAATTAAGCATGTAAAAAGCATACACAGTCCTTATTGTTTCAAAATCACATTATTAAATTTACTCTGTTTAAACTCTAAACTGCTGCTGAGCCTGTGTCAATACGCAGAGATTTCAAAGGGAAAGGCATATCAGAGAAAACAGGATTTTCCTTGCTCTTTTAAAACACAAAAGTATTAAATTTCAGTGCATAACTCACCCTCCACCGTTTACGCTACAGTCATGAATAATTCTACAAATTGTGTGGCTTGTTGAGGAGAGCTTGAGGAGAGAGTGATAAAAAAGTTAAAAGATCCCTTAGATTTACATTTGAAAGAGGGACCCAAGCCATATAGAGACTTGTGGCAGTATGCAACCTCCTATTAGCAACACCCTAACAACCATTTAGAATCCCTTGCATAGCAACATACTAAACACCACTCAGAACACCTTAGCAACACCCTGGCAACCATCCACAATAACTTACAATTGTGATTTTCATATTATCTTCTGAAAATGTAAAGGTCTAGTTTAAACCATTAATTCGCAAACCTTCAGGGTTCAAGTTGCCCACTTTTCATTCACTATATCAATGCCTTTTTAGCATTCACCAACTTAAATGACAGAATAGAACTATGATGATATGGGGAAGTAATTTAACTGCAAATTGCAAATAACTGCAAAAGCAAATGTAATTTAGTTTTTTAACGCCTTAACTGTCACCCCCCTTTTTTGTGCGTAGATGTGAAAAAGCACTATCCAAACTTAAATGGTTGTAATTCAAGTATGCTTTGGAATATAGACCTATGTTTGGCCTTGTTTTAAAGAAGACACTCAGAAGATTATTGCTGAAGTGAAAGTGAAAAAATTAAAGTATGAAAAAGTTATGGAAGTTTAAATTTACTGTAAATCAAATGTACTGTACCAAACATTTTTTATTTATTTAAAATATATATTTTACAAAAAAAACTTTACTCTAAAATTACTATAAAATCAAAGCCATATGTTGTGTTCCAAATTTGAAGTCAATATCACAAAAATGTAAGTTCCTATGAGATTTTGTTTAGGCACTGTACCAAAAATAGCCACCGGGTGTCATCCACATTCTATAGAATTTTTTTTTATGCAGAGACCTTTATCACATTTATAAATTTCCGATAAGTGAAGGAGTATAGCGCTAATTCCGGTCCCATCGCAACGCAATCAAACTAATGGCTGAATCCTCTTGTCGGTGTTACTGCAGCGATCCGGCTGCTCTAATTCTAAACAACAACACCCTTACCTCAGATTTCACAATTTCCTGACACTAAAAGAATAGAGGAAAGCATGGGTGAGACTGATATGGTGGGATGAAGGTCCTTCTTTTAAAATAATATGCTGGAGTATGTTCGTGTGTAGTAGACCTATGCATTACGAAACAGATGATGTTTATATCTCATATCTTTAGCCTGCTGAAATGTTCCCTTTCAAATGTGCATTCTGAATAATAAATAAATGTATTTCCCAACTAACCTGCTGCAGTCCAGTGCTCGTCTTCTCATTAAGTGTTTTTCTCTTACTGATCATATTTCATACCTGTTGAATTTGCCTGTTCGAAAATTAACCGTTTTTATTATAGTAAAAATGTAGTAACCATGTTTTTTTGTGGATTGATTACCATTTGTATTACCACAGTTTTACTACAAATACCATGGTTAAACTACAATAACCATGTTTTTTTTTTTTTTTTTGTAAAACCATGGTTAATTTTCATGAGAGCAGTATTCAAATAGATGAATGAATGTGCGGTAACTGCCTAAGAAATGAAATGATGTTAAATATTTGATTAATCTTAAACACTAATGCGTTGACAGCGCTTTGAATAATAATTAAGAATTTTGGCATAAATGTGTGAATTACATACAGTGAAATGATCACTATTTAGACGAGCACTGACACCGTGTGGTGAAATAATCATGTTTACGAGCATCGGCTTATGTTGGATTAAAAAACTACGAGTTCCTTTGAGTTTGGAAAATCCTGTACACAGTAATTATCAGTTTGTCTCTTCTCCTGTCACTGAAAATGTCCGGATTTTGAAATAATCCTCTGGAAGCCTATTTTAAGAGGCATTTGTTCAAATAGGTGTTAATAGCACATTGAAAATATACATAACCGGAAGAATCGACACACTGCTTCGACGCGCACTTCCGGTATTTAATTCCGCTTTGATAAAGGTCTATTCTCCTGTAACAAATGAATACATTTCTGTACAAATATCACTTCTATCACAAAATAGTCACTAAATATGGAACCTTGAGACTCGTTTTGTCTAGATTAGAAAAGGTTTTGGTTATAAAGTAGTTAAAATAAATTTTGTAATATGAAACCTGACACCGCCTGCTAGGGGAGGAGCCTGCTAAAAGAAATTAAAGTACCGTTTTCATGGTAACGCAACGTCCGATTTCAAAATGGTTTTCACAGGATAAATTTTGAGTTCGTAAGCTTTCGAATGATACCTAATTTATGATGTTTACTAAAATATGTGATACGAAAAAAATGCAATAAATAAAAAGCGGCAAGCGTCCCGCTAGCGGGATGGGACAATGACAGTAGAAACCTTGACTTACACGTTTAATTTACAGCAATCATAATATTTGGTTCGTTCTAGCTCACTTTACGTCAATGTCATTTTCTTGTTATTCACACACGAGTTCATGATTGTTGCTCTATCAGAGGAGAGATCACAGTCTTGTCATCTACTACCATTGCCGCATAAATCAATGGAGGGATGTTAAACTCAGTCTGTTCCTCTGTCAGTCACAGGCCTCTGTTTAAAGGTCTTTCTCTTTTTTTCTTCCACATTCTTGCAGGGCAAAAGCCCCTTAGTGTCTTTTAACCTTTGACTGCTCAGAGATTGTGCCTCTATCCCTGAGATGAACCTTTGGAGTTATAAACAAAAGCAAGACAGGCAAGAAAAGCTACTGGCTGTCCTGTGTCTTTCTCCTCCTGTTACCCGTACTGACCGGGCAGTGTATTTATTATGTTTCGGCTATTTCAACTGAATTTGAAGGGGTCTTTCTTTATTTGATCAGTTGGTTGCTTTATGGTGGATTGTTCATATCCCATGATTGACAGGTGACAGACAAAGTGCAATGTTAAAACTACTTGTATATCTTCGAGGGAAGAACTAATGGGAAAAGCAAAAGCATCCCTTTTAAAGCTTATTGAACCACCTGAATCTGAACCTTTAGAATGATTTTCTTGACTTTTTTTTAAAGATTTATTTTTGGCTATGTTTTTTTCCTTTATTATGATAGGATAGTATAGAGTGGACAGGAAGCGAGGTGAGAGAGAGAGGAGGGATGGGATGGGTCCATGTGGCGGGACTCGAACTCGGGTCGCCCGAAGCGCAACGGCGCTATATGTCTTTGTAGATATGGCTGAAATCTCCGTATGTTAACCTCATAACTGTATCCTCAGTATCCTCTGATACTCTCTATAAATCATTTTAAATATCTATGATTTACTGTAAGGGCTCTCTTGTGTGACTAACATTTAAATTGTTGACCACGAAGACCACTAGCATTCATTAAACAGTCTCATATTTATATTAAGTATAGGTACACTACCGTTCCAAAGTTTGAGGCCGTTATGGTTTAAAAAAAAAAAAATATATATATATACACTCACCTAAAGGATTATTAGGAACACCATACTAATACTGTGTTTGACCCCCTTTCGCCTTCAGAACTGCCTTAATTCTACGTGGCATTGATTCAACAAGGTGCTGAAAGCATTCTTTAGAAATGTTGGCCCATATTGATAGGATAGCATCTTGCAGTTGATGGAGATTTGTGGGATGCACATCCAGGGCACGAAGCTCCCGTTCCACCACATCCCAAAGATGCTCTATTGGGTTGAGATCTGGTGACTGTGGGGGCCATTTTAGTACAGTGAACTCATTGTCATGTTCAAGAAACCAATTTGAAATGATTCGAGCTTTGTGACATGGTGCATTATCCTGCTGGAAGTAGCCATCAGAGGATGGGTACATGGTGGTCATAAAGGGATGGACATGGTCAGAAACAATGCTCAGGTAGGCCGTGGCATTTAAACGATGCCCAATTGGCACTAAGGGGCCTAAAGTGTGCCAAGAAAACATCCCCCACACCATTACACCACCACCACCAGCCTGCACAGTGGTAACAAGGCATGATGGATCCATGTTCTCATTCGGTTTACGCCAAATTCTGACTCTACCATCTGAATGTCTCAACAGAAATCGAGACTCATCAGACCAGGCAACATTTTTCCAGTCTTCAACTGTCCAATTTTGGTGAGCTCGTGCAAATTGTAGCCTCTTTTTCCTATTTGTAGTGGAGATGAGTGGTACCCGGTGGGGTCTTCTGCTGTTGTAGCCCATCTGCCTCAAGGTTGTGCGTGTTGTGGCTTCACAAATGCTTTGCTGCATACCTCGGTTGTAACGAGTGGTTATTTCAGTCAAAGTTGCTCTTCTATCAGCTTGAATCAGTCGGCCCATTCTCCTCTGACCTCTAGCATCAACAAGGCATTTTCGCCCACAGGACTGCCGCATACTGGATGTTTTTCCCTTTTCACACCATTCTTTGTAAACTCTAGAAATGGTTGTGCGTGAAAATCCCAGTAACTGAGCAGATTGTGAAATACTCAGACCGGCCCGTCTGGCACCAACAACCATGCCACGCTCAAAATTGCTTAAATCACCTTTCTTTCCCATTCTGACATTCAGTTTGGAGTTCAGGAGATTGTCTTGACCAGGACCACACCCCTAAATGCATTGAAGCAACTGCCATGTGATTGGTTGATAATTGCATTAATGAGAAATTGAACAGGTGTTCCTAATAATCCTTTAGGTGAGTGTATATATATATATATATATATAAATAAATGAATAATTTATTCAGCAAGGATGCATTAATTTGATAAAAAATATGGTAAAGACATATATAAAAATTATATATACACTACCAGTCAAAAGTTTGGAAACTACTATTTTGATTGTTTTTGAAAGAAGTCTCTTATGCTCACCAAGGCTGCATTTATGTTATTAAAAATACAAAAAAATCTGTAATATTGTGAAATATTATTAAAATGTAAAATAACTGTTTTCTATTTGAATATAATTTAAAATTTTAAAATAAAATAATTTATTCCTGTGATGCAAAGCTGAATTTTCAGCATCATTACTCCAGTCTTCAGTGTCACATGATCCTTCAGAAATCATTCTAATATGATGATTTGCTGCTCAAGAAACATTTATGATTATTATCAATGTTGAAAACAGTTGTGTAAAACATTTTTTTTTAGGATTCTTTGATGAATAGAAAGTTCAGTATTTATCTGAAATAGAAAGCTTTTGTAACATTTGTACTACCGTTCAAAAGTTTTGGGTCTAAGAATTTTTTTGGGGGGGGGGAAAGAACTTAAGAAATTAATACATTTATTCAGCAAGGATGCATTAAATTGATCAAGTGACAGTATAGACATGTATAAT
Organism: Coreius guichenoti; assembly: GCA_039654105.1. NCBI lineage: Eukaryota > Metazoa > Chordata > Actinopteri > Cypriniformes > Gobionidae > Coreius > Coreius guichenoti. Next base: position 10,238,740 of record CM077170.1, read on the forward strand.
GTTGCAAAAGCTTTATATTTCAGATAAATGCTGTTCTTTTGAACTTTCTATTCATTAAATAATCCTGAAAAAAAATTGTACAGAACTGTTTTCAACATTGATAATGATACTAAATGTTTCTTGAGCAGCAAATTGGCATATTAGAATAATTTCTGAAGGATCATGCTTTGATCACAAAAATATATTCAAATAGAAAAAAGTTATTTTAAATTCCAATAATATTTCACAATATTACTTTTTTTTTTTTTTTTTCTCTGTATTTTTGATCAAATAAATGCAGGCTTGATGAGCATTAGAGACTTCTTTTAAAAACATTAAAAATAGTAATGTTTCCAACATTGATAATAAGAAAGGTGAAACATTTTCTTGGAATATTACTAAATTTAATGCAAAACTGTTATCAGTGGTGTCACTGGTAGTGACTATGTAAGTTTGGAATGCTAGAATTTTTTTTGTTTTTTAAATTTGGTTTTGCATATTGCGTAAAACATATTTTTTTATTATTTGCTTTTAATGTGTGTCTATTTTTCTACACTGGTTCTCTGTCGGAGACATCCTTTCGTCTGTCCCTGTTGTCCTTAATGATGGGCGCAATACTAATGTCTGTTTACACCCTTCACAGCTCTCGTCCAGGCCGCCCACCAAAGCGCTCCTATGGGGCCAGTGTGCAAGAAAGCCCCAGAATCCTCCACCACAGAGCAAACAGCCTTCTGTCTCCAGCCCTGCTGTCACCCACAGGTAAACCCAACCGTACACTCGCTTTTCACCACGTTCAGTGCACTGTAAATTTAGATGAGCCTCAATTTACTCTCACAGCCCCCTTCAACACATATGAAAAGTATATGCTTAAATCACTCCCTCCTCTGCTGTCCTTCTGCTCATCTTTCATTCTCTCTCCCTTTCTGCCGCTCTGTTCGGTCATCTTTCATGCACCTTCTTTTACGGGTGACAGTGATGAATGACACACCCCAGCGGGATCACTCATCCATCTGTTCATCCCTCTCTATTTCCCTCTTCCTCTCACTGGCCAAAAGCCTCACATCCCCCGTCCTCTCTTCTCAGCTCTACTGTATCACATTGGGAAGGGTGGATGCTCAAAATGTGATGAAATTTGCCCCAAGAAATGTCTTATTTCCGCCAGAATCAGGGGTGTAGCAGTCATTATACCTCGAGGGGACATGTCCTTCCCACTTTCAGACAGTTACGGCTTATTTTCAGGAAACTGTGCCTTTTTTTTGCCAGAAAATCTGGAAAATGTAGTTTACTTTTTATAATTTTTTTTGTCATTTAAAAAAGTAACTGAATCCCACCTCAGACCCAAAGTTCCTTGGCATTAATCATCATAAACATTTTTTAAACAGGTTTTTATGGCCTATTCTTTAACTGTAACTTTCAATCCTGCATGTGGTTATACCAATAGTTATTTATCATTAATATACAGTGTATGTGTGTGTGTGTGTGTGTGTGTGTGTGTATATATATATATACTGTATTGTGCCATGATTTGTGCCAGTTATATTTTATTTATTTTTAAAATATACATTTTTATAATATAATATATTTTTATTTATGTATTAGTCATTTTATTACTTGAACTTATTTTATTTCAGTTAGTTTCAAAAGCAATATAATTTTAATTTACTTTAAAATATTTATATTTTATTTCAGCTATTTCATTTAACAAAAACAATTTAAGTTTTATATGTGCTTTTACTTAACAATAACAATACTGGCACCACACCACATAATTTACACTCAGTATTTCTTTTTTCCTATAACTGAGTGGAATTATTTAGTTTGATGAGGCCAATACAAGCAAACAGTAAAATAATGAGCTCTATTTCACTGTGTTCAAAATATGGTCACTCCAATAAATATGATTTCAGAGAGATCAAAATTTTTCAAAACATTATCCCACTTTTTAAACACACACCTGGTCAAAATGATTTTTCTATATGTTTATCACGTGTGTGTGTGCGTGTTGGTGCACCTATCATTATGAGGACTCTCCGTAGGTGTAATGGTTTTTATACTGTACAAACTGTGTATTCTATCCACCTACATTAACCCTACCCCTAAACTTACCCATCACAGAAAACTTTTTACCTTTTTAATAAAACATTGTTTAGTATGTTATTTTTTAAGCCATTTTAATTGAGGATACAGAAAATGTCCTCATAAACCACGTTTACGTTGTAATACCAGTGTAATACCCATGTCATTATAAAAATTTGAGTCCTCATAAATCATATAAACATGCACATACATACACACACACACACAAAGTTTTGGGGTCACCATGGAGGATGCGCTAGACTGTGCAGTGATATTTTGCCATGTTTGAGCAGTTACCGTGGAGATGTCACTTAGAGTTTTGGCATTGTCAAGTGCCAGATGTCAGGACTCGTTAGGAATGAGAGTAGGGCAGTTTGCTTTGATTTGCCAAGTGCTCAGTCATTGTTTGGGGCTATGACAGTAAGGTAAAAAAAAACAAAAAAACATGGTGGCATCATTTGAGTGAACCAATGATTCTTTGCTAGCAGCAAGATACAACAGGCCTGCAAACACAATGGAGACATGACATTGTTTTGCTTTGCGTTTTTGTTTGCTTACATATAAGAAAATCAGAAATGTCTTTAATATCTCAATTGAGAAGAATGTTTGCCTGAGAAAAAAAATACCAGAGTAATCTCTTATATGTTTCTTTAGAGCTTCAGAAGTGATCTCAGCAACGTCTCAAACTGTGTTTAGGTTTGCCAAGATACTGCGCAATCAAATGTATGGAAGCTTGTTTCCGCCACGGAACTTTTTTTCTTACAATTGCGAGTTTATATCCCGCAATTCTGACATTATAACTCGCAACTGTGTTTATATCTCGCAAATCTGACTTTTTTTCTCGCAATTGCGAGTTATAAAGTCCAATTCTGAGGAGAAAAGTCAGCTCACAATTCTGACGTTTTCTTACAATTGCGAGTTTATATCACACAATTCTGAGAAAAAGGTCAGAATTCTGAGATAAAGAAAATCGCAATTATTTTTTTTTCAGTGGAGGAAACAAGCTTCCATACAAATATTTCGGTAGCACTTTATTTTACAGTCTTCTTCCCCGTGTACATATGTACTTATTATAGTAATTACAATAACTGGGAAATAACTACTGTAGGTACTAACCCTGAACCTACCCCTAAACCTAACCTTAACCCATGTAGTTACCTTATATTACCAAGTACTTTCTTATGTAAGTACACTGTAAGAACATTGAAAGTGCACGTAATGTAAAGTGCAACCGATATTTCAATATGAAACATTCAAACATTTTTCATATATATATTTTTTTTAAATGAACTAAGCTATCCACATGAACTGTTCTATACTCACTCTCTGCGACAATAGCATGGATATTGTTTCTGAAAGATTGGTAAGTAAAACTTGACTTTGACATTCATTTAAATCTTTTATTTTCATATTCTCTAATCTCCAACTGCTGCAAAATGGCCTCGTTGGCATGTTATGGAATTTTTGGGATTGTTTATGACAGGGAAATGACAGACAGCAGGGGGTGGTGCCGGAGAGGAGAGGAGAGGAGAGGAGAGGAGAGGAGAGGAGAGGAGAGGAGAGGAGAGGAGAGGAGAGGAGAGGAGAGGAGAGGAGAGGAGAGGAGAGGAGAGGAGAGGAGAGGAGAGGAGAGGAGAGGAGAGGAGAGGAGAATTTAATTTCCATATAATAGGTTCTAAATGCACGCAACAGTTTCCAAGGCATATAAAAAAATAAGACTCTCATACATACACTCTTATGCTCACCAAGGATGCATTTATTTGATCACAAATACAGTGAAAACCAGTTGTTTTGTGAAATATTATTACAAATCAAAATGACTGTTTTTTTGTAGATATATTTTAAAATGTAGTTTATTCCTGTGATGGCAATGCTGAATTTTCAGCATCATTACTTCAGTCCTCAGTGTCACATGATCCTTCAGAAATCATTCCAATAGGCTGATTTGATGCTCAAGGAACATTTCTCACTGTTATCAATGTTAAAAAAGTTTTTGCTGCTTAATATTTTTGTGTAAACTGTGATACATATTTCAGGATTCTTTGATTTAATAGAAAGTTAAAAAAAAAACATAATTTATTGAATTTATTAAACATCATTTATTACATTTATTAAATCTTTTGTAAGACTGTAAATGTCTTTATCGTCACTTTTGATCAATTTAATGCATCCTTGCTGAATAACGTATTAATTTCTTCAAAAAAACTCTTTTGAACTTTTGATTAAATGTATGATAGTGTGTCTGTATATACATGTGTGTGAATGGCTAATCAGTCTCTTACTGTCTGGAATATTTCACCAAAAATTAAAAAAAAAAAAAAAATAGTATAATATTAACAATTCTCATGGTGTGTGGCTGTGACCTGTGAACTTTAGAATAGAATTCCCCCCTCAGGACAGTCTCACTTCACATGAACGAGCGGTTTCCTTCTTGTCTCACAGCTTACGTAACTCAACTTAAGTCTCTGAAGATTCTTTTCCCATGAGCCCACAGTGAAGCTCATGCAACAGCTGTATACTAGATTCAGACAGTCAGCGTTTACATAGAGATGTTTAAGTCATGATTAGCCAAGCAGTCAATGCTCTCCTAAGGGAATATGCCGGTCTGTACTTGTGTCTATGTGTGTGCATGTTAATGGTCCATTGTTTTTCTCCTCCTCAGCAGTCAGCATCACCTGCACTTTTCTTTTCCTTTGTCACAATCGTGACCTTGTCAGATGCAATACACACGCTCACCTAAACACATATGCAAAAATATACAAGGACACACACACACCATCACATGCACAATGGGCATCTTTAGAGTTACAGGGTCGTGTATTGAAAAATCTGAGCTATAATGAGAGAGGCAGCAATTTTAACATCAATCACTGGTCCAGAGCATTGACCGTCTGTCACTAATCAATACTTTTTTCTTTTCTTTTTTTAACCTTTTTTATGGTATCCAGGGTAACCAAGGCCAGAGCTCTCAGGCTGGCTAATTGTGCTGGTAGTGGGAGGAGTTTAAAGTGATTGATTGGCAGATGGCTATTTCTTGGACGACTTCCATGATATGCTCTCTGTCCAGCTAACAGAGAGCTATTTCAGGTCTCTTATCGCACTACGACCCTCCAGTTGCTCTGACTAAAACTCTGCTGATGACAACATCCATTCGCTGTCAACTAAGGAATTTATTGCTGTAATTTTTAGGCTAATGTGCTTCATAAATAGCACATCTCTTAGCAGCCTGAAACCAGTATATTAAGGTATTCAAAACCAAAAAGAGAAGCCTATTTTATTCTCATTTGAGTTCTCAATAAAAATAGAAAGAAATTAGATAATTGTTGTTTTACATAAGACTCATGACTGATGAAAATAAGTTTTGACTATTAAAAAGAACAGCTGAACATCAGTTCACAAATAAAAAATATATTGTTTAAATTGTTGTCTTTTAATACTTAAAATGCTTAACTCTAACTTGAAGAGATTTATACTTTCGTTTGAAGAAAAAGAACATTAATTACATAGTACAGTTTCAGAATACGAAATAGAATTGTATTTGAGTTCTCTCTTTTTTTTTTTTTTCTTTGATGTAATGTTTATTTAACAAGGAAAATGTGACAACATTAAGGGTAACTGGGACATGAATTTACATTTGATTTATTTTTTATTTTTTTAAAGAAATGTTTGTTTCCATCTTGGAATTTATGGCATTTATCAAATCTGAGCTCAGTTTGAGATATTTTTGAGATCTCTGCTGAAACTGATGAGATACTTGTGAGTTTACTCACATGAAGCAGAAGCGTCTCCATTTGACTACCTCATTGCTGTGTGGGAGAAACAAGTGAGATATTATGGAGTGTTTTGTGTATGTACTCAGTTATTTGTGATACTGCATTGCAGGTCTAACAACAATGGCTGAAGCTTTGAAGATACAGAAGATGAAGATGATGATGAATCTACACAAGACCCACAATGGCTTAGAATTCGATTCAGATGAGCTCAACTCTAATGCAGATACAGGTAGGGCTTGTGCTTTCACTATTTGTTTAATGTGTTGTGTTAAAGGCAGCTTGTTTAAAGTGCAATCTGTAGATGTGCCAGACAGATGGCCTTGCAATAGTAACCTGGGCCTTTTGGGTGAGATGAGCCTCATCACAGAGCTTGCTCAAGGGGCCCATGTTGCAGGGCTGTGCTTGGTTTACGGAGATTAATGGTGACATTAATGACTGCTGCCTGACTGTGCATTTAGAGAAGACCAACAACGGACAGGAGAATAGTTAATCGTACACCAGCCTTAGAGATGAAACAAGACATTTGGTGCAGAGGTGTTTGTGTGTATGCTGTGTTATATATGCACAATATTTGTGTTTATATGCATAAGTAGATACATCATTTGTGGTTTTATGATTTTTATATTTAATTTTATTTAAACTAGATCTAATAATACACATATATTTATATTTAATTATATTTGTTTTGTCTAAATATATTTATATCTATATTTCTCACCCGTCTGATGTGGTATAATACGATGTTATGGTAGAAAATGAGAGATACGTACATAAAAATGCATAAGAAGTAAAAATATTCGAAAACTGAAAATATGCATTATTTATTTACAAGACCTGGTGATGCATTTTGAAGTCGGTGGAAAAAAAAGTAAAATAGTCTCAAAATGACAAAATATTTTACATTCACACGCCATTAATTATTCAAAAGCATTTATTTTAAATGTATTGTTATTGAAAAATGTATGAAAAGTTGAATTTCCAATAGTTTATTCAGTTGTAAGCTTCTTATTTTCATTTCAGCTTCACTAACAAAAAGGTAGGGCTAATGTTTGAAAACACATCTTAATTATAATTAAAAAATGTAATAAAAAAAATATAATGAATAAAAAAAAAATTACACTACACTCAGTTTGGGGTCGGTAAGATTTTTTGTGTTTTAAGAAGTATTTTATGCTCACTAGGGTTACATTTACTTGATGAAACATACAGTAAAAATGGTAATATTGTGAAATATTATTACAATTATTACAAAAAAAAAGTTTTCTATTTGACTATATTATAAAATTTTATTTATTCCAGTGATGGCAAAGCTGAATTTTCAGCATCATTACTCCAGTCTTCAGTGTCACATGATCCTTCAGAAATCGTTCTAATATGCTGATTTGCTGCTTAGGAAACATTTATTATTATTATCAATGTCGAAAACAGTTGCACAGCATAATATTTTTGTGGAAACCTGGATACATTTTTTTCCATTATTATCAAAGTTCAAAACAGTTGTGGTACATAATATTTATGTAGAATATACATATGTAGATTTATGTAGATATATTTTCAGGATTCTCTGATGAATAAAAAATTCAAAAGAACAGCATTTATTTGAAATATAAATCTTTTGTATCAAATCTTTAGACACGTTACTGCCATTTATGATCAATTTAATGCATTCTTGCTGGAAAAAAAGTACCATTTCTTTAAAAAATGGATGGTAGTGTGTGTATATTAGAAGAATATTGCATTTTTTGTGTTTACATTAAGCAAGTCTTGCAAGACAGATTTTCCGTCTTCAAACACAGCAGCCATATACTAACTGTGGCTAAAACTAACACAGATAATGTGAACTTCAAAGGCCAGTCTCACAAGTGTTTAGGAGGAAGAGAGCGCAGCGTTCCTGGTGAGAACAGCTGTGGACAAGCAGAATTTAGGAGAGAAGAAAAAATGGCCTTCATCAGAAAGATGGAATGCAGTCAAAGAAAATCAGCATCAAGGATGACATCAGAAGAGAAGAGAGAGACAGTGAGAGATACTTTTTTCCCCCTGCGTTGACAAGCTGAAAGAAAAATTCCATGCATTATTTAACAAGATGGCCGAAACCTGTCATACGGGTGATTGCCTGCGTTAACAGAAACAGGTGTGCGTTGTGCGCACATACGGGTGTAGGTTAGCACATGTGTGCTTGTTTTCACGTCCACGCGCTTAGCAGGGAAGTCGTGTCTAGTGTAACGCACACATTATCTGTTTGCCTATCTTTCCCTGAGAGCATATGGTCAGCATTTTTGGATCTTCACCCATCCACCCCCTTTCTCTCTCTCTCATCTTGTCTGTTTGAAGTTGCCCTCATTTTTAAGATGCGGTTTAAATCAGTAGTTTTTTGTGCATGCAATGCTTGTGTGTGCGTGTTTTAGTGAGCGCAAACATGTAGAAACACACAAATCTGTTCTAGTTGACTTTTAAAGCATTGCTCACTTGATCAAACAGTCTAGACAAGCTGACCATCTGGTGTTTATTAATTACTAGGATACTAATTGCTATAATTAATTACTGGCCTAAAATACTCAAAAGTGAGAAATAGCCATTTTTATGAGAAAGTTTTACCTTGTTTTGACTTTGTCATTGAGGCTAATTTTTTCCCTCATTCAGTGGTAGAACGTGCCTGTGGCGATATTTCTGCAAAGTGATATCACGTTGCTTCTTGCATGTTTTGAGACACTTTTAAAGTGGAATGACTAGTGATTGGTGCTAAATGTACATTCAGTTTTATCTGAAACGTGAACGTGAATCTGCCAATGCTTTATTACGTTGGTATTTGTTCGTATCGTGGCAATTCTAAATAAAAAAAGTCTGGAGAGGGTTGCTAAAAGGGTAATGCTGTATAAAATAACATAAAACCTTCACTAAACCCTGCCATAAACATATTAGATAGTGTTATTAACAAATGTTAATGTGAGATAAAAAAATGTCATGCCATTTTAGCTTGATTCTACAAGTGTTTGAGCTCTTTTATTTTGACTCATGTTTCACGGGATTCGTACTTGAGCGTTCCACATCATAAGTGCAATGCAGTACCAGATGAGCTACCGAGCAAGTACTGTCAGAAAAGCCATATATTGCCAAAAGTATTGGGACACCCCTCCAAATCATTGACTTCAGGTGTTCCAATTACTTCCATGGCCACAGATGTATAAAATCACACACCTAGGCATGCAGACTGCTTCTACAAACATTTGTGAAAGAATGGGTCACTCTCAGGAGCTCAGTGAATTCAAGTGTGGTACTGTGATAGGTTGCCACCTGTGCAAGTCCATTCGTGAAATTTCCTCACTACTAAATATTCCACGGTCAACTGTTAGTGGTATTATTACAAAGTGGAAGCAGTTGGGAACTACATCAACTCAGCCATGAAGTGGTAGGCCATGTAAAATCATAGAGCGGCAAGACAGAGCAGCAAGACATTTTGGACAATTTCATGCTCCCAACTTTGTGGGAACAGTTTGGGGATGGCCCCTTCCTATTCCAACATGACTGCGCACCAGTGCGCAAAGAAAGGTCCATAAAGACATGGATGAGCGAGTTTGGTATGGAGGAACTTGACTGGCCTGCACAGAGTCCTGACCTCAACCCGATAAAACACCTTTGGGATGAATTAGAGCGGAGACTGTGAGCCAGGCCTTCTCGTCCAACCAACATCAGTGCCTGACCTTACAAATGCACTTCTAGAAGAATGATAAAAAATTCCCATAAACACACTCCTAAACCTTGTGGAAAGCCTTCCCAGAAGAGCTAAAGCTGTTATAGCTGCAAAGGGTGGAACAACTCCATATTAAACCCTATGGATTAAGAATGGGATGTCATTAAAGTTCATGTGCATGTAAAGGCAGGCGTCCCAAAACTTTTGGCAATATAGTGTATATGGAGCTGGTTATGTGATGCAAACTTCAAAATGTATTTATTTACAAGTCATGCACTATGGTAAAAGTGTTTTGAGGTCATAACATAGTATTGTGCAAAGAACCGCATGAAAATAAGTTTTTATTAATTCATAATCTGCCCCTGTAATCATAATTAGTGTGAAAAGGAATAAAAGTTGTTGGTGTTTTACTGCCACTTCAGATGGAAACAGCAGCAGATTGTATATGTAGTTACGGTTTTTGAGTTTTGCATGTTTCTCTAATAATCTTTTTGCATTAATAACTTTAATAGTAGATTGTGCGCTGGGTGGGTTCTAAACATGGCAGAGGTTGGATTTTTGGATTTTTGGCCTGTTTCATCATCCACCAGGTGAAAATTATCTGTCTGAAATCTATCTTGAATAACATGCACTTATGAATCACTCACAATAAGTCCAGGAATGTTTATTAAAAAGTTTATATTGTCTTTTATTAACCCTTAACCCTCGATACCTCAGATCTTTAGTGACCCGGGACGTCATTCACTACCTTCCTCCTCATTAATTTTTTGAAGTTTCAAACTTATTAGTATTCCTCAATCAATACATTATAAACAATAACAAGAAAAAAAATATATAAAAGAGTGCCTGTTTTCCCATTCATTTTTTTGTAAAAATTGTATAGAATCGCTAACGACCGAGTGTAAGTATATTTTTTTCTGTACAACAATAATTGAATCTTTGATGACTGAATAAGTGACTTTATTCCACAAGGTGGCAATGTCTGATATATAATGATGAAGTGATGTTTCACTCATAGTTACCACAGGCAGAAAACAAAAGAATAGAAGTATCATCAGCAAAACTTGAAATGGCTCAGCGATTTACTACAGAGCAAGTACTGAACGCAATCAAATATTAGTGTCACTGTCACTTGATGGCGGATCTGGTGAAGAAGCTGTCAGTGATCAAAATATTGATTTTGAAGATGTTGAAAATTATAGTTTTGAGAATATGTTTGAGATGGCGAATATGAGCCAAATGCTGAATGTACTGGGAAATGAGCTCTGACGAGGACAGTGATGATGGTAACATCTACTCAAACTGAACCCTTCAAAGCTCCAAAAGCTAACAAAATATGCTTTATTTTATTCTTCTGTAATTGCTACTCTAATGTCAGGAGAGTTTTATATTATCGCGACAGGTAGAAATCCATCCATGTTAAATTTAGATCCGGGTCACTAAAGACCCGAATATGTAATAATGATTGGCGAAACATTCATGCATTTAAGGGTTAAGAAATGTTTTATTTCATGTTGACCGTTCATAGATAGTCATCTGCCTTCATATCTCTTACACCAGCTCCTTTCAAAATGTCAGTAATCCAAACCAAAGCTGTTCTAGACATCCACCCAAAGCTGAAAGCTGTTTCTATTTGAGTACTTGACACAAGAGAATATACCATATGCACACGTGTACGTGTGCATGTTTGTGTTTGTTTTAGTGTTTCGCAGCACAGCTGCAGCTCTTGTTGTCTGATTACTCCTGCTTTCCCTCCCCTCATCCATCTTCATCTGTCTGATTACTGTGAATTTGCACCCTCTTACTTGCGTTAGAACTCCAGTCCTACAAGATATGTGAGCGTGTGTTGACACTAGTCTTGATTTCCACGGACGTGCAGATCGGCGCACAGATGGCCGCTCTATTGTACGGTATTTATGTCATGGTGAAGGGCCCAGGTTACGAAGCTGTCGTGGTGTTGTAATGTAACTGCAGCGTTGTGTTGTGGCGTAATGAGGGAGCTTATTGTTTTTAATCAGGTTATTTTTGTGTGGTCTTGTGAAGACCTTATTGGCTGGAGTATGTGAAAGTCTTAAGGGGACCAACTTCATCCTGCGTTATCATTGATTCCTTTGCCACAATCTGCCACCTAAACACCATCTGCTCTCAATGACACTGACATGAATGCTGATGATAGATTATTTCAGTTCATTGTTACTGCTGGTCGCTGGGCAACCTACTATTTACTATTTCTTTATTCACTAAAATAACATAATATGCACATCTTATAGTATTCTGATCACATTTTTGGGGATTTTTTTTTTTTTACTTAAACTTTTTAAGTTCATTAGTCTGAGCATATTTGTGTGTAAATGTGGTTAAATGTGCACTTAAAGTTAATCTAAACACATGAATAGTACTTTTAACAAACTCCAGTAATATTAGTCACTATTTTGCAGTTATTTTTGGTTTTAAAGTGTGATTAGGCTATATAAATGAATATGCTATTTCTTCAATGACATTACATCCACACCAGTAGGTGTCAGTATAAGGTCTAATGGCACTGTGACAAAAAAACAATTACTGAATTCTGGTATCTGCTTGGCATATGTATGTGTATATACAGGTGTATATATGGGTCTTTGACAAATAAATCTTCAAAAAATGTGTGTTCAAAAACAATGTGTTTAAACAAGTTTCAGTTGTTAAATAACATTTCAAAGTGTTCAAATTCATTTTTTGGCTGTTTTTATATCAGGTGGTACAACCAAATTGTTGTATGTATATACTGTAGTTGTACCACCTGACATGGAAAGTGTCCCAACCTACCCATACTTGAAATTAGCAGTTTTTAACCAGTATTTGAGAGAGATCTACAAACCTTTTCACTCTTCCACAAGGATCATTTGGGGTCCTCTGGATGATGCATTATCATGTTTACTGTTATAACCTCAATTCATAATAAAAGAGCCATGTTTGCAGTTGTGCCACCCTGACATCTGAGAATAAACAAGTTGCTGGACAAAAGTTTTTCAATTATCTCAACAGCTTTAAAACTACTGATATTTATAAAATTTGTTTATATGAAATGTTTCAAACCTAAAATGATGCCATAGTTTTTAGTTGTTAATTATTTATTATTATGACACCATTTTAAATAGTTTTCTTAGTCTGTTCATTTGTTCGGACAGTTGCACCACCTGACATTTTGGGGGTTTAAGATAACAAAACATAAAAGAATATGTATTATTTAAATGTACTAAAAATGAATTCAAACTAAATAGGTTTTATAGAATAAAGTGAGATATGTCATGAATTTATCAAATTATTTTAAAAAGACATACTGTAATGCACTTGGACACAAAAATATGCATGTCATCTCATTGACCCATATATAATTTTTGTGGATTAGACTATTTCTTTTCACTATTTCATACTCTTTTATAATTAAACAGGATGCAGCGCTTTGTCCTGGGAGAGAGAGAAACATTCATCACCTGCTTCAGAGAAAACACAGCACAGCTTGAACAACTCTCAGCTCAACTCTCTCCAACACACCCATCTACTGGCCAACAGTGAGTATTAACCATTCACTTGCACACCCTGATGTGTTTAAAGGGATCATTGAACCCAAAACAAAAATTCTGTCAGTATTTTTCTCAGCCTCATGTCGTTCCAAACCTGTATGACTTTCTAATTTCAATTAATGGGGACCAGAGCTTTCAAGCTTAAAATGACATGTGAAGGCCAAGTATGGTAACCTATACTCAGAATTTGTCCTCTGCATTTAACCAAGTTAGTGCACACATATTAGGAGCAGTGAGTAGTGAACACACACACACACTGCAAACCGTGGACACACACACCCGGAGCAGTAGGCAGCCATTTCGCTGTGGCGCCCAGGGAGTGATTGGGGGTTAGGTGCCTTGCTCAAGGGCAACTCAATCATTTCCTGCCGGTATTGAGAATCAAACCTGCAACCTTCGGGTTACCAGTCTAACTCTCAAACCATTAGGCCATGACTGCCCCTTCAGAATGATGCAAAAGCATTAGAGCTGCACGATATTGGGAAAAAACTGACATTGTGATATTTTGTTTTTCTGCGATATACAAACCCGATTCCAAAAAAGTTGGGACACTGTACAAATTGTGAATAAAAACAGAATGCAATGATGTGGAAGTTTCAAATTTCAATATTTTATTCAGAATACAACATAGATGACATATCAAATGTTTAAACTGAGAAAATGTATCATTTTAAGGGAAAAATAAGTTGATTTTAAATTTCATGGCATCAACACATCTCAAAAAAGTTGGGACAAGGCCATGCTTACCACTGTGTGGCATCCCCTCTTCTTTTTATAACAGTCTGCAAACATCTGGGGACTGAGGAGACAAGTTGCTCAAGTTTAGGAATAGGAATGTTGTCCCATTCTTGTCTAATACAGGCTTCTAGTTGCTCAACTGTCTTAGATCTTCTTTGTCGCATCTTCCTCTTTATGATGCGCCAAATGTTTTCTATGGGTGAAAGATCTGGACTGCAGGCTGGCCATTTCAGTACCCGGATCCTTCTTCTACACAGCCATGATGTTGTAATTGATGCAGTATGTGGTCTGGCATTGTCATGTTGGAAAATGCAAGGTCTTCCCTGAAAGAGACGACGTCTGGATGGGAGCATATGTTGTTCTAGAACTTGGATATATCTTTCAGCATTGATGGTGCCTTTCCAGATGTGTAAGCTGCCCATGCCACACGCACTCATGCAACCCCATACCATCAGAGATGCAGGCTTCTGAACTGAGCGCTGATAACAACTTGGGTTGTCCTTGTCCTCTTTAGTCCGGATGACATGGCGTCCCAGTTTTCCAAAAAGAACTTCAAATTTTGATTCGTCTGACCACAGAACAGTTTTCCACTTTGCCACAGTCCATTTTAAATGAGCCTTGGCCCAGAGAAAACGCCTGCGCTTCTGGATCATGTTTAGATATGGCTTCTTTTTGGACTTATAGAGTTTTAGCCGGCAACGGCGAATGGCACGGTGGATTGTGTTCACCGACAATGTTTTCTGGAAGTATTCCTGAGCCCATGTTGTGATTTCCATTTACAGTAGCATTCCTGTATGTGATGCAGTGCCGTCTAAGGGCCCAAAGATCATGGGCATCCAGTATGGTTTTCCGGCCTTGACCCTTAGGCACAGAGATTGTTCCAGATTCTCTGAATCTTTGGATGATATTATGCACTGTAGATGATGATAACTTCAAACTCTTTGCAATTTTTCTCTGAGAAACGCCTTTCTGATATTGCTCCACTATTTTTCGCCGCAGCATTGGGGGAATTGGTGATCCTCTGCCCATCTTGACTTCTGAGAGACATTGCCACTCTGAGAGGCTCTTTTTATACCCAATCATGTTGCCAATTGACCTAATAAGTTGCAAATTGGTCCTCCAGCTGTTCCTTATATGTACATTTAACTTTTCCGGCCTCTTATTGCTACCTGTCCCAACTTTTTTGGAATGTGTAGCTCTCATGAAATCCAAAATGAGCCAATATTTGGCATGACATTTCAAAATGTCTCACTTTCAACATTTGATATGTTATCTATATTCTATTGTGAATAAAATATAAGTTTATGAGATTTGTAAATTATTGCATTCCTTTTTTATTCACAATTTGTACAGTGTCCCAACTTTTTTGGAATCGGGTTTGTATATATTGCGATATGAAACAAAATTCACCAGATGACTTGAATAGCTGTTTTGGAAAGAATAAATCATTCTAGAATGATTGAGGTGATTTTGTTGGGAAGTGAATCTACATAGAAAATAATAAACGAATTACAAGCATAACTATATACAATAGAACAAAGATGCAAATGAAATAAACATTGCTTTATGTTTTTCAGGTAATTGAATAATCAAATGTAAAATAACACTGCATAGTCTTCACTGTATAAATTAAATATAATTAATCCTTGTTACAGCTACAAAAGTGATTTTCTCTTTATATTTTGTTGTTTAATTAAAGCTGAGTTCACACTGTATGATTTTGGCCACAATTTGGCCATCTGAGACAAATTTTGAGAATCCTTAAAGATTCCTATGATCCTGGGCCAAAATCTGAAGTCTTTGATCACTAGTTTGACATGTTCGGCGACAGCCAAATAATGACCATTGCGATTCAAATTTTACCTCCAACAAAACTCTGGCAGTGTCAGAAGATTTGATGCACAATCCTGCAGTGTGGCTTCTCCTACGACAACCATCAAATCAAAAGCCAACAGGAGCGCCGAACCTTATGACGTAATTAGTGAGACAACAACAAACCACCACTTGCTCCACACACACATGTCTTTTTTTCCCCCTTTTTTTCTTTTCAAGAGAAGCCATGATCAAAATTAACACTAGAGACTTTTTTGTTTGCTATCCACCATTTCTATCCCACATGTAAATGCAGCTCACAGTCACTGAACGTGTCATGGATTGATTATGTAAAACTGGATGAGTCTTCTTGTGTGCGTCTGTTTTTAATGCGTCTTGACTGCCGTACAGTCTGACATTTAATGACAACTGAGATCTCACAGTGTGAGATGGCTTACAGTGAGGATCATGTTCGTACAGTCTGACAAGAAACAGTCGTAAAGGACTATTATAAATCGTACAGTGTGCAACCGGCTTAACATTAATGACAAGGACAGCAGCAGGAGGATTAGGCCACTGTCACTTTTAAGGGGACCTATGCAAAATTCACTTTTACATGGAGTTTGAACATAAATGTTTCGGCAGTGTGTGTACACAACCACCCTATAATGGTAAAAATCCACCCTCTCCTTTTTTTTTTTAATCGCTATAAATCATTAGCAGTGTCTCAGAACAAGTCGTTTGCAGATTGTAGCTTTTTTGTGACGTCACGTATGCTTAGGCCCCGCCCACGACTGCTGAATGACTCTGCCCTATTAGCATAGACCCCGCCCTCAGAGAGCTGTACATAGTCTGCCATGTTTAACTCCTCACCAGAGCATTTAACAGCATTCAAGTAAGAAATGTATTCTTATTAAGGCTACTAACTTGAGCAGTGAGGGATTTTCTATTTTTTTTTTGTATTCATATTAACAGCATATTATAGCAGTAGATACTGTATATTACGCTGCTTTCACTTTATTACACAGATCTAATAAACACGTGATTTCTTTCCCTGCTGTTTACATTAACAGACATAACCGACTGTGTTTATGTGAACTTTGTGTGTTTTTGACATAACCTTGTGTGTATTTGACCGTTTAAGCACAAGACGTGAAAGAGAACTTAGTTTAATAGTTTAATACTCACGGGATGCGCCGTCTAACAGCCAGCTCTCTGTGTGTGTGCTTCAGATGTGTGCGCTCAGAAAACCATCAGAAGTTTAGACTGATATGGCTTTAAAACGCATGCTGATAATAAACTTTCATGATGATGAAGAACTGCAATGTATGGAAGCCCGTTTCCGCCACTAAATAAAAAAATAAAGAGTAACTGCGACTTTTTATTTCAGAATTCTGACTTTTTTTCTCACAATTGCAATAGAGCCCTGCACGGGCCTCAAATCTAGGCCCTAGCCCGGCCCTGGCCCGAGACGCTCAGGCCCTAGCCCGGCCTGTGTCCGACAGCTTATCAAAATTCCTGGCCCGAGTCCGACTGGAGCCCGTGTTTTTTTAAAAAAAAATTTTATCCTCCCTATTACACACTGTTGCAGCCATTAAAATAGTTCAGTTTTGTTTTTAATGTCAAAGTAGTTATATTTCGTTTCGTTTCTTAAGTTAATTTATAAAAATGTTTGGAGCATTTTTTTGTTTGTTAAATTAAAGTTTTTGTTTTTTAAAGTGACGACCAAACGGCCAGCGGCCGACGGTGAGTTAACCCAACACTTTAGCCTCTCAATTTAACACTTGACTTGTCTTGCCTATAATAAAATCCATAGATATAAAACACTTCAAGCATCACAATGTTAGTTTAAACGTTTAGCCTAATATCACCACCCCCACAGTAAAAAGGCATTTTTGGGCTGCTGCTGCTCGCAAGGGCGCTCGCAAACGAAACAGGCTACACAATCTTAACAAATAAAAAAATTAAAATAAAAAACATGCAGGTTGTCTTACCTTACACCTCTCCGCAAAATGAATATAAATCCGATCTTCAATTCCCGCAGTACATGCACATTTAACGGAGTTCACGTCAACGAAAGCAACAGATATGAGATATACATTTTATTTATCTTCAGCTCATTTCAAGATCAAAGACCAATAGGAGAAAGAGCGAGCTAAGCACTGGTAAGATCATTTAGTCTCATTAGTTCTAATGAAGATGATTGTGTTTTTGAGCATCTGAGACTTACTTTCAGTTTCACTAGCGGCAGTTTGCGTGTTGGCTTGCTTTACTCATTTGCAGCAATGCGTGTTGCAGTAGCGCCGTCATATCAGACTACAACATGTCATATATAGCCTATAACACGCTCTCACACATTTATTTTTTAACAATTTGCCAGGAGTAAAATTTTCATATGTGGTTTAAACAACCAGATGCATTTACACTTGTCCAGTTTCTCCTGAAATGCGCCCCAGACCACCTTCTGAATTGGTTTGTTTGAGTAATCGGATTTAAATTAAATTCGAGAGAATTTCGGAAGGCATTCACTCCTGGTCTTTTCACAATCGGATAGATATCTGGTCAGAGAAAACGAATGAAGTGACCAGTTGTAAAAAGGCCATAACTCTTGCAGCTGAAGGAACGCTCGCTGCAACATTAAACACAGCGCGAACCAGTATTGCCAGTAGCGGTATCATGGTCTCGTGTTGTTTCCACCAGTGCAGCACATCTCATTGTTTCTTTTAATTAATGAATGTCTAAAATATAAAACGAAGGAGAAGCCTTAAAAAAGGCCCGAAGCCCGGCCCATGTTTGAGGTATGACGTGAAAATTGGTCCGAAGCCCGGCCCTAGGGGCATAAATAAGTCGTAAGGCCCTAAGTAAGGCCCGTCGGGCTCGGGCTGAAATGCAGGGCTCTAAATTGCGAGTTATAAAGTCAGAATTCTGAGATGTAAACTCGCAATTGCGAGTTATAAAGTCAGAATTCTGAGATATAAAGAGTCAGAATTGTGACATATAAAGTCACAATTCTGACTTTTTTTCTCAGTCAGAATTGTGACTTTATATCAGGCAATTGCGAGTTTATATCTCAGAATTCTGACTTTATAGCTCGCAATTGTGAGAAAAAAAAGTCAGAATACATATTACATAAAGACAACACAATACATAAAGATACATGCATGAAAACAGCATGTTTTTCCTTTCACTTAAAAACGGGCATTTACAACATGGTATAATAAATGATCTGTGGGGTATTTTGAGCTGAAACTTTACAGACACATTCTGAGAACACCTGAGACTTATATTACATCTTGTAAAAGGGGGCATAATAGTTCCCCTTTAAGACCAAATGCACGGATCCAATATAATGATACGGATCTGTTTTTTTTTTCTCAATTTTTTATTTTTACGTAAGCCATAAACAACGGATACTCGCTGAGACAGGCACAAATAGATAAAATGTATACGTATACTTTGAATTGAGTTCTCTTTAGTGTCGTCTTGCGCTCGAATGGTTTAAAATTGCTTAAATGTTTAAACTGACAGGACTGACAACACATGCAAATGATAAACTTTCGCTCTATGATGGTTAAACTTTGCAATTAATCCGAGAATCACAACCTTGGTGCCTAGTCCGTACAGACCAACTACAATCCTGATACTTGACATCACACATCCTGCAATTTGGCTATCGTGGATGTGCACATTGCGATATCGATGCTGAACGAGCAGCCCTAAAAAGCATTATGAAAGTTGTCCATATGACTAAACTCCAAGTCTAATCTGAAGGCATTCAACAGATTTGTGTGATAAACAGACCTAAATTTAAGTAGTTATTCCCTGATTCTTTCTTCTTCACATAGGACTGGACCTGCCCTTCATGATGATGCCCCATCCCCTGCTTCCTGTTGGACTTCCTCCCGCCTCTGTTGCCATGGCTATGAACCAGATGAACCACCTTAATACAATTGCCAACATGGTTGCCAGTGCACAGGTGCACAGCCCCGTCTCCAGGCCGACATCTGCCATCAAGGTAGGACATGCTGTACACACTAAACACTAAAACGCACACAAATAATCCAAGAGCTCTTTTGCTGCAAGGTCATCAGGGATTGTTCACAGTTCTCGCTTGAGTTTATTTATTTTGAGTCACTTAAAGCAATTTGCTGGTCCACTTGGTCTAAAGGGGTCCTAACTGCTTTAGGGACTTGTGTCGTGTTGCAAAAAACAGCTCGACTATTAAAGTTGCTTCACCACAAAGCTGTATCTGGAAAAAAGTTTTATTTTATCACAAATCATTTATGATGATATGAACCTCAAGCCAATCTGACTCTCTCTTGGATTTCAGACAAACTGGGCCGATGAGGATGTGTTGTCATGTGGGGAGAGTTTATATGGGTGTGTAATTGCTTACAGGACTGAACTTTTTTTATTTTATTTTTTATTTCAGCAAGAGTGTTTTGAAGAGAGTCCCTCTTTGACACCATCCATTGAGGGGATTGTTCCTCAGAAAACCGAGCCTTCACCTCAACAAAGCAGTTCAGTTCCCAGCAGCCCCACACACCCTTACACACACTCTCCTCAAAAAACAGGTGAGTTTACATATTCAGTAGGTCTGTCAAACGAATTAATCATATGCTGAGTAATTAATTGAATTTATTGTAATTAATCAAACTATACATCAATATTTGCTGAGTAAATCCCTCAAATGCACCAACACTACCATTCAAATGTTTGGGGTGAGTAAAGAAAATGTATGCTTTTATTCAGCAAGTATGCATTAAATTGATCAAGTGAGTAAATACATTTATAATGTTACAAAAGTCTTATATTTTAAATAAATGCTGTGCCTTTGAACTTTCTATTCATCAAAGGATCTTGAAAATTAATCAGAAATGTTTCTTGAGCACCAAATTTACATATTAGAATGATTTCTGAAGGATCATGTGACTGAAGACTGGAGTAATGATGCTGAAAATTCAGATTTGCCGTCACAGGAAAAAAATGACATTTTAACATATATTCAAATAGAAAATGGTTATTTTAAATTGTAATATTATTTTACAATACTACTGTTTTTACTGTATTTTTGATCAAATAAATGGAGCCTTGATGAGCATAAGAGACTCAAAAACATTAAAAACTATTACTAACCCCAAACATTTAATAGTAATAATAATAGTGTAACTGTCAAAGACATTATTGTGCCATATGAGTAAACCATTAAATAGACATTACAGGCAATAGCATTAGAAACCATCATAGCAAAATGTTTGTTTTATTTCAATATAATTAAACATAAGCCTATCACTGGCCTATAGTCCACTTAGTAACCACATAGCAACATGCTAAAAACCAATCAGAACTGTATAGAAGCGTACTGAAAAATCACTCAGAATACTGTAGCAACTGCATGGCAATATGATAAAAACCACTCAGGACACCTTAGCAAATGCATATCAATGCCTTGGGCTGGTAACCATCAACAACACCCTAGCATAGCATAGTGTGTGTATATATATATATATATATAATTTTTTTTCCCCAGATGTAGTTTCTGAATGTCAGTGGATTTATGGAGACCCAGTTATTGTGGTTAGCATCTTCATCTTGAAGTGTGATATTACTGTTGTTTCATAATATCTTGCATATAACATCCATAGTAAACAACATTATATGATTTACATTGAGGGGAAAAAAGCTGTTACTGTAAACTAATCAACAAGCCTTGCAATGATTCTGGTGCATTGACACAATAACAGCACAAAGCAATATGTGTTTGTAATAGTCTGTGCTACTCTGAAACTTCTTGTTTAATTTATCTACTGTCTTTTTATATCTCTTTCTCTCTCTGCAGCATATGACGTTCATGATGAACAAAGGGAGACAGACTCAGCTCTGCATATGAACAGACTTTCCAATGACAGGGGTGCATTTTCTCAACATAAGCAAAATTTCATTCAAAATAACAGAATTACATATAACATAACATTACATAAAAGCCTCTGACCTCCTCTGCTCTCATTATAGTTCAATTATTACACAGAGCCTTTATATTGCATTTAGCTGGGTGATGTAATGGTATATTGTTGGTTGTAATGGGATATTCTAGGTTTTATACACAAGTAATCTCAAAACAATTAAAATAATATGCTCATGCCTTACTACATATCATCCTGTACTAGAAAATATGTAAAAAGTATAAATCGTCAGATATGCACTAGGATCATGTGACACTGAAGACTGCAGTAATGATGCTGAAAATTCAGCTTTGTCATCACAGGAATAAATTACATTTTAAAATATATTTAAATAGATAACAGTTATATAATATTTCAGAATATTACAGTTTTTACTGTATTTTTAATGAAATAAATGCAGCCTTGGTGAGCATGAGAGACTTATATTAAAAACATTTTTAAAATCTTACCGACACCAAACTTTTTCAGTTTTTTCAGTCAGTTTTTATTATTATTATTTTAAATATGTCTATATAGTTTTTATTCATTTTTATTTCAATTTAGTTTCACGTTATTCTAGTACATCAATTTAAACTAAATGAAAATGAGAGATTTTTCCTTGGCAACTAGCTGAAATAAAATAAGTTTAAGATTTTATTTTTCTTTGTATTTATTAATTTTATTTACCATTTATTTTATTTCAAGTAATGAAAATATATATATTTTTTTATGGTTTTAGTTGTAGTTAACTATATGACCCTGTCTGAGGCTGAGTAAATGATGACAGTATTTAAATTAATGGCTGAAATATTATTTTATGAGTCAGTTGATCAGATGAATTAATTTCTTTGTGTTTATTATTTTGCAGTTGAGCAGAATACAGTGAAGCCAACAATATTTGAGAAGGTCCCAGCTCAGACGTTCCCCTCGGGCTTCCCTGCTTCCCTCCTTTTCACAGACGGCCTCTCCTCTGTGGAGACGCTGCTCACTAATGTCCAGGTACGGCCATGAAGGAATACATACACAGAGAGACACACATACGTTACAATGTTCAACATCAATAACATTTGGACATGTGTTTCAGGGTCTGCTAAAGGTGGCTTTGGAGAACGCCCGTCTGCAGGAGAAACAGCTTCAGCAGGAGAGGCGAGAGCTCAAGATGGAGCTGTACAGAGAGAGAGAGATGAGAGAGAGTCTAGAGAGACAGCTCACCTCTGAGTTACGTAGTCGAGGTAAAGTAGATATATTGGAAAATTGAAAAAGAAGAGATCAACCAGTTCCATTCCATGTTTACACATGGAACTTTTCTCTTATCTTTTCTCATCCAGCCACCATTCAGAGACGTCTGAAGAAGGAGAAGAAGGCAAAGAGGAGGTTACAGGAAGCACTGGAATATGAGTCCAAGCGGAGAGGGCAAATCGAGCAGGCCTTACAGCAGGCCACCTCATCACACGGTGAGACACACTCACACACTCAGTGACTTTCATTCAGGCCGATAGTCTTTCAGCAGGCTTTGTCAGCTGTCGCTGTCTGTTAACACAGATCCAATCAGTCTGGACATGGAGACGGAGCGCTGCAGAAGCCCGGAGGATAACTGCTTGTTACAAGGTACTGAATTGAACTGGCCCCTTTTCATATGCATTTCTTATTGCAAAACAACATATTTTAATAATGTTTTAAAGTCTCTAATGCTCACCAAGGTTGCATTTATTTGATAAAAAATTGAGTAAAAACAGTAATATTATGAACTGTTTTCTATTTTAATATATTTTACATTTTAATTTATTCGTGTGATGCAAAGCTGAATTTTCAGTATCATTACTCCAGTCTTCAGTGTCACATGATCCTTTAGAAATTATTTGGTGCATAAAGAAAAATATTTTTACTATCAATGTTGAAAACTGTAATATTTTTGTGGAAACCATGATACATTTTTTCCCAGGATTATTTGATGAATAGAAAGTTCAAAAGAATAGCATTTATTTTGTTTATAACTATGTCAAAGTCCTTGCTGAATAACGGTATTCATTTCTTTAAAAAAAACAAACAAATAGTGATGTATAGTATATATTAATGATAAATATGATCATTCCTCGTATACATTTTGAATAGGGTACTAAAATATTTAGCATTTTTATTTTTCCAAACACATGATTATCAATACACACTCCTGTATACAATGTGTATTTATACGGACGTGCACAGTTTCAGCTGTGGCTTATTCAGATTTGTTGTTTTGACCTCACTTCCCCTTCCCATCAGTCTTTCTCAGCAACACCGTGTGTCACTCGCCCGTGTCCTCCAAACAGATGAGATCATCGGCTCCCTCTGTCTCAGAGCGAAACCATTAGCAAATAAACACATAGATGAATCAAAAGACCGGGGACTAATTGCAAGTTTCCTGTGTAAGCAAAGCCTCACCGCATGAATATTCCAGCGCCGCCCTTCCACCCATTTATCTGTTACTGCAGCTGGCCGTTCTCGTTCTCTCCCCCTCCGTGAGACAGCTAAAGCTACATGATAAATTACTTGAATTACACCTCTTGTTAATTTTATTAAAATGGCTCCCTAATGCCGAGAAAATCTGCTACACGTTGGCACAGCACTGGACTGGAAAAGGTGTTCATTTACTCTCTAATGTATTTTACATGATGTGCAAAAATGGTCTATTTTAGAGTAAAAGGGCATTTGAAATTGTGTGTAATATTTTAGAAATACAAGTAAATATTAAATTTTTATTAATTATATTTTTTTGCTATTTTTATTTCTTATATTTGAATTATGTAGTGTTTTAAGCATGTTGGTCAAACATTAGGCCCACCTTAAATTAACTTAAATAAAAATAAAATTGACATAAGGTAACTGAAAAAAAGATATGAACTATATGACCCCAAAATAATAATTAAAAAAACATGCACTATTCAAAATGTGGTGTTCGGTAAGATTTTTTTTCTGCTCACCAAGGCAAGACAATTTTAAGTAATATTTATTTTAATATATTTTAAAGGCAAAGCTGAATTTTCAGCATCATTACTCCAGTCTTCAGTGTCACATGATCCTTCAGAAATCATTCTAATATGATGATTTGGAGCTCAAGAAACATTTCTTATTATTATCAATGTTGAAAATGTGCTGCTTAATATTTTTGTGGAAACAAGGATACATTTTTTTCAGGATTCTTTGATACATAGAAAGTTCAAAAGAACAGCATTTATTCGTAATTAAAATCTTTTGTAAAATTATAAATGTCTTTACTCTCACTTTTGATCAATTTAATGCATCCTTAATGAATAAATGTATACATTTCTTAAAAAAAAAAAAGTTTAACAAGAGAAGTTTAGCACTATTAAACATTTAAATAATCATTGCATAATATTGAAAAAACAGTTGGCAAACGCTTTTGGTGGTTTCAGTCTCTCCCCATTCAAGTGCATAAGAAGTTAAACCTTTGGTTTACTACTCTCAAACCTTCCTCTTATTGTCTCTTTTTTTACAGAAAGCAGAACATACACAAAAAATCCAATAATGTACTAAGATGAGGTGAACTCCCAACGAGAGGCCGAGGATGTTCTCCACATCATGGATCATCCCTACACAAAAAAAACAATCAACATCCCGAATGCAGTTTCCACTGAAGAGAGGACAAGGTTTTACACAGTGAGCTACGTTGGAGATCTTCTCTTTGACCCAACCGGTTGCTCCATCCACTTCCCATCCTCACAACATTCCAGATTCCTCAGCTGTTGTTTTATCTACGTACATTGTGCTTAATTCCCTGTTTTAAGCTCTGTGGAGATGGTTGATGTCCTGTTACTTGTTTTGAAGCAGTGACATTATCCCTTCAGGACAGTGTCCTTCAGTCTAATGCCCTCAGGATGGGCTGTTGAAAATGTAAAAAAATTAGGGAAACAGAAGGAAAAGAGATGCATCTGGCTTGTTTCATTCTTGTTGAAAGACTCTGAAGTTACTGGAATGTTACATTTTGTTGCTTTTCTCTCGTTTGTCCATCTTCTGGTTCTTCGGTCCATTTATCTCTCTTTGTAGGTCAGTTTAGCTTCTTGATACTGTTTAAAATGTTCACCTGCTCTGTGCTAGTTTTCTTTTGTAAGACCTTGTGTTATTTTATTGGCTTTCAGTCAGAAGGAAACACTACTGAATGTGTTTGTTCTTTATTTTGAATCTTTCCTAATGAGAAATACAGTATTACCACCACGTCATTCATTGAAAAGTTTCAAAATTCTCCCTGAATGTTTTGCCCTTCATATGATATGAAAGCCTTTGGTTTGTTGAAACCTGTGGTTCCCAAGCATTTGCAGAGATTTGATTCACTAACCATTTTAGCATAGGCTAAAACTAGACACTATGACCGCAGAGGATATTTGGCATTTTCCCCAACATACGAGTCTTTATTTAGTCTGAGAGTTACTTAAAGAGGAAAACAGACTTCCCGCAGAACAGAAGTTCCCTGCTGGTGTTGTCAGGATGAGCCTTGGGCCATCATTCCTATAGGCATTCGAATGCTAAATGATGTCTTGAAAGGTGTAGACGATGTCTGTCACCGCTTTGTGCACCAGAAAGAACCGACGACACAAATAAACAATGCGATGCTCATGTCACCGGTGTCACCTTGTCGTCAATAGAGTTCCTCATGAAGCAAAAGCCATCAAACAGTCCTATTGATTCAAGTCATGCAAATGAGACCCAATTAGTGCCATTATTGACACATATCAAAGTCCTCATTAACACTGAGTTTGTGGTCTTCTCATTACTGGCATTTCAGAGACAAGCTAAAGTACAGTGGGGAGAACAAGTATTTGATACACTGCCGATTTTGCAGGTTTTCCTACTTACAAAGCATGTAGAGGTCTGTAATTTTTATCATAAGTAAACTTCAACTGTGAGAGACGGAATCTAAAACAAAAATCCAGAAAATCACATTGTATGATTTTTAAATAATTAATTTGCATTTTATTGCATGACATAAGTATTTGATCACCTACCAACCAGTAAGAATTCCGGCTCTCACAGACCTGTTCGTTTTTCTTTAAGAAGCCATCCTGTTCTCCACTCATTACCTGTATTAACTGCACCTGTTTGAACTCGTTACCTGTATAAAAGACACCTGTCCACACACTCAATCAAACAGACTCCAACCTCTCCACAATGGCCAAGACCAGAGAGCTGTGTAAGGACATCAGGGATAAAATTGTAGACCTGCACAAGGCTGGGATGGGCTACAGGACAATAGGCAAGCAGCTTGGTGAGAAGGCAACAACTGTTGGTGCAATTATTAGAAAATGGAAGAAGATTGTTCAAGATAACGGTCAATCTCCCTCGGTCTGGGGCACCATGCAAGATCTCACCTCGTGGGACATCAATGATCATGAGGAAGGTGAGGGATCAGCCCAGAACTACGCGGCAGGACCTGGTCAATGACCTGAAGAGAGCTGGGACCACAGTCTCAAAGAAAACCATTAGTAACACACTACGCCATCATGGATTAAAATCCTGCAGCACACGCAAGGTCCCCCTGCTCAAGCCAGCGCATGTCCAGGCCCGTCTGAAGTTTGCCAATGACCATCTGGATGATCCAGAGGAGGAATGGGAGAAGGTCATGTGGTCTGATGAGACAAAAATAGAGCTTTTTGGTCTAAACTCCACTCGCTGTGTTTGGAGGAAGAAGAAAGATGAGTACAACCCCAAGAACACCATCCCAACCGTGAAGCATGGAGGTGGAAACATCATTCTTTGGGGATGCTTTTCTGCAAAGGGGACAGGACAACTGCACCGTATTGAGGGGAGGATGGATGGGGCCATGTATCGCGAGATCTTGGCCAACAACCTCCTTCCCTCAGTAAGAGCATTGAAGATGGGTCGTGGCTGGGTCTTCCAGCATGACAACGACCTGAAACACACAGCCAGGGCAACTAAGGAGTGGCTCCGTAAGAAGCATCTCAAGGTCCTGGTGTGGAGCCAGTCTCCAGACCTGAACCCAATAGAAAATCTTTGGAGGGAGCTGAAAGTCCGTATTGCTCAGCGACACCCCCGAAACCTGAAGGATCTGGAGAAGGTCTGTATGGAGGAGTGGGCCAAAATCCCTGCTGCAGTGTGTGCAAACCTGGTCAAGAACTACAGGAAACGTATGATCTCTGTAATTGCAAACAAAGGTTTCTGTACCAAATATTAAGTTCTGCTTTTCTGATGTATCAAATACTTATGTCATGCAATAAAATGCAAATTAATTACTTAAAAATCATACAATGTGATTTTCTGGATTTTTGTTTTAGATTCCGTCTCTCATAGTTGAAGAGTGCCTATGATAAAAATTACAGACTTCTACATGCTTTGTAAGTGGGCAAACCTGCAAAATCGGCAGTGTATCAAATACTTGTTCTTCCCACTGTATGTGTCCTGTACTCATATTTCGAGTCTAAAAGGACCCTTGAACGGCAATTTCCTTTTCCAAACAAGGATATCATGACTCAAAGTACAGTACTGTAACGTGGAATTGTAATATTTTTCTTTTGCATACTTTAGGAATATCACCCGAGACCATAAATCTGTGGGGACCATAAATAGATTTGAAAACAATTTACTCTGATTCAGAATTGCTCTCTAAAAATGGGAGATGACCATTTGGGAACGTGGGAAATGTTCGGTTTAAAAACGACAGCTAGCAAAAGATAGGGGCGGAAGATAAACATATGTTTAGATACAGAAGTGGCATCTGTTGTGCAATGAGTGTTTCGTGAGAAATATATCAGTACTGTTAACTTAAACAGGACTGTTGCATTTATTTGTGTATTCGTTCAAATTTTTTTGCATCCTGGATATGTTATTTTAGTTATACACAAGTTTTTGAGTCTCTATGTAAAAGGAAACTGCATACAGGATATTGTGTGATCACTGACCAAGTAGGCTGGAAACAAAAAAAATAAACAAAAGAAACCAAGTATGAAGAACATGATCCAATACACTGAAGAAAAATGGCTTGAAACAGTTTTCACTCAGAAATTGCTAGTAAATTTCACAAATAATTACAAAGAAATGGCAAGTAACATTGAATTAAAGGTGAAAATTTGAATTAGATCAAATTTTAATTAATTTTACATCAATTTATTTCATGGCATTCATTATTTTCTTTAAAACTGTGAAGCCATGGGCCGTTTTTCAGTTCCCTCGAGCCAGATACAGAAATGTGTCTGTTATTTTATTCCCAGGATGCACTGAGGGTGGCTGCTGTTTTCTCAGGGTGGTGCAACTATGACTATAGATAGTCAGAGGCACTGATTGAATGATTTACCCATAGTACTCCAAACAGAAACATGAGTTTATTTTGTTACTCATGAAAAAGAAGGCCCAGATATTTGTTTTAATGCGATTTGAAGAAGCTTGTCTCCAGTGAGTTATAGAACCATTTCATGCATCACAGCCTTCAAATAAAGATACACATTGTGAAGAAAGCACTTAAATAAGACATGAAAAAAATGTTTGTTTAACTAGATTACCCTTATTAGGGCACACTGGGATGGAAAGGGAGGAAACTCTTTGAAAGGAAATTATTAAATCGTGATTAAGTCATTGAACCCATGAACAACTTTTCTCTTGACATGGAAAGATAGAGGATGTTTTTCCTCATCTAAAGTGACCAACGTTCCACTCTTTTGCTCTTTTGACATCCACCATATAGAAGAATGAGAATGTTTCTTTAAATGAATGACTGTTAATACAAGGAAAAAATTATTTATATATTTAGAGACCTATACTGTTGCAAAAATGTTGAGGTCTTTGAGATTTTTTTTTTATATTTGTACAAGAAGTCTCTTATGCTCACCAAGGCTGCATTTATTGGATCAAAAATACAGTGGAAATATGACTTAAAATAACTGTTATTATTATTATTTAAACTGTTTCCTATATTAATAAATTATATTATTTATTCCTGTGATGGTAAAGCTAAATTTTCAGCATCATTACTCCAGTCTTCAGTGTCACATGATCCTTCAGAAATCATTCTAATATGATGATTTGAGCTCGAGTGACACTTTTTATTATTATCAATGTTGAAATGTTTTGATCAGTTTGATGCATCTTGCTGAATAAAAGTATTAATTTTTTCTTAAAAAAAATAAAAAAAATCAAATAGTAATACTGTCCATACCCATATAGTTTTTTGGTTATTTTATATTATAAACGTCTAATAATCTTCACCCCACCAAGAGGGTTTAAAAACAGACCCAATTCTTTAAAATTAAATGTTAATTACAGTGGGTAAACCGGAAACCATGCAGGGACAGATACATGATTTCACATGGTCAACGACTGAAAAAAAAAAAATCAAAGGCCCACAGAAGAGATATTAATATTCTTGCTCACACATACTGTCTCTGGTGTAATATCAGGTGATTGCAATGTAAAAGATCAATATTTCAATTTCAGACTGCATTTTTATTCCTAGAGATTACAGAACAATCAAATACTCGATTTTCTCCATCTGCCGAAGGAAGACTCTCCCAGCCTTACTGATAGCAAAATGAAAAGGTTTTAGCCTGGGTGCAAGGTGTTTGTTTTTGTGAATTATTCATTGAGATGTGTTTGTGCAAGTGAATAGCCATTTGCTCCAATACTGAAGGGCAAATAATACAGATTGCTCAAACATAACAGAAGAGGAATTTGACATTGAGAAGTGGAAATGCGGACAAAGCCTTCAGGGTCACCTACTGATAAACAGTCCTCGTGACAGACGGAGCGACAATCTAGCCTAGCTTGTTTATTATTTATTTCTTATGTCTTTGATAGACTTGTAGGATGTTGTTTGTCCACATACATTTTAAGAAAAGAACGGGGGAACTTTACTGGATATCAAATAAGTTTTGATTTTCTCATCTTTCTTTTGAGAAAGCTTTGCTACAATAAAACAAAAACAAACCAACAAATAAGAAGGACATACATTCTAAAGTCGGCATTAAACGGAAGTTGCTATAATGTGACGTATCTGAGAGGCTTCTCGAACAAGAAAAAAAATTAAGGGCGGGACTTGATTTTGTCCATATGAAATTGATTGGATCATTGTGGCTTGACAGGTTGTGACAGGCACACATACATACGTTGGGTTTCCATGTTTTATGGGGACTTTTAGACAAATGATTTTAATACTACACAAACTGTATATTCTATTCCCTAACCTAGCCCAATCCCTAAACAAAACCCTGACAGAAAAATGCATTTTAGTAACATAATTTATAATTTTCCTCATGGGAGAGACCGGGATTTCTGCGGGTTGAGGTAATGGGCTAATCCCTTGACAGACAGCTTTCGCGACCAATGATAAAGACCTTTCTCCACGCCCCTACCTTTTGCCACGCCCATTAGTCCAACCTGCAGATACACACACACTTAGAGAAAAAATGATGTCCCCACAAGGTCAAAAATGACTGGTATTACTATCCTTGTGGGGACATTTGGTCCCCATAAAGTCGTAGGGAATACCAGGACCAACTATTAAGGTCCCTGCGAACCTCAATAGTTCTGTATCAACAAACCACCAAGAAACTATTCAGAATATCTTAGTAAAACATTCCCACACTCACATAAAACTTCTTGAGGAATCCTCAAGTCTCTAAACAAGCAAGGATTTGTTTTCTTCTTGGCGTTACCACCCCCTTGTGGTAAAGGCTGCAAAACTACTACCTAAAAAACATTTTCTTTACATTTTACACACACACACAAAATCAACCCAACAGCTTGTTGTTGGTTTTCTTTTTTTATTTATTTATCGGTCATCTACAATTCACTTATCAAAAGCATCAGCTAATGAGCTGGTGCCAAGAAACAAAACCTGCACATGTTCCTCCAGTTACAACATTTGCATATACAGTTCAATCTCAGGTCAATAACTTTCATACATACTCCACATCGCACTCCAAACAACACTAATCTGAATAGGCATACAAACACCTGCAGGAGCTCACACACATACAGCTTTTGGAAATAGCGACGCCTGATATCTGATAAAACAGTTGAAGTAAACAATACTGTACAGAAAAGCATTATGAAAAAAATTAATTCAAACATTCCCTGTAAGTGACATCACGTACATAAACACTGCAAACGCAAAAACAAATATGAACAGATCAAGCAAAAATGGTACAACCAAATTTGGATATAAATAAAAGAAAGAAAGAAAGAAAGAAAAAAAAGGTCCTTACTTTCTCAGGGTTACATCTGCATTACTGAAATGAGAGATGTGGGAAATTTAGAGGCTTTATGAGGTGCCAAGTTCAGACTGTTCCATCTAAAAGTAAAATGATAAAAGGAAATTTTGGGAAGAAATATATACTGTATGCATAAATCACATTTTATGGCCATGTTGAATCACAGAAAAACAATTATGCATTTGTTGCATCACATAAAATGTTTACATAAAAATATTATCTTATACAGCAAAAGGTAAAATGTTATACTTTTGTGTTCCACCTTATCATATCAATACTGAAAAAAGCTCCAGGTAGGCATTTTCTTAGTTGGAATATATGAGGGATCTATGATGATGAAATTAATGGCAAGTAAAAGTAACAGTAGCTAAAAGACCTTAACTAAATGTATAACCTATAACCTAAACTAAAATTATA
This sequence comes from Coreius guichenoti, assembly GCA_039654105.1. Lineage (NCBI taxonomy): Eukaryota > Metazoa > Chordata > Actinopteri > Cypriniformes > Gobionidae > Coreius > Coreius guichenoti. The sequence goes on from CM077170.1 coordinate 10,270,945, forward strand.
GGAAAGAAAAATGAGTGAGAGGAATAGAAATGAGAACCATGAGAAGGATTTCCAGAATCCATTCCAAGAGCTTGCCAACTTCATGGATTCAAAAAAAAATTTTATGTTTACAATGCCAGCAACATGTACCAGCACGAGAACAAACACAAGCAAATGTTTAAATCCAAGCTCTGATTTGATTGGTCTACAGTAGCTGCCATTTTTGGATCTGAAATGGCGTTTGATTTTAGCTTCCTGTTCATGTAACATTCAAGTGACATGTTCTGTCTGATCTAGAATGAGGACCTCAACATTACCTTCTTCTAATGGACTAAAACTCAACACATCTTGGTATCAGTTGTAATTTTAGATGTCAAGGGGTCAAGCATCAGAAAACAAACAAACAAAAAAGGCAAAGAACTATATCAGAGTTCAGTTTTCTCCTGATTAAGAGGAACTTTCTTCTGAATCTCCTCCTCATCTGAGGTGTATCCAGCTTCTTCGGTTTTCCGCTTGCTAGTTTTGGTGTTGTGAAGCTTGGACTTTTCCTTCTTCTTCTTATTTTTCACCTTCTTTTCCTTTTTCTGCCCGTCTTCACTGTCTTTACCCTTCTTCTTTTTGCCCTTCTTTTTCTTCTTGTCCTCCGTGAGCGCTGCCGTGTCTCCCTTTTTCCCAGCCCATCTCTCTTTAAGACAGTCTGCAGAGAGGATCAGAGATACGTGTTTGCACAGTTCCGATCTTTATACTGACTGCCCGCACTGTTATTAGCAACAAGTGATCAAATCAGAGCTGTGTGTTCGGGAAGTGATGTCTTTTTCTGGCAGATCTATATTGGTTGCTATAGCAATGGCATAAGAGCCAGCACAATGCCAAATTAATCATTAATCTTGTATAACAGGAAGCAACAAGCTGGTGATATGAAGACAGACAGCTAATACTTTGTATTTTTCTCATTTACACTATGGTATTTTCACACAGGATTCATTCCTTACAGTACTTCACAAATGGTACTGTGTCAAATGTGTTAAATTATGTACTGATTTTATTTAAAAAAAAATATATATAAATATAATATAATATAATATAATATATTAGTGCTGTCAAATTGATTAATCGCGATTAATCACATCCAAAAAAAAAGTTTGTTTACATAATGTGTGTGTGTGTACGGTGTATAATTATTATTTATATATAAATACACACTCATTAATGTATATATTTAAGAAATATTTGCATTATATATATATATATATATATATATATATACACTCACCTAAAGGATTATTAGGAACACCATACTAATACTGTGTTTGACCCCCTTTCGCCTTCAGAACTGCCTTAATTCTACGTGGCATTGATTCAACAAGGTGCTGAAAGCATTCTTTAGAAATGTTGGCCCATATTGATAGGATAGCATCTTGCAGTTGATGGAGATTTGTGGGATGCACATCCAGGGCACGAAGCTCCCGTTCCACCACATCCCAAAGATGCTCTATTGGGTTGAGATCTGGTGACTGTGGGGGCCATTTTAGTACAGTGAACTCATTGTCATGTTCAAGAAACCAATTTGAAATGATTCGAGCTTTGTGACATGGTGCATTATCCTGCTGGAAGTAGCCATCAGAGGATGGGTACATGGTGGTCATAAAGGGATGGACATGGTCAGAAACAATGCTCAGGTAGGCCGTGGCATTTAAACGATGCCCAATTGGCACTAAGGGGCCTAAAGTGTGCCAAGAAAACATCCCCCACACCATTACACCACCACCACCAGCCTGCACAGTGGTAACAAGGCATGATGGATCCATGTTCTCATTCTGTTTACGCCAAATTCTGACTCTACCATCTGAATGTCTCAACAGAAATCGAGACTCATCAGACCAGGCAACATTTTTCCAGTCTTCAACTGTCCAATTTTGGTGAGCTCGTGCAAATTGTAGCCTCTTTTTCCTATTTGTAGTGGAGATGAGTGGTACCCGGTGGGGTCTTCTGCTGTTGTAGCCCATCCGCCTCAAGGTTGTGTGTGTTGTGGCTTCACAAATGCTTTGCTGCATACCTCGGTTGTAACGAGTGGTTATTTCAGTCAAAGTTGCTCTTCTATCAGCTTGAATCAGTCGGCCCATTCTCCTCTGACCTCTAGCATCAACAAGGCATTTTCGCCCACAGGACTGCCGCATACTGGATGTTTTTACCTTTTCACACCATTCTTTGTAAACTCTAGAAATGGTTGTGTGTGAAAATCCCAGTAACTGAGCAGATTGTGAAATACTCAGACCGGCCCGTCTGGCACCAACAACCATGCCACGCTCAAAATTGCTTAAATCACCTTTCTTTCCCATTCTGACATTCAGTTTGGAGTTCAGGAGATTGTCTTGCCCAGGACCACACCCCTAAATGCATTGAAGCAACTGCCATGTGATTGGTTGATTAGATAATTGCATTAATGAGAAATTGAACAGGTGTTCCTAATAATCCTTTAGGTGAGTGTATACACTACCAGTCAAAAGTTTGGACACACTTTCCCATTCTCTTTGATGGGAAAGTGTGTCCAAACTTTTGACTGGTAGTGTATATATACATAAATATTTTATATATAAATATAACACATTTTTCTTAAATATATACATGCATGTGTGTGTATTTATATATACACATAATAATTATACACTGTACACACACATATATTATATATGATTTGATGCTCAAAAAACATTTATTTTTAACCAATGTTGAAAACGTTTCTTAATATTTTTCAAAAGAATACATCTTTTATAACATTATAAATGTTATTACTGTCACTAATAATTTGTGTCACAATTTACTCACCCTCATGCTGTTCCAAAGACGACATTTTAAAGAATGTTGGTAACCAAACAGTTTTGTTCCCATTGACTTCCATTGTATGCACAAAAAAAATACAACGAAAATCTATGGGAACTGAAACTGTTTGGTTACCAACATTCTTCAAAATATTTTTTCATGTTCCACAGAAGACAGAAAGTCATACAGGTTTGGAACGACATGAGGGCGAGTAAATGATGATAGAATTTTTGGGTGGACTATCCCTTTAATTTAATGCTTCTTTGCTGAATAAAAGTATTTATTTATTTATTTCAATAATAAATAAAAAGAGGGCGCACAAGACACCAGTTGAAGCTTTTATGTGCTCTAGTGTACGTCATTTACTATTTCTGCTCCTGTGGCCTTGAGTAACTGTCTTCCCTGAAACAATGGCTCTTAAAACCGGTGCCGATAAAGAAGATCAAGAGTTTTAGTCTGTAAGAAGTCATAATATTATGTCTAGTGCGGTTTAACTGTTAAATGGGTATGTGTGATGAAGTAAAACAGCTGTTATTTTCACATTACCAGCGTCTTGTCCTTTCAGCACATGTTTTTCACACAGGTAAGTGGTGAGATCTTCCTCCTGGCTGCCTTTATACCAGTCTTCAATGACTTCTTCATACTGCTCTACCATCACATCACACTGAGGGAACATAACACACATCTCTCTCTTACTGGGGCATATCATATCTCTCATTTACATGAACATATACTGCAAATATGCATTTACATACATTGTTTTATACACTTAACCATTAATATAATAATATAAAAAAAATACAATACAATCTACATATATACAAACCAAAGATATCACAAATATATACAGTATAAACTGTACTGTATAATATATTTTACCATAAATATATACAGCACACACACACACACACACACACACACACACACACACACACACACTACCAGTCAAAAGTTTGGACACACTCTTCCATCAAAGAGAATGGGAAAGTGTCCAAACTTTTGACTGGTAGTGTGTGTGTGTGTGTGTGCGCGCGTGTGTGCATGTGTGTGTAATATATATATATATATATATATATATATAGTGGGGAGAACAAGTATTTGATGCACTGCTGATTTTGCAGGTTTTCCTACTTACAAAGCATGTAGAGGTCTGTAATTTTTATCATAGGTACACTTCAACTGTGAGAGACAGAATCTAAAACAAAAATCCAGAAAATCACATTGTATGATTTTTAAATAATTAATTTGCATTTTATTGCATGACATAAGTATTTGATCACCTACCAACCAGTAAGAATTTCGGCTCTCACAGACCTGTTAGTTTTTCTTTAAGAAGCCCTCCTGTTCTCCACTCATTACCTGTATTAACTGCACCTGTTTGAACTCGTTACCTGTATAAAAGACACCTGTCCACACACTCAATCAAACAGACTCCAACCTCTCCACAATGGCCAAGACCAGAGAGCTGTGTAAGGACATCAGGGATAAAATTGTAGACCTGCACAAGGCTGGGATGGGCTACAGGACAATAGGCAAGCAGCTTGGTGAGAAGACAACAACTGTTGGCGCAATTATTAGAAAATGGAAGAAGTTCAAGATGACGGTCAATCTCCCTCGGTCTGGGGCACCATGCAAGATCTCACCTCGTGGGGCATCAATGATCATGAGGAAGGTGAGGGACCAGCCCAGAACTACACGGCAGGACCTGGTCAATGACCTGAAGAGTGCTGGGACCACAGTCTCAAAGAAAACCATTAGTAACACACTACGCCGTCATGGATTAAAATCCTGCAGCGCACGCAAGGTCCCCCTGCTCAAGCCAGCGCATGTCCAGGCCCGTCTGAAGTTTGCCAATGACCATCTGGATGATCTAGAGGAGGAATGGGAGAAGGTCATGTGGTCTGATGAGACAAAAATAGAGCTTTTTGGTCTAAACTCCACTCGCTGTGTTTGGAGGAAGAAGAAGGATGAGTACAACCCCAAGAACACCATCCCAACCGTGAAGCATGGAGGTGGAAACATCATTCTTTGGGGATGCTTTTCTGCAAAGGGGACAGGACGACTGCACCGTATTGAGGGGAGGATGGATGGGGCCATGTATCGCGAGATCTTGGCCAACAACCTCCTTCCCTCAGTAAGAGCATTGAAGATGGGTCGTGGCTGGGTCTTCCAGCATGACAACGACCCGAAACACACAGCCAGGGCAACTAAGGAGTGGCTCCGTAAGAAGCATCTCAAGGTCCTGGAGTGGCCTAGCCAGTCTCCAGACCTGAACCCAATAGAAAATCTTTGGAGGGAGCTGAAAGTCCGTATTGCCCAGCGACAGCACCGAAACCTGAAGGATCTGGAGAAGGTCTGTATGGAGGAGTGGGCCAAAATCCCTGCTGCAGTGTGTGCAAACCTGGTCAAGAACTACAGGAAATGTATGATCTCTGTAATTGCAAACAAAGGTTTCTGTACCAAATATTAAGTTCTGCTTTTCTGATGTATCAAATACTTATGTCATGCAATAAAATGCAAATTAATTATTTAAATCATACAATGTGATTTTCTGGATTTTTGTTTTAGATTCCGTCACTCACAGTTGAAGAGTACCTATGATAAAAATTACAAACTTGTACATGCTTTGTAAGTGGACAAACCTGCAAAATCGGCAGTGTATCAAATACTTGTTCTCCCCACTTTGTGTGTGTGTGTGTGTGTGTGTGTGTGTGTGTGTGTGTGTGTGTGTGTGTGTGTGTGTATGTATGTATGTATGTATATATATATATATATATATATATTACACACACACACACACACACACACACACACATCCATATATATATGGGTCAAAACACAATACTGGTCTCAGCTTGTTAGTAACATGGACAATTAGGTCCCGGCTTGTGTTGTGTATATACACATTTAGTGTTTTGAAAGTCTCTCATGCACTTTTAATCAAAACTACAGTAAAACCAATAAAATATTACTACAATTTAAGATAAACTAGAAAACAGTTATATATATATATATATATATATATATATATATATATATATTTATTTTTTTTTTTTTTAAATATTATTTATTCCTGTGATGTCAAAGCTGAATTTTCAGCATCATTAAATAATTATAATAAGCTGATTTAAAGGAACATGTCTCATTATTATCAATGTTGAAAACGGTTGTGCTGCTTACTATTTTTGAGGAAGCTGTGATACTTTTTTTTCAGGATTCTTTGAGGAATAGAAAGTTCAAAATAACAGCATTTATTCGAAAAATAAATCTTTTGTTACATTATAAATGTCTTTATTGCCACTTTATAATCAATTTAATGCATCCTTTCTGAATAAAAGGTATATGTGTGTATATATGTGACCCTGGAGCACAAAACCAGTCATAAGTCGCACGGGTATATTTGTGGCAATAGCCAACAATACATTGTATGGGTCAAAATTATCGATGTTTCTTTTATGCTAAAAATCATTAGGATATTAAGTAAAGATCATGTTCCATTAAGATATTTTGTAAATTTCCTACCATAAATATATATAAAAATTTATTATTAGTAGTAATATGCATTGCTAAGGACTTCATTTGGACAACATTAAAGGTGATTTTCTCAATATTTAGATTTTTTTGCACCCTCAGATTCCAGATTTTCAAATAGTTTTATCTCGGCCAAATATTGTCCCATCCTAACAAACCGTACATCAATGGAAATATTATTTATTCAGCTTTCAGATGATATATAAATCTCAATTAAAAAAAACTGACCCTTATGACTGGTTTTGTGGTCCAGGGTCACACACATGATCTCTCAGTCACTCACACACCTGTTTTTTAAGGTCAGCCACTTCTGCACTGGTCTCGTTCCACAGTTCATAGGGAATATCCATGACCACCTTCACTCCTTTATTAACCAGGTTATGTAAGGTAGAGAATGTCTCAGACATACCCTGAGCAGAGAAAGAGAAATGATCAGATCTCACCGGCAATAATACAGCTCCATTTACTAGATTATAAGTTAAAGAAACCTTTTGACATTACATTTATGGCATTCATGATATGAAATGTGATCATTCATTATTGGCACTGCAATTTGGTGAATTCATTCATTCACAAAACAAACTTTTCACTCAAGTCTTAGTCACTCAAGATTGTTCAACAGATGTTAATTATTGAGTAAGACCAAAGGCGTCGCAATAGGGCAGGCAAGGCAGACACTTGCCTGGGGCCCCGCATTTTGAGGGGACCCCCGAGGGCTGATAATTTAAACAATCAGAAATGGTAATATAAACATGCAGTGACATCTCTACATCCCCCGTAGTGGGCCCCCCCTCTCTCGTTACGCTGGTAATGCTTTCGCCACCTCGCCTCAACCACCTTCTTCAAATTGTAGAAAATGCATGATTTGATTTGTTAAGCATGAAGAGAACTCGCTCTAATATTAACCTAGATAAATATGCGCTATTATTAAGCACATATCCAAGAGTTTGTGTGGAGTGTGGAAGCTGAAGTATAGCGCGCTTAAATGACATGAAGGCGCCGGCACGATCACTGGCATTTTTTCCTGACAGCGAAAACAACTTAAAATACTCCATAATTTATGGTCATACAGATAGGAGTAATACATCATTGATTTGTATTTGTGTAAACTCACAATAACATCAAATAGTTGTGCTTTTGTAAAATAAAGAAAACAAACAGGACGCATGCTTTCTTTCGTCCTATAATCTGTAGCGCATCTCATAAATGTACCGAAACTAAGCGTATCAGGCTACTTGCCTCACATATATGATCAATATATCTAGCCTATAGAAAGCTTGAAGTGTCTACTTTTAAACGAACAAATTCAAATCGAAACCAAATATTCTCTGGTTATGTAATCCGTATGAAAAGTGCATTCCTCTCTAAAGGCGCGTCCACTATGCTGCGGAGAGGCAGCGTCGTCAACTTCATCTTTGCAGCCGACACTGACTCAGAAAATACTAGTTTAATAATAAACAAATAAAATGACACATTTATATTAATTTTGCCGGTGCTTTGCACAAGCTTTATGCGTGTGCGCCGCTTCCATGCACCCAGTAGCCTATATATTTAAGCAGCCTAATTAAATTAGCCTAATATAAATGTGCGATTACTCTACTAATTGCTTAAATGAATGACTAGTCCACTAGAAAAATCTTTAGTCGGGGGCAGCCCTAATCAATACATTTACTTATTTGACATTATTTAATTAGTAGGCTAATTAGTATATCCAGCTCTTCTACATTAAATTAGTTGAGTAAACATAATTAGGCTAGTTGATAAACTAATAAAATAAAGATTAAATTAAAATGATAACCATATATTTCTATATGTAGGAGAATTGCTTGTTCCTGTCACCACCACACAAAGCACCGTTTTTAAGGTGACAAATGGTTATAAAGATGAAGATTGTACTGTATTTTGAAGATATTGTATTGTATCTTCTATTATAAAGATGAAGATTGACCTTTTGTTAATTAAACAAAAAGCACTTTAATGTTATAAAAATTAAACAATTTAGGTTCTGTTAGATGTGTTTTGACTACTTTTTGTATAGCCTAAAATTATATCTCTAGATAACAAAGATATATTAACAGAATTTTTTAATAGGGCCTCATTGATTAATTTTGCCTGGGGCCCCCACTCAATGTTGGTTAGCCTCTAAGTAAGAGCACTAAAGTTGTGGTGCAAAAACAAGAAGGTGTTAGAAGAGCAGGTAGTAGCCGACCTTTGCAAAGCGATTGCTGCCATCTCTCTCTTTGTGTAGATTGTACTGCATAATCCTTGAGCAAACGTTCTCCATCACCTCTATAAAACGAATATCACTGAAAAGCAAAAGACAGCAATAGCTGTTGCTCAATAAAACTCACACTGCATCTAAATACAGTATGCACATGTTCACTAGACCAGACGCATAATTATTTAGCTTAAGATCAGGGTTTGCATTAAAAGACTTACGATTTGACATATTTGATTGGCGGTGCACCTTTATCATCCAGGAAACGGTAGTTGGTTTCAATCACTTCTTTTGTTTTGCCAGTCTCTTCAAATGCAGACTTCATCTCAATACTCACAAATTTGCACACTATACAAACATACAAACCATATTCAGATTTAGAAGACCAAAGAGGAACAGAAAGCTGCTACGTCTCATAATCGAGTGCACTGCCTACTTAGACTGCAGTGTTGGTCATTATAGGCCCACACGTTCCAAACATGCAGTCTAGGTAGGCAGCACACTAGGTTTTGATACACACCAAGATAGGTCCGTTGAAAAGGGGAAATCTGCTGCTTTTGTTTTCCCCCAAAATGCTCTTAATATCAGTGCAATACTTTCTATTATTTATAACAATTATTAGAAATCATTAACCATTAGAACTGTACCGTCAACTTGTAGTATAGTACATTATATACCACGTATAGTAAGATATGTAATTTAAATAATATGGGGAATATCAATTACTTCAATTAGTTCAATGTTCAGACAGTTTTAGCGTTTTTAAAAATGAAAATAATTAGAATTATCTCTTTCGATTTATAGCTGTTATGAAACAAAAAAACAAAGTAGACTGCTATGGATATACATGGACCTCTGAACTGAGTGATAACACAGATTATATTATGTAAAATATGTGTCTGTGATTGCATTCGGTGCTTTTATCAAGCATTGAAAATTAGTGTTAATTAAATTAAATGCACAAGAGATCATGAAAAATATTGATAAAGACAATCTACCTTCACATTTATTTGGCAGATGCACCCACTCATCGTCCCCGGTTTTTTTAGCAGTTGCTGCACTTACGAGAAACAACACGACGCAGGCAAAAACATTCATTTTGTTAGTGGTAAATATGTACAATGAGCAATACTAAAATACTGAACATGCTTATTTAACTAGCCGCTATTTCCCCTGAAGCTTTGACTTCCGCTGTGGCAGGTTGACGCAGACGGTGCGCGGAGTGGACCAATCACGAACGCCGAAGTGGCATGAGAGAGCCAATGGAAAAACGTGGGCGGGGTCGACGAGAGATGTTTATGTCAGAATGTATTTTTGACAGAAAGTTAATTTAAATAAAGAAAGAAATGCTACGTTTTCTTAAATGTGGTAGAAATGACTCTTATACAGGTCAGGTTCTAGAACAATACAATTAAACAAAAATCTAATCTAAATTAAATTATAAAAGCAGCGGAGTATTTGTGAAATAGGCAACCACTAGAGGGCATTACACTCCACATAATTAGATTTTCCCCATGACTGTAAAATTACACACATAAATTAGCATGTCACGTTTACCAGTTACTACAGTGGCAGTGTTTGCTAATCTTACCCCAGCCAAAGACCCTCAGGAACATTTTCTGCCATTCACAAGTGTCCCACGTGATTTGCAGAGGATGTCAGCTTCATTTATCCTATTCCACCTACAATGGTAATACTAATAAATCTGTACTAATAAAATGCTCTCATTTAAGGACATTGCTTATTTGCCTTTGTACAATAAACAATTTTAGTATTGTGTTGGGTGGCCAAAAAAAATCTAGTCCAAAAAAGGTCCAAAGTTAAAGAGAGAGAACTGTCCTACATTAAAGAATTTTACAGGCATGAAAGGTTTTATACATGTATTTTGCACATGCTAAGTCCAGCTTGATTTAACACCTTAAAACACAAGGTGTACACTTCTACACTCACCTCAGTGACTGAATATGCTGATTAATAAAGGTAATTAAAATGCAAGGCAAAAGTCATCACATTTATCTGAATTTGCAGTGCCAATTTGACACATGGATCTACTTGTTTTGTTAATACCAAAACTCTGGCCTTACTTTACTGTACATCTTACATTCGGGAAAGAGTAGAGCACATATCGACATTTATATCTTGTCAGGAAATGGCATGAAACCAAAGACATCACCAGGGTTATTTAGCTTTATTGAATCTGCATATTCGGCATTCCCTTGAGTTCAGTTTCTGGCTGTCAGAACTACTTTTTATCTTCATTGTATGTTCACACATTTCCAAGGAAAAGTAGAAACTGGTAAGAATCATACAAGAGGAGCATGTATTTCATTCAAGTGTTTACATAAGCATTTACAGCGCCTTGGCAAAAGTAATCAGGCCTTGACCAATTCTGTCATGTTACTGGATTACACAATCCCACATGTGGCATTGTTTTGTTATATTCAATCCCTACTTTGTAATATTTTGGAACCTTTTGCAGCTATGACAGCATCACTCAGAAATGTTCAAATAGTGTCATTGCAAGATACTCATCTTTTTGTTAAATTTATATTTATTTCATACCAATAAATATCATATCGTCAAATAGTCTGCAAACTGCTCATTTTAATAATTTCTGCCTCAAAAACACACTTTATTCCTATTTTCCAACATAAAACAATGACCAATTAAACTAACTTCTAAACGCAAGTATTACCAATGTCATATTTATAACTCGATAAAATATCAGAGCTGGTTAAATGACTGAATATTTTTGCAAGGCACTGTACATGGTTCATAAGCATTCATCATCGCAGAGCAGGGGGATGTCTTATTCGATGCATCTCCCCCATACCTGATTATTATAATATACTAATTAATATTCACATACAGTAAAAAGTAAGCAGTCAAAGAAAGGAAAAAAAAAAACAGCTCCAAAAACATTATAATAGTATAATCTATAAATAATGTCTGTCTAGACTAAAACAGTCTTGAAATTAAATCATTTGTACATGCTATTCAAAATACAAAAATATGATTTCAGTCATGTTAGATTCTAGCATAACTTCAGCCCTCCGGGTGCATAACACAAGTAACGTCACACTATGATGTGCACGTATCATAGCATTAAAGTGAGAGCGCCAACGGCTCACTGATCAGTTACTGAGAAAAAAAAAAAAATTCAAACCTGTTCCACCAAGAGCATCATGTCCTTAAACATACACTGTAAGTCCATATCAGATGTGTTTCTTGCTCAAGTACACTTTCCAATGAGAACTTTCTATGAAAATGAATTATATGAACTGACAATGCTTCCAGTGCACATTGCTGTGTATTCACTGGTGTGGTTTAGGGTTGACGTCAACATGAAATGGCACACGCAAACTATTTGTCTTATTTTTGAGTGAAATAGGATATTCAATGTTAAAAAAATGTAGTATTGAACTTGGTTTTATTCATGAAGTTCAAGTCCACCTTTCCCAAAAGTATCCCATTAGTAACGCTTTGCAAAGCGATCAATTATTGGCTACTATTGGCGTAAACCTTTTCAAATTTTAACTTTAACCGACATTAAATTACTGCACTAACAATTCTATAATAAAATGTTAGAACAGCTAATTCATAATAATAGCCTGCACAGTCTACGTGACAAGTCGTTTTAGTGGCGGAGCAGGTTATTACATTTTGATGAAAGATTATGAAGACAAATATTTTTATCTTTGGAATAACGTTCATTGATGCATCATACACAATACAACCAGAAATATGTATAAGAAAATAAATGATACATTTTTGACTTCATGTTAACATCAGGTTTTGTTTGGGTCATTTTGACCCGGAGAGGATTTTCTTTTTCCCGAAAATGTTAATGTTATTGCATTGGATTAAACTTACTGACTTCGCTCACGCAGGCTATAACTACTTCCCAAAATTTTGGGGATCATTTTTGTACTTTTTGTTATTTATTTCCCCCCACCTTGTTACACTTGTGGTGTTCCTAGTCAAAAATAGCTTATCAATTTCTTGTTATGCTATATTATCACCAAATATTGGATTCAATCTTTTTGTCAACTTGTATTCTTTCAATTAGGACAGGTTTTGTATTTCTTGTATATAAGCCTCATTGATCTGAGCTTATACACCTCAGTTTTTGAGTGAAAAAAGCAGTATTTGTGGATAATTTTGTCAATATTCAATAAAATATGAAAAAAATGCAGTTTATCACACTAGTGTGCTTTAATGTTTAACCAGGAAGTTTGTTTTGAAATGCTTTTATTTTGTACAAAATGGAACAACGCCACACTTGTGGTGTTCCCAGTCAAAAATGGCCAGCCCACAAAAAATAGCTTATAAATCTCTCGTTATGCTATATTATCACCAAATATTGGATTAAATCTTTTTGTCAACTTGCATTCTTTGAATTAGAATAGGTTTTGTATTTATTTTTGAAACCAACTGATTGTAAGCCTCATTAAAATAAAAAAAATAATAATAATAATCACGCAGGTTTGTACAGAGCCCCTAGGGAATGTGGTGGAGGAAAAAAAATATGAGATGGGAGAAAAAATAATAAGTCAATACTTTTGTGTTGTCTCGCAAATGTTTGCGTTCCCCCGAGAAAATGCAAAAGCATTGCAAAATATTTTTTCCTCCCATTTCTTCACCATGTCCCTTTAGGGGCTCAGTAGGTTTGGAACGACATTGACATTAATGATATGATGTAATGAATACACAAAAATGCATCCTGGCCTGCGTTTGTCTGCTCTGCTGATTATGGCACTTTTCTGTCCCTTCTGAATCTCTGTCGTCCATTGTTTCATTTACTCATCCCATCTACTTGTAAGTGACTTTCGATTTGGTTAAATCTCAGAGAGAAATGAAAAATATTGCAGCAGCAAACAAAAGAACAAACAAGAATCGGTTGTTGTTAAGGTAATAGTTATTGATATCATCACTGATTATTGTTATTATCAAAGTGCTGTACAGTACAGACTAGCAATACTATAGCTGCGTGGTCACCGAATCGTCCTGTTCCGTTACCCAGCGGGACGAGTCTGCCGTTTGTCCGCCACAGGGCCCGACCAATCCCTGGAACACGTCCTCATTTGAGTCCAGGAGGTGGGAGCTGGAAGCGGAGAAACTGGAAGCACAGTGCAGGGAAGAAGGTGGGGACAGAGGTCCTAATGTCAGTAAAACATCCCTCCCGTTAACTCTTTGTCCACTGGTTGTCATGGCAACACTGTCGCCCTCATTTAAAGCGACCACGTCCACCTGATTAAGGTTGGTCTCGCTGCGGGTGACTGGACCATCGCCTCTGGTGAAGCCCAAGTCCTGCCAAGCCCCCGGCGGGTGAAGCAATCCATCTGAGATAGTGTAGGTTGCAGCAGTAACACCTGCGGGCTGGGGAAGGTGGCTGCCCATGCGTGAGAACAGCAGCCCGAGCCGTCTGAAGGAGTTCTTCTTGGAACTAGAGAAGCGTGAAAAGCGCCTCCAAGTCCGTGAAAGTGCAGGTCTTGCTGGAGCCACTGAGGACAGGGAAGAGGAGGGCGAGGGATTCTTCCTCAGTCCGTTGATCTTTGGTTTACCTTCCCTGTACGCAGACGATGCTGCCGCTGTCGTCGCCGTTGTGGCGTCGACCTCCATTCCAGAGATGGAGTGAAAAAGGGCGGAGACTCCGTACGGCGGATCTGAAGGCGTAATGGTTTTGAAAGAGACGCCCTTGGCCCCGATGCTGCTTCCATCACTGTGGTGATAGGCCTCGCCATCGTCGCTGACCTCGTCTCGAAGCGTGGCCTCGCTGCTGGAGGAATAGTTCCGCCGGGGCAGCTTTCGGTTGCCGAGAAGGTCCAAAACTTCGTAGCGAAAGCTGGAAATGTCCTGTTTCAGCTCCTACAGCAGAGTATTACAGAATTACATGATGCATTTGAAAAAGCACAACAGAAGGTATGCATGACAAAACTAAATCACAACTAGTCAGAACATATTTAATGTTACAATTCTGATGTACTGTTTTAAGAAACCAGATTTTAAACCAATAAGATTTCACCGTGGGTCGATGAAGAAAACAAAAATTTAAGGCATTGTCTGTGAAATCTGTGAAATTTACGGTAAAAAAAACAATTAACTACACTGTAAAAAATGATATGATCAATCAGTTATGACAACATGTTTTTTCATGAGATTCAACAAATTTTTAAGTTTTATGTAATTTAAAAGTTGAAATTACTTAAACATCCAAGTTGATTGTACTTAAAAATGTAAGGCAGCAACTTTTTTTTTTTTTTTTTTTACAGTGTATGACTTTTACCTCAATGAACTCCTAATTTGCTGCTTATAGACCAATTTGGAGTCCATGTCATGGTTACGTTATTTGCAGCTGCGCGCGCATTGTGGTGGCAGAAAAACTGTGATAACTAGTGGTGGAAAATGGACCAAACCCACACGGAATAAGAGAAAAAATGTCTTGTGCCTTTGGATGTCAGAATCGGAATGCAAAAATACGGTCTTCACATGTATAGAATACCGTAGTCGAAGACGCTCTATGAAATGTAGACATTTATGGTTGCAAGCCACAGACTGGACTGATGAAACCTGTGATGATTAGTCTGAATTTGATGTAAACAATAGATCTACATAATATTCACATATGCAGTTCATAGGGCATAATAGTTTTACAGTTACAGCATGAACTACTATGTAAACCTATAACGTTTTATATAGGTAACATTTAAACATTTTTAGGCCTATCTCACAATTCGGACTTTTTTCTTGCAATTGCGAGTTAATATCACAATTCTGATGGGGGGGGGGGGGGGTATAAACCCGTAATTCTGAGGGGAAAAAGACAGAATATTGAGTTTATATCTTGCACTTCTGATATTTCTTCATAGAATTGTGAAGTATAAACTCTGAAATGAGATAAAAACAGTAAAAAACAAATTGAAATTACCTTTTTATTGTTTTATTACGTGGCTTCCATAGATTGTTACTGCAGAACTGTAATTTTCTGCCACCAGGTAGGCTCCGCCCACAAAACATGTCCTCGATGTTTGCAAACACCAAAATTGGTCTATTAATAGTTTGTTAGGTAGTTGTTGTAGCGGTTAAGTTTAGGTATTGGGTAGGATTAAGGGATGTAGAATATGGTCATGAAGAATATGGCATTAATATTTTATAAGTACTAATAAACAGCCAATATGCTAGTAATATGCAAGCTAATAAGCAACTAGTTAATAGTGAGAATTGGTCCCCAAACTAAAGTGTGACCATGTTAATATATCAAAGTACAAAAATCTGTCTAGTACCTTTATAATATACTGACAACCACCTTAAAAACAGAGAAAGCTACATGATGAGTCAAAGTTCATCACAAGTAGCTTTTCCACGAGCTGAGGTAAATACTAATTTATAGAAGGTGCACGCAGTGTCATATACTTGTACATGTACAAAACACATCCTGGTAATACACAACACTAAAATAATGAACTAAACATTAATTTAACAACATAAAATGTAACATAAACCCTAATGTACATATGTACAAGTAATAACAAACAAGAAAATTAATTAATGATTTAAATGAAAAACCATTAAATGTGAAGTCTCAGGAAATTCTGGGAATGTCACAGTCTTATTGTAAATTGCCAAAACCGTGCATTTAACAGAATTTTAATGTAAATGTAATGTAATGTAAATTTAATGTAATGTAAATTAAAATGACCCTTTAGATTATAGTTAATCACTATATATTATAAGGAAAGTACCGTTACTGTTAACTAACAGGTTTTTTTTAGCATAACATTTTTACAGTCTTTTAACTTTAAAATAGTGATCATTATATTTATTTAGTCAAGTTTTTATCAAGTGTGATAGTGTAACAAAAATGTTTGTTACTGTCACGGTGTATTTTGGTTTTGTTTCATGTTCATGTTTCACGTTCTTATTTTGTTATGTTCAATGTCATGTTTCCTGTTGTCATGTGATTCCATTGTGCCCTCATGTGATCATGTCATGTGCTTCCCTAGTCTCTTGTGTCATGTTGTCATTGGTTGATTTAGTCATGTGGGTTCTCAGTTCAGTTCTGTCATTGGTTCATTGTCTTGATTGTTCACAGGTATGTCTTGTTTAGTCATTAGTCTTTGTGTATTTAAGCCCTCATGTTTGTATTGTTCCCTGTACTACTTTTGGTGAGTCTGTTTAAGTCAAGTCCTTGGTTTGGTTTGGTTTGGTTTGGTTTGGTTTGGTTTGGTTTGGTTTGGTTTGGTTTGGTTTGGTTTGGTTTGGTTTGGTTTGGTTTGGTTTGGTAATAAACTGCACTTGGGTTCTTAAAGCTTGCCTCCAGTGGATCCATACTGTTACATGATAATTCGGTAAAGTAACGATTGCAAATACAAATAAGAATTAAATAGGCTACAAAAGAAGATGCCCAGTTTTTCTAGAAACACTGGGGCATTTGAAGAATGATTATTTGTGGCAGTGTTTTTGTTAGTAAGCATGCATTTCCTGATGTTTATGCAAGATTAATAGAGAGCAGTCAGTTTCAGAAGCACCTTAAAATTCTCCTCCGTCAGCCCTTCGCTTGTCTTAGCGTTGCGGATCATGGACGCCACGTACCTCTTCACTAGACTACGGATGACCTCCTGAGGGTTTGAAGGAGAAAGAGAAAGCAAGCAATCAGACAGAACTCCCTAAACTTGTTAATCTGGAAATGTACAGCTGGATCCTTGGTGTGACGGTGCAAGGAAAAAGAGAGACGGGGAAAACAAAGCCAGAGGCGAAGCGATGTAATGCAATTACACAATGTTTGTATTCTCACATGTGTGTGTAATTGCAGAGCTTTATCTGCTGGCATACCTGATAATGCTGATTCTGTATCAGCCTGTCAGCATGCTTTTCCTGAAAGGAGAAACAAATATTCACACTGTAATTATGCAGGGTAATTGAGCTCATTGAGCAAACACATGCCACTTTTTTATTTTTGTTGGATAATTATTCAATTAAATTCCAGGGTCATTCACAAATCTGTGGCATTTGTGTGCTACATGTCCCCATCACTTACGAATGATATTAACAGGGCACTAAAGTTTAAATTATTTACAATATAATGGGCCAGATTTACTAACAGCTTGCACCAGCGCAAACCCTCTTTTGGCATTAAAAAAAAACTACTGTCAGGATTTACTAAAGACACGCAGTGATAAATTAGCGCTGAAAAGGCGTGGACAGGGTTATTTTTGCAGCTGAACTTATTGCATATGCATTTGTAGGAGTTTCCCTTTCAGACGCAAAATTAATGGGAGGAAAGTATTTAAATGATTCATGCGAGGTGATTTACTAAGGTTTGCCCTTGTCAATTTACTGTATTTGCACCATTATTTACCGCCCCAAAAAAGCACGTCTTAAACCAGATGCTAACTGGTAGAATGCATTGGTCATTATGGAAATGATCCGGCTGCGTCTGTGTTCTTTAATGTGAACGTCGTCAGTAGATCATGCGCAGAACTTTCCACTCCCAATGGCGCTTTTTTGGAATTGCGCTCTCACACTAATTTGCCTTGTTTAGTAAATCTGGCCCAATGAATCTAAATTAAATAAATTCATTATATATAATTTTAGCATAGAAGTTGAAAAACATACACTACCATTGAAAAGTTTTGCGGACTGTAAGTGTTTTTTTTTTTTTTAAAGTAGTAAGAGATTTGAAAGAAGTCTCTTCCTCTCTTCCAGCTCACCAAGATTGCATTCATTTGATTAAAAATACAGTAAAAACAGTGATAATGTGAAATATTATTCCTGTGATGGCAAAGCTGAATTTTCAGCATCATTTCTCCAGTCTTCAGTATCACATGATCCTTCAGTAATCATTATAATATGCTGATTTGATGCTCAAGAAACATGTCTTATTATCAATGTTGAATACGGTTGTAATGATTTATATTTTCTTGATGTTCATGAAAGTTCACAAGAGCATCATTTATTTGAAATAAAAAATCTTTTGTAACATTATAAATGTCACGTTAAATGCATCCTTGCTGAATAAGTTTTTAAAAATCGTACTGACCCCAAACTTTTAAAGAGTACTGCACATACTGAACTGATGGTGATGGTAAAAATGACAGTTTGACACTTGTTGTATCTGTTGACATTCAGGCTGCTGCATATTTTTACAAAAAAAAAAAGTCGGATAGTAACTATGGAAACAAAGAAACAATCTTGGGTTTATATTAACACTTTCCAACAATGAGGGAATCCATCAAAATGTTCAAATGCTGTTTAAATGTAAATTCTCATGTGCAGCCCTACAAAGCTTTTGCACTGTATTGATATGTATTAGTCCAGCAGATGCATTTCCAATTGGATATTCGCACACTTTAAAGACCAGGACAAAATGTGATGCACATGCAGAAAAAAGCATTCTGATATTGCGGTATGAGCTGTGAAAGATATTTAATATTCTTATCAGATATTGCAGGAAAGCTGCTCTCCTCTTAGCTCTACATGTAGGCAGCTTTATATAATGATCAAGGTTGGATCCCAGCACAGCAATGCCAGCAAACATGTGGGAGAGAGTTTTGAGTGAGTGTGCTTCGGTTGTGTGTGTGTGTATGTGTGAATGACAGTGTGAAGAGAAAGAGAGAGAGTGCATGAGCATCTGTATTGATGCAGACCAATAAAGGCCGTGCAGAGAGATGGATTTGTAATAAAAATGCGTCAGGTGGAACAAGATAGGTTATATTCGAAAAAGAGATGACGAGAGTCCCGAGTGTTTCGTGGGGAGTTGCATGGCAACACAGGAGGTTAAACTCCAGACAGACTTGGGCCATGTTACACCTCATTACATCATCAAAGGAGACATAGAAACTTGTTGAATAAAAGAATCTTCCTTCATAGAAGTTTAATTAATTCATATGAAACTCCACTCCACTGATTCAATTGAAATGAAATTTGCTACCCATCAGGCCACTCTGAATGAAAGCAGTATTTGAAGTTTTGGGGGAGGGGGGCTGACAAGCTGATTGTGATGTCAAAAAAATGGCAAAGACCTGTCTCATGAATATTAATTAGGTCATGCTGACGTTGCTAGGTAACCATCCCGGTTATCTAACTTAATTAATATTCATGCACCAAGCCTTTGCCATATTAGCGCTGATAAATGGGTATTTCACATAAAATGCAGCTGCCTGCAGTGTGGCATGTTACGGAGGCCCTGAAGGGATATGGTGGTGGAAAAAAAGTGAAGTAAAAAATATGAGATGGAGGACAAATTATTTGTCAATACTTTTACGTTCCCCCGAGAAACGTTGCTTTCCCTCACAAAACCTTTTGAGCTCTTTGCGAGCAAATGAAAAGTTTCTCGGTGAAACGCAAAGGTTTTGCGAGTGAAAGCAAAGTTTCTCAGGGAACGTAAAACATTTGTGAGAGAATGCAAAAGCATTGACTTATTATTTTTCCTCCCATCTCATATTTTTTTTTCCACCACCGTGTCCATTTAAGGGCTCGGTAGCATGCTAAACTACATCCAAAACTATTTTAAACAGCATGTTGCCAATCCTTTTATAAGAATTATCTATGCTGTTTTCTTGACCTCATATTAATTGAGAGACTATACAGAATACAAACTACCTAGAATACAATACTTTTATTCAGCAAGGATCCATCATTTACCAAAAAGTGACTAAAAACATTATTTAGTTTTTACAGTAACAACAAAAATTAAGCTGCACTGTTTTCAACATTGATAATAATCATAAATGTTTCTTGAGCACCAAATCAGCATATTAGAATGATTTCTGAAGGATCATGTGACACTGAAGGCTGGAGTAATGATGCTGAAAATTCAGCACTGCCATCACAGGAATAAATTACATTTTAAAATATATTCAAATAGAAAAATGTATAGTAAATTCTAATAATATTTCACAATATTACTGTTTTACTGTATTTTTGATCAAATAAATGCAGTCTTGGTGAGCATAAGAGACTTCTTTTGTCTTACTGACCCCAAACTTTTGAACAGTATACTTTCCCTTAAAATTAATGTATATTTTAACCTAAAGTCTTGATGTTAATACAAAAAGAAAGCAATAGCGTATATGTGCACTGCAGTTGTAAGGTGTTGTCACTGATGTCATTGACTTAATTGATCAAGGTTTGAATTATTTGATCTGATGTTGATTTGAATGTGCTAGATTTTTAAGTAGTTTTCTTTGTTAAAGTCAAAGGTTTTATATTTGTCTTTCACCCAGTGATACCTGAAGGTAATGCATGATGATATCAGTCTAAATACAATTACTGCATCCCACTATGTGTCAAAAAACCAATAGTTCAAAAGCAATAAAAATGTAAATGAGCTGTTTTAACATTCAACATGCTGATATATGTGTGTGGCTGTGCTGTTAGTCACTGTAATGGGTAATCAGTTACACAACGAGTCAGCTGCATTGTGCTTAAAGTGTCATTTAAACCAGAACCACTTGATCAGATTCAGATGAAATCACAGTGAGAATGTTCAAATGAATTCAGGTTGATTCTTTACCGTGAACTCCTTCAGATTCTCGTGTTTATGGGGTTCTTCTTCAGGCGGAGCAGTCTCTGACCCGCAGAGCCGCCCGTGTACCCACAGACACAGGTACCAGAATGACTTAGGACTGGGGACTATATTGAACGGTGGAGGGAGTGTCCCTCCCTCATCAAAGTAACTCATCCACAGCTTGGTACGAGCAAACTTCCATTCGATGTCAGCATGGTCCTAAGGGACAGTGACAAATGAATTAATAATAAGAACTGAATGATAATAATCACCCAAAAAAGTGTATAAAAATGTGAGTATATTTGACCAATGCATCTAGTACTGTGGTTGTCATCCAGGGGGGCAGGGCCCACTACGGGGCGTTCCAAGGGGGTCACAGGATGAATTAAAAGTATTTAAATGAATAAATTATTATTAAAATATTAAAATAACTTTAATCTAAAAAGAACATAAAATCCCATCCCATTGAAGAACATACAATTATTGAAAGTTCTGGAATCACAAAATGAATCATGGTTAATTAATATATCAATACTCTCAGTTTCTTTTCTTAAAAACATTTAAAAACAAGCATCTGTGTCATAATCATGGCAGAAATACTGAAAATATCTTAGGTGCTTTGAATATTGTGTTGGACATATGGGGAGCCTTCAAATAAAAAAGAGCCACTGATATAGTATATATTAAAACAAATGAATATTTATATTAGTTTGGGGTTGTAAAGTAAAAAAAAAGAAAAGAAGAAATTAATCATTTTATTCAGCGAGTGGCAATAAAGACATTTATAATGTTACAAAACATTTCTATTTCAAATAAAAGTAAATTGCATTTTAAAATATACTGAAGTGGAAAGCAGTTTTTTAAAATTGTAATAATATTTCACGATATTAAAGTTTTTACTGTATTTTTGATCAAATAAATGTATTGAAAATATTGAAAAGACTACATCTCTCTTATTTGATGCTCTCTAAAAGTCAGCGGGATGCTGAAACGGTTATGTCACTTCTCACTTTGATTAGTGTAACTGTGTTATGGATGTTTGTTATTTGTCTGTATTCCTCTAACCTAACTTTGTAAAGTGACCTTGGGCTTTTGAAAGGCGCTATGAAAATAAAAAGCATTATTATTATTAGAATGGATGGTCCTCAGTACATGCTATATTGTGGAGCACAACTACAAGACACCTTGGGAACCTGCTTGCAATTTGTTGGTCAAACATCTGTGTACTCGCGTATAGTAGCCTATATTTCAGGCTTTCGGATTATTGTGCTCAGTACTCACAGCGATGAGCTGGTAGGAGTTGTTCATCATAGCGATGAGCATGTTGAGGAGAACCACCAATGAGATGACGTTGTAGGTGCCGAACATGGTGGCACCAACAAACTCAGTGAACTCGTGTCGAGCCTTCACATTGGTTACATAAAGATTCAGGAGGCCAAATATCGACCAGAACAGAGACTGAAGTGTCTCAAATAACCTGAAAGATGAAGAAAGAAAAGGCAAGAAAGAAAGAAAAAAACATGATTAGGAATATTGTGCAACATCATCACAGATGCATTTAGGATGGGCCAGAGAAGATTACAAAGCTCCAGGGGTAAACAGTTCATTAGTAAATAATGAGAAATGGATCAAGTTATTAATGTGTGTGAATGTGAGAGATTATGACTAGGGGAGATGGGGGAAATTGTAACACATTACTTTTCCAAAAAAAAAAAAGCAATAAAATGTGAAATTATGTTCCCATATTCAAAATATGTTAGTAAATATACATAAAATATCTTAGTAAAAAGCATTGGACACTTCAAATGGTCACACATTTTGTTAAATATGCTTACAACGCATACAAATATGCTTACAACGCTTAGGGCCAGATTTATTAACAGCTTGTGCCAGCGCAAACCCTCTTTTGGTGTTAAAAAACTACTGTTAGGGTTTACTAAAGACACGCTGTAGCAACTCATAATGTAATAACTGCACATAATGTAATAAGTATTACATTATTATTGTAATAAAATGTTCATAATGTAATAATTTCCTCAAAACATAATAAAATCTTGAGCTCATAATGTAATAACAATTTTTACATTATGAGAAATGTATTACATTATAAACTCACCAAAAACATGTTATATTTTCATTATTGTAATAGCTTTTAAAAGATAAAAAATATTAGTATTCCCTTACAGTCAATTTTTAAAAATATAAATCAATTTTTATTAAAAAATTATTCCTTTATAGTACATTTTAAAAATCTAAATCTAGTCTTAACTTGCCTACAAAATCCACCAGATTACTGATACTGCTACTACTAGTAGTAGTAGTTTAAATGTGTAAAAGTTATTTATCTTTCTTTCTTTCTTTTTTACAATATGCGGTTTTGAATATGCGGTTCACGGGGACTCTCCATAGATGTAATAATTTTTATACTGTACAAACCGTATCTTCTATCCCCCTACCCGACCCCTAAACCTACCCATCACACAAAACTTGTTTGTTGTTTTAAGCCATTTGGTTTACAAGGACACAGGAAGTGTCCTCATAAACCATGTTTATGTTGTAATACCCATGTCATTATACACATTTGTGTCCTCATAAACCACATATACCTGTACACACACACTCTCTCTCTCACTCACACACACACATATATATATATATATATATATATATATATATATACACTCACCTAAAGGATTATTAGGAACACCTGTTCAATTTCTCATTAATGCAATTATCTAATCAACCAATCACATGGCAGTTGCTTCAATGCATTTAGGGGTGTGGTCCTGGTCAAGACAATCTCCTGAACTCCAAACTGAATGTCAGAATGGGAAAAAAAGGTGATTTAAGCAATTTTGAGCGTGGCATGGTTGTTGGTGCCAGACGGGCCGGTCTGAGTATTTCACAATCTGCTCAGTTACTGGGATTTTCATGCACAACCATTTCTAGAGTTTACAAAGAATGGTGTGAAAAGGGAAAAACATCCAGTATGCGGCAGTCCTGTGGGCGAAAATGCCTTGTTGATGCTAGAGGTCAGAGGAGAATGGGCCGACTGATTCAAGCTGATAGAAGAGCAACTTTGACTGAAATAACCACTCGTTACAACCGAGGTATGCAGCAAAGCATTTGTGAAGCCACAACACGCACAACCTTGAGGCGGATGGGCTACAACAGCAGAAGACCCCACCGGGTACCACTCATCTCCACTACAAATAGGAAAAAGAGGCTACAATTTGCACAAGCTCACCAAAATTGGACAGTTGAAGACTGGAAAAATGTTGCCTGGTCTGATGAGTCTCGATTTCTGTTGAGACATTCAGATGGTAGAGTCAGAATTTGGCGTAAACAGAATGAGAACATGGATCCATCATGCCTTGTTACCACTGTGCAGGCTGGTGGTGGTGGTGTAATGGTGTGGGGGATGTTTTCTTGGCACACTTAAGGCCCCTTAGTGCCAATTGGGCATCGTTTAAATGCCACGGCCTACCTGAGCATTGTTTCTGACCATGTCCATCCCTTTATGACCACCATGTACCCATCCTCTGATGGCTACTTCCAGCAGGATAATGCACCATGTCACAAAGCTCGAATCATTTCAAATTGGTTTCTTGAACATGACAATGAGTTCACTGTACTAAAATGGCCCCCACAGTCACCAGATCTCAACCCAATAGAGCATCTTTGGGATGTGGTGGAACGAGAGCTTCGTGCCCTGGATGTGCATCCCACAAATCTCCATCAACTGCAAGATGCTATCCTATCAATATGGGCCAACATTTCTAAAGAATGCTTTCAGCACCTTGTTGAATCAATGCCACGTAGAATTAAGGCAGTTCTGAAGGCGAAAGGGGGTCAAACACAGTATTAGTATGGTGTTCCTAATAATCCTTTAGGTGAGTGTATATATATATATATATATATATATATATATATATATATATAATATGGTATATTGATACTGTGGGTTTTTTTGTTTTGTTTTTTACAACATTTTAACACAGTGTTGGTATTTAACACTGTTTGTCATTTAACAGTAAGTATACCATATGTGTACTAGAAGCAGAAGTAGAAATAGTAGCAGTAGCGGTAGTAGTAGTAGTAGTAGTAGTAGAAGTAGCAGTAGGAGTAGGAGTAGTAGGAGTAGTAGTAGTAGTAGAAGTAGTAGTAGGAGTAGTAGTAGTAGCAGTAGTAGTAGTAGGAGGAGGAGAAGTAGTAGAAGTAGTAGTAGTAGTAGTAGTAGTAGTAGACGTAGCATTAGGAGTAGGAGTAATAGAAGTAGTAGTAGTAGAAGTAGACGTAGCATTAGGAGTAGGAGTAGTAGAAGTAGTAGTAGTAGTAGTAGGAGTAGTAGAAGTAGTAGAAGTAGCAGCAGTAGTAGTAGTAGTAGTAGGAGGAGGAGTAGTAGTAGAAGTAGTAGTAGTAGAATGAGTAGTAGTAATAGAAGTAGGAGTAGTAGAAGTAGTAGTAGTAGGAGTAGAAGTAGAAGTAGGAGTAGAAGTAGTAGTAGTAGTAGTAGTCGTAGTAGTAGTAGTAGGAGGAGGAGGAGGAGTAGTAGTAGAAGTAGTAGTAGGAGTAGTAGAAGTAGTAGTAGTAGTAGTAGTAGGAGTAGTAGAAGTAGTAGTAGGAGTAGTAGAAGTGGTAGTAGGAGTAGGAGTAGAAGTAGTAGTAGTAGGAGTAGTAGTAGTAGGAGTAGTAGAAGTAGTAGTAGGAGGAGTAGTAGTAGTAGTAGTAGTAGTAGTAGTAGTAGGAGTAGGAGTAGTAGTAGGAGTAGTAGAAGTAGTAGTAGTAGGAGTAGTAGTAGAAGTAGTAGTGGTAGTAGAATGAGTAGTAGTAATAGAAGTAGTAGTAGAAGTAGTAGTAGTAGGAGTAGAAGTAGGAGTAGAAGTAGTAGTAGTAGTCGTAGTAGTAGTAGTAGGAGGAGTAGTAGTAGTAGTAGTAGAAGTAGTAGTAGGAGTAGTAGAAGTAGTAGAAGTAGTACTAGTAGCAGTAGTAGTATAAGTAGTAGGAGTAGTAGTAGAAGTAGTAGTAGAAGTGGTAGTAGGAGTAGGAGTAGAAGTAGTAGTAGTAGTAGTAGTAGTAGAAGTAGTAGTAGTAGTAGTAGGAGTAGGAGGAGTAGGAGTAGTAGAAGTAGTATAAGTAGTAGTAGTAGGAGTAGTAGTAGTAGAAGTAGTAGTAGTAGTAGTAGTAGGAGTAGAAGTAGTAGTAGTGGGAGTAGTAGTAGTAGTAGTAGTAGAGTAGTAGCAACCTGCCTACAAAATCCTAGCAGTATTTAAGATATTTTTATAATTATAAAAAAAACTATATTTATATTTAAGATAAATTATATATACAGTATATACATGGAAATATTTCTTAAATATATACATGCATGTGTGTGTATTTATATATACATAATAATTATACACAGTACACACACATATATTATGTAAACACAAACTTTTATTCTGGATGCGATTAATCACGATTAATTTTTCGCCAGCACTAATATATATATATATATATATATATATATATATATATATATATATATACTGCAGACATGTTCACAAGTCCCTGCGGTCCAAGTCAAGTCAAGTCTCAAGTCTCTGAGGTCCAAGTCAAGTCAAGTCAAGTCTTTGTTCTATTTTTAGCAATATTTTTTTTTTCAGCTAGTTGTTATAATTAACAGTGTATTGAACTATCAAAACAGATTACTTTTACTTTAAAACTGCATAACAAAGCACATAAAATACTACTTAAATCATTACTATTACTTTCCAACTTTGTACAAAATTATACCATTTAGAACCACCACAAGGGGGAAAAGTGTATTTTGAGTTTTTTGAGTTGCCGTAGTTTGCTGTAGATCTCAAGCAATGCTGGATAATGTAGTCTTCCAGTGAACGCCGGCGGTAACAAAACCTGTGTATGGACAAGCGTTAGAGTAAACGACACAAAGAACAACATTTCCATCTGCGTCTCGTTTGTGGAAATGAGTCGGACAGGGTCATAAATTGCGTATGAAAGTGTTTGTGCAATCCAGATGCAAATTAATTTGGTAAATCTGGATTATATGCACGTTAGCAAATAGCCTACTTTGGGGAAAAACATGAAAAGGACATGGAAATGTGTACTTCTTGAAAATGGACCGCAAGCAAGCCTCTGCTGCTGTGCAACACCGCAGCTTCCCTTCGGATTGATTGCTTTTCAAATTAAATGACAAAGTTTCATAAGGTAAGTCTTGACTATATTGTTACTATTTGTTGCTAATTTATTTAACAGCAGTTTTCTAACAGGTGATGAATTTGCGTGCCTTCAGATGCGTCACGCGTTCGCTGGCTTGGTGTGTTTAGAAATGTTTTGTGATATTCGCTGCTGCAGCACATATTTGTGAATGAATGAATAGTAAAAGGTGGTGTTTCCTGCTGTCATGTGGGGTAGTAAATAGAGAACGTAATCGGGAATGCCGTGCCAAAAGACTTGCATTTTTTCCACAAGTCTCAGTATACAAGTCCATGTCAAGTCCAAGTCAAGTCTCGAGTCAAGTCTCAGGTCAGCTGTTCGCGAGTCCAAGTCAAGCCACAAGTCATTTTTTTTGCGACTTAAGTGTGACTCAAGTCCAAGTCGCAGACTCGAGTTTCCATCTCTGATATACTGCATATATATCTATCTAAAAATGTGAAGAGGCAAGTGACCCCAGCAGGGCATCGATATATCTGTGTGAACAGTGGTGTCCATTTTGATCATATGGGCCAAATTTAGAAGGCTGCATCCATGTTATATTTTTGGCACATTCATATAATAAATGAAAAAAAAAGCGTGGCCAGCACCTAAACCACAGGACTGCCATGACAGACCTGCCGTGGCAAAACCCTAATGGAGGCGCACAGGTTTGCCTCAAGCACCTCACTGACTTGTCAGAGATAGTGACATAACAACTGGCAGCCCACTAGAGCCAGCAGCCCTATACACATCCTGTGCCGTTTCAGCTGACATTTGGCATTTGAAGCTTTCGAATCGAAAGGCCAAAATAATACAGAGAAGACATGAATATGTTCTACTGGTGTGTGTAAGACCTGTCCTCAGACATTTTGCTGCTATGAAAAAAAAAAAAAAAAAATCTTAAGCAGATTTTCTTCTGTAAAAATATCAAAACATCCATAAAACCAGATAAATTTACTTGAGAAGCAAAGCATTTTAATTATTAAAAATAAATGTTGATTACATTTAAAATTTAAATCTCGATTATTTGAGAATACTTGTTTTCAGAGAATATATCTTGAATCAAATGTATTTATTTATTGGCAAATTGTTCTTTTTTCCCCAATATATCCTCAAAAAAGATTAAAAATGCTAATAGTGTAAGTTTTACTGGGAAATCAGACAAAATACCGATTTGTCTCTTTGAAAGGCCCGAGCCGTATGGGATGTCAAAGACTTTAATCTGTGAAGGGGAGTCTCTGTGACTGAACCTCAGAAAAACACCACAGGAAGCCTGAAGGAGCTTGTGCTGCTTCAGATGTGATAGGGGTTGAGGGATTTGATATCTCGGTGTGGTAATGCCACATACAGCACATATGCAGCTGCAGGCAAAAAAACAGAATTCTGATGGAAATGCAAGAAAATCCCCAGACGTTTCAACAACATGCTCAGGTTTTTTATGTTTCAGGTGTTTATGTTTCACAGAGCAGCTGCAGTTTTCTCAGAGACGCAGCACAGATTTATCTTCTTCTTTCTCAACGATCGCTCTCATAAATAAGCATGAGGTGATTATTGAACCTGCATTATTGTGCAGTGTTGGATGATTGTGCTGTTATCGACGTGTCATTGATCAACAAATCACTGGAAAAGCAAGAGGTCTTGATGAATATTCAGAAGCAGCATTAGCACTGCCCAATCAGCATTGACTGAGGCTGACCTGGAGCTGCAGTGCAGGGAAGGATGAATGTATGTTGTAAACAAACAGTGTTGAGAAAGCTTCCTTCAAACTACTAACCATTTAAAATCGTTCAACAACATCCAAGGTACCATTTTGACTACACAGTGCTAATAAAATGTAGTTAACTACATTGAAGCTATTAGGGCTGGATCAGAATATTCGAATATTCGTTCGATGGGTTGGTATTCGATTTTCAAGATTTCGCTTTGAAACCAAATCTTGTCATTCAGCTTCTCACTCTCGTGATGAATGAAATCTGACTCCTGCTGCTGGTCTGTGCTGCCACTCTCGTTCGGCTCACGCTGCACGTTCAGTTTTTAATTGTAGTTAATTTGTTCTCTAACTGAACTAAATTATTTTTACTACTATAAAATATCAAAACGGTTGTGGGGGCAGTGTCGTGGTGGGCAAGTGATGTAACCTGTGTTATGCCTGAACACCGGTAACACTGACTATCGCAGCAAGCCTATTACCCGTTATTATCTAAATGAATCTACTGCGAAATATAAGAGCTTGTTACTGGGACGTAACAAACCTTTGTGTTTTGTATCACTAGTGCAGTGTCCGTTCTCGAAGCATATAAGCCCTGCCCGCGTGAGGCGCGCCGCTGAGAATCTCGAGATTCCTGCCTTTATTAGAGAGAATAATAAAGGCCTCCCTCCGAAGCTTCGAATGGTGTTGATTACTACCGAAGCTTCGAAGCTCAAAAAATGGTATTCGGACCAGCCCTAGAACCTATATGGGGGCCAATAGAGTGCTGCAGGATGACGTATTTTTGTAATTGCGGTTTCATTGCCCTGAAGTCAATGGTTTTTTGAATATGTTTTTGGTTAAATGCCTGAAATAAGGTCTGTATTTAACACACGCTCAAGATATTTTCACGGTTTATTCTATGGCATAAAATACAGTAATATCTCCTTGTGATTTTTTTTAAGCTTTTACTTAAAAAGCAAATGACAAATGGCTAAATGCGACTACAGATGTTGTCTGGGACATTAAACATCATCACGTTGAACTTTACAGCCTCGTGTTTATAATCATGCTCTTGCAAATTCTTCTGACTCAAACTTTCAGTGAAAATTTTCTTTTAAAATAAAGATTGAAAGAGTTGTCGGAAGCTTAATGGTTGTGAGATTGAAGTCTTGCGACTGTGGTGTAGTTTGTTTATAGACTACGTTTAGCTTTTGAATTTTGTTAACTCTTTACTTGCCATTGACAAAAATTTCCGGCTTTACATGTTTTCACTGTTATATAGTGAAAATATATATTATATATACTGTTGTAGGGGGCGCTATGACACATCTTCTGAAAGAGTACAGAATCTCCTGTTCAAAACACAGGCGAAGAAGAAACAAGCAATATCATATGTAAGCATATGCATATGTAAAATAATGTGATCACCAAAATTAAATAGCATATAATTCAAAACTGCCTAATGTTACTAAATGAAATATCGACCCAGGACGAGCTATAGACTGTGCAAGCATTAGGGGTGTTGATGGACTCGATCTACTCCATCTGTGTTTTGATCATCGTTCTGAATCTGATCTGGATGTATACTTTGACAAAAATGTGATTTTATCAGCTTTTTGCTAAAATGTAGCTTTTTTTATGAAACTTACCCATATTTAAGTGTTGATAAAAAAGAATGCATGAAGATAGAATAAAATGTTTTTTTGCTTTATTTTGTTTAAAGGCAGAGGGTCTGTTCTTTTTTTGATGTATTGCATGTTCAGATATATACAACAAAATATTCTTGGGGGCCAAGAAATTCTTGTGAAAATGATAAAAAACGCTAGCGGTGGCTGGCAACTTAAAAAAAACGCTGGCAGGGAAAGAGTTAATTGTATTTAGGCTTTAAATTTCATAAAAGTTATTTCATTTGATTGTGATGATGAACAACATATAAGAATCACAAACTTTTGTTGGTCACAGAGTTTATATTCTGCAAAAATCCAAAAAGTCAAAATGGAAAAAATCCCATTGTCAACCAGGGTGATGCTAACTTCTGGGTTGTCCGACAAATCACTGCAGCACAATATATTGAAGCTATTTAAAGGGGCCTCCAATATCCCCTTATTTTAAACATGTAACAAAATATGATACACAACAGTCAATTTACACTAAATACCACAAATAGAATTAGAAAACCTCTCAGTTTATATATAAAATAGTGATGAACCACAGTATTTAAAAATATATATTATTTTGCAAAATTATTGTAATAGAAACGAGAACTCTATTTTGTACATCACTTCAAAAAGAAGTAAAATGCTGCACAGGAGTCACTGCAGGGAAAATAATTAATCTGACTCTGGCTGTGTTCGAAATCACCCCCATGAATGAAAAGCGAGCGAGTGAATTCGGACACTGAGTGCACCGGAAGGGCTGCCGCTTTTGCATAGTTTGTGCTTGCTGTTTAATAATCAATTGAAACTTAGCGAACTGGCAGCTCCAGTAATAATGAAAAGATTTATCTTGAACTCTGTAATGGAAAATAGCATGTAAACCTTAATTAAACAATTTAATAATCAAGTAAAAATGAATTTATACCTGTATGATATTACGCTGTAGCCACTTTGGACCAGTGGTTTGGAAAATGGATGAATGGATGATTCAGCTGTGGGCGCCATCTTCTGGCGAGACGCGGGAATTCATTCGGCATGTGACTCTCACAGTGCATTATGGGTATTCTCTAGCCGCTGAGAGTACATCGATTGTACGCTTATTATTGCGGTACACTCGATAACGTCCACTATGGTTTCGGACACCACTACAAATGGCTGTCCCATCAAATAGTGCCCTATTTAATGGTATAGGGGGCGATTTCGGACACAGCCCCAGTTTTTAATTGATTAATTTAAATTAACCATCCAAACAAACTGATTCACTAAAGAACTACAAGAACAAAATAACACAACAAATGGATGGCAAAGGGAGGGATAAAGAAATATGAAGTTGCTAGCCCGGTCATAAAAGCTGATAAACTCACGTAGAGAATGCATTATTCTGTTTCTCGCAGCGGATCCCCTTGCAGTGGTTGGGTTCGTCTGCCGCCTCTGTCTCGTAGTAGAAGTAAAGCTGGTTGAGTCCATTGGCAAAGGCCAGCAGCACTAGACAGTAGATGAAGAGGAACTTGAGGATGTCCAGCAGCATGCGGCCCAGAGAAATCTGCAGTGGGCCCAGGTGAGAGTTGGCCGTGAAGAGGGAGATGAGCCGGAGCGAGCTGAAGATGTTAGCGATGGCAAACAAAGCCTCAGCGATCAGCGTCGGATGCCACATCTCCCATTCCTCTCGTGGACGAGAACTGTTATACTGGAGAGAACATAAAAACATTCAGAAATATTACTAATTATTTCATGATTTTGTTTCAGCGCTAGAACATTGAGAGGTTCTAGCTACACAAACATGATGCAATAGTACTGCAAGAATGCATGTTAAATACACTGCCGTTCAAAAGTTTGGGGTTGGTAAGAATTTTGAAATGCTCAAAATGCTC
The DNA here is from genome assembly GCA_039654105.1 of Coreius guichenoti. Classification (NCBI taxonomy): domain Eukaryota; kingdom Metazoa; phylum Chordata; class Actinopteri; order Cypriniformes; family Gobionidae; genus Coreius; species Coreius guichenoti. Next base: position 10,303,418 of record CM077170.1, read on the forward strand.
ACCAAGTCTGCATTTATTTGATCAAAAATACAGTAAAATCAGTAATAACAGTTTTCTATTTTAATAACTATTTTCTATTTTTTCTATATTTTAAAATGTTATTTATTCCTGTGATGGTAAAGCTGAATTTTCAGAATCATTAGTCCAGTCTTCAGTCACATGATCCTTCAGAAATCATTCTAATATGCTGATTTGCAGCTCAAGAAACATTTCTTATAATTATCAGTGTGGAAAATGGTTGCCCTGCTCAAGATTTTTTGAACGGTAGTGTATGTACAACGGGACCATGCTTGCAGTTGGTTGGCCAAGTGTTTGCCTATTTGTGAAGAGTCCATTTTTAGCCTTATTCACATACTGTAACACCCACAGTCCAACATAACCAGGTGCTAAATGCACTGGTATAGCGCTGCATCATGCATATTTAAATTCACTGCCAAGTCACTATCATTTGTTTCTGGGCAACTAAGCCTCTTTTTTATGCAAATGTGGCTCAATGGATCGGATTCATGAACATGAATGGATCGGCTTATTTGCCTGATGCAGTTAATGCTGCGCTATTTCCACCTACGGAAGCTGGTGGTAATTGTATTTAAAATGGATGTTTGTGTACATTTTCTAGTGATAGTGGCAGCAGTAATTCATCAAATGATGATCAAAAGATGGAGAAGAGTATGATAACTATCATATATCCAGACGTGCTGTGTAGTCGAGCAAAATTTTGCCATTTTAAAGAGCCGATTCAGGCCTAGATTTAAAAGTAAAAATTACAATGCAAATTGCAATCAGCACTAATTTTGTGGGTGTGTTTGCACCATTACCTGATTTGAATAATTCCTTGAATGAATCAGGTGCTGTAACAATACAGACAACAGATGCAAATGACACAACACTATCAACAGGTTCAAATCATTAATGAATTCCCTCCAGAATGTTTTGAAATGGTTTGATAAAGAAAAAAATGGAAAAGTTTAATTAACTACGGCAACTACAGATTTGGAAGTTCTTTCACTTGTTTTTGTTCTGGATGTGCCTCAGTCTTTTTCCAGGCAGTTGAGTCAAAGGTCTAACAGGTTCTTAGACATTTCCTGAGCTTTTGCCTCGCATAACTTTACTTGAGGGTGAAACAAGACGTCTTCTTCCCTAAGCACCATCCTTCAATTCCACGTTTCAGTGAGCAGAATATCTTCAGTGAGAAATAAGGCTGGCTTTTGAGTGCAAGGCATGGCTGAGCTCTTCTTGGTTTAAATTCTGCTCTTTACTGGGACTAAGACCACAGTATTAACCGACTAATAAATTCACCCTCTATTCCCACTATAAAATGATAATAATACATGTAGTCAGGAACATTCACACAAACATTTATAGCTGTAAATGCATTTCTGCATGTCCAAATGCAAAACAGAACATAAATGATATGGCTTGGACCTTTGGATTTATCATCTCACACATGTGCACACACACACACACACGCACGCTGTAAGGGACTCGTGTGGGCTGGAACCCCTTCTATGCAGGGTGACTAACACAGCTGCAGATGGTCATGAAGTCTGGAGTGTGTCTGCGTGCATGTGCTCGCGTGCATTCGAGTATGAGCGAGGATGATTGAACTGAGAGAGAAACAATTAAGGGAGGAGCTCACCTTGACATAAGCAACGATCTTTAAAGAAATAGTGGCCAAATAGAGAGAATTCATAGCAAAGTCCATCAGGTTCCACCAGTCATGGACGTACTCATTAAAACCTCCGTCCCACATCTCCTTAATCTCGGCCCATATGAAGCCTATGAGCAAAACACACAAACGTTTATGAATAAACTTGTGATGCACTATATATCAGTTATTGGAAAATATTTTAATTTATAACTGGATACATAGTATATTGGATGATATTACATTAATAATCGTGCATTCTAATTTCCCCTACATTTACATCTAAAACACTTTGATTGTCCAGTTTAGACCTTCTACTAACTATAAGTAACTTTGGAACTACATGTCAACTAACTCTCATTAGAGTATTAGTAGACTGTCAGCTTAATATCTGCTAACACTTTATTTTGATGCTCCCCCAACAGACATTCTATTAAGTAACTATGAAACTGTCAATTTATTCTACTTACCCGAACAGTCTACTAATACTCTAATGAGAGTTAGCTGACATGTAGCTGCAAAGTTACTTATAGTTAGTAGAATGAAAAAGAGTAATCATTTAATTTAAAAACAAAGATAAATGTAATCATAAGCAAATCTCACAATGAATATACATTTTTCATACTGTACATTATAATGCTGTGATGCTTGAATTCACTTGTAGGTTTATTTTAGTTATTATTGTTTTCATTTTAAATGTATTATATCAGTTGATATAGTTGTATATATATTGAATGAAATTGCATATTTAATCGTTCATGTTCATTTCAGCTATTTTTACATTTAGATTAACTTTGCCATCATCTAACGCTCACTTTATCTTTTACAACACTAATAACTTAAAAATTTACTAACATAGTTAAATGGTAAATCTTTAGCAAATCTCACAAAGAATACTGACTGCATATTATAACGCTGTGATGCCTAAACTCACTTTAGTGTTTTATTTTTAATTTATTTTAGACAAAATATTATTGAAATTTAATATTGACAATTTATTGGTTATCGGTCATAATAGGAAAATAATTATGGGCTTATCAAACTACATTTTCATGTAGTTGCACACTACACCGATCAGGCATAACATTATGACAGGTGAAGTGAATGACACTGATCTCTCTTTATCACGGCACCTGTTAGTGGGTGGGATATATTATACAGCAAGTGAACATTTTGTCTTCAAAGTTGATGTGTTAGAAGCAGGAAAAACAGACAAGCATAAGGATTTGAGCGAGTTTGACCATGGCCAAATTGTGATGGCTAGATGACTGGGTAAGAGCATCTCCAAAACTGCAGCTCTTGTGGGGTGTTCCTGGTCTGCAGTGGTCAGTATCTATCAAAAGTGGTCCAAGGAAGGAACAGTGGTGAACCGTCGACAGGGTCTTGGGCAGCCAAGGCTCATTGATGCACGTGGGGAGCGAAGGCTGGCCCGTGTGGTCCGATCAAACAGACGAGCTACTGTAGCTCAAATTGCTCAAGAAGTTAATGCTGGTTCTGATAGAAAGGTGTCAGAATACACAGTGCATCGCAGTTTGTTGCGTATGGGGCAGCATAGCCGCAGACCAGTCAGGATGCCCATGTGGGCACGTGAGCATCAGGTGGCCTGGTCTGATGAATCACGTTTTCTTTTACATCACGTGGATGGCTGGGTGCGTGTGCATCGATTACTTGGGGAACACATGGCACCAGGATGCACTATGGGAAGAAGGCAAGCCGGCAGAGGCAGTGTGTTGCTTTGGGCAATGTTCTGCTGGGAAACCTTGGGTCCTGCCATCCATGTGGAAGTTACTTTGACACGTACCACCTACCTAAGCATTGTTGCAGACCATGTACACCCTTCATGGAAACGGTATTCCCTGCTGGCTGTGGCCTCTTTCAGCAGGATAATGCGCCCTGCCACAAAGCAAAAATGGTTCAGGAATGGTTTGAGGAGCACAACAACGAGTTTGAGGTGTTACCCAATCGAGAATCTGTGGGATGTGCTGAACAAACAAGTCCAATCCATGGAGGCCCCACCTCACAACTTACAGGACTTAAAGGATCTGCTGCTAACATCTTGGTGCCAGATACCACAGCACACCTTCAGGGTTCTAGTGGAGTCCATGCCTCGACGGGTCAGGGCTGTTTTGGCAGCAAAAGGGGGACCAACACAATATTAGAATATTGCTGACACAATACATTCATAATGTTATGCCTGATCGGTGTATATATACGTATCTCATCTGCATGAGAAAAACTTTACATTTACAAAAAAATTACTTCACTAAAACTAAAAACATTACAAATTAAATCAAATATTTCAATCAATGTCAGTTACATTTTAATTGATTCTTTCAGTCAATGTGAGATTTTCAAACTTTAATCTTAAAGTTCTAAAACGTGTGAAAACTCTAAAATAAACATCAAAATTATACAAATTTCAAAAGCTGGAATTAATCAAAAACTAATTAAAAAGTTGAAAGCACTATATGTCAAGCTGTTAGGGTTGAATTATAATTGCAGAACTTTATTACTTATGGATAAGGGTTAAGTAAAAATACCTGACCAGAATATTTGATGAATATCAATACAGCATCAACTTGCACACACTATAAATATGCAATTTCATAATATATTTCATTACTATTTAACACATTTTTTACTCACCCAGCACCCAAGGTAGTATCATCCACTCCACCACAGTGGGCGGAGGGCCCTGCATGTGTAGGTTGGTGCGTGCTATGTGCTGTGAGGCCAGGAGGAGGAGGAAGAGGAAGGTGAGGTAGGAGGCTGTGTGGCAGATGAATTTGATGAAGGGTTTTTTGATGAAGAGCCCCAGCGTGCTTTTTGGAGCCAGCAGGTAGACCAGCGAGAAGACAGGGAAGAGCAGCCCGATAATGAAACACATGACCAGCTTAACTGCCCAGTGACGGCGCCGCCAGCCAGGAAAGCCATCATACCATAGTGTGGCCAAGAGCTGCTGACAGTTTGGCTGTGACACGAACTGGAGAAAAAAAGAGAGAGCTTTGTAAATGGACTTTAAAAGATTTGTAAATGCTCATGCATAATGGCAACCATATGCAGAAGGACCAATTAACTGGGAGAAAAAGGGGCATTACTCACTCTGACAAGAATGAGCAATCTTTCATCTATCCTACAGATGGGTAAAACTACATATTTTCATAATCCATTTGTTGGTGGGTGGTATGAATGACTAGTTGACTAGCTGATCTTAGGGAAAACCTGTATAATTAGGGTCCACCAGAAAAGACTCAAATCAGATATGTTTCTTATGGGACATTCACATGATGCATTCAAATGTCAAAAAACAGCAAGATGGAGCAACAGAATGGAACAAGATTAAGTGCAATACAGTATGCTGAACTTAAACTGAACTTGTTGAAGATGTTGTCAACTTCACATCTTAAAAACGCAACACTTTTAATGGGCACTCTATTTACTCACATTTATGATTTATGATGCATCTTACCTACAACCATAACATTTCTCCTTTACAGTCAAATATTTTACATTGAGAATCGGTTCATCCAAATCATTAAAAATAAACCAGCAGTTCATTCACAAATCAGACATCACTGCTTTATACAGATGCCCAAAAGAAGTAAAGAAGTACCCCCCAAAAATGAAGTAACTGTCTATATCTATAAAAATGATATATCTATGTATTGCATAAACATGGCTCCCTTTAAAAAACACACCAATACTGTGATTCATTTCTCTGCATTTGTTGTTGATTGAACCATGCATGTTAACACATTTAGCTCTGAAATGTCACTCATGGTTTGCAGCTGAATACGAATGTGGGAACAGCAAGACAAACCAACAAAGACAAAGAAAGTGGGCTGAAGCTGTCAAAAAGGACACAAAAGCACAATAAAAGTGTCATAAATTGGTACACATGATGTGCTTGCTATATTCAGTCTTTTAGGGTGCTTTCACACTAGCACTTTTGGTGCGCACCCAGGTTTGATTGATGTCAGAGTTCGGTTCGTTTGGATGATGTGAATGGTGTTTTCCAAACTCGCACCCGCAAACTGTTCACCCGCGAACCATACCTGAGTCCGCATAAAAAGGTTCATGTGAACTCAAGTACAGTTTGCTGCTGATATGAACTCAATCATACTAAATCATGGAAGTGAAATGCTAACGATGTATGACTCGATACAACTGTGTGTTTGAGTGTGTTCTTACTCACTTTCCTGACAAGCGTGACTGAGGCTCGGTTTACACATGGTATTAAGATGTGTTTTGATCGTTCAGATCACAAGTGGACGAAGCAAAATACAGGTGTAAATGGTGTCTAAAATGTTTTGAGCTTGTCCACTTTTGACCACTTCCAGAGGTAGTTGAAAACACATTTGACCGGATTGTGTTCGTAGTGTAGACACTCATGCAGTCGAATGTGTTCAAACAGCCACAAAAGACTGACTTAATGCGTAAACATTATGGGAAGTGTGCTAGCCAGATGGTATTTAAACTTTGTCAGATGAAGTTTGGTTTAAAGACAAAAAACGTACCAAGCACAATGTTCTTTCACCATTCCTGATTTCTAACACACACTCACTGCATTTGGCTGGTCTTGCGGTTGTCAGAGCAGAAACGAAAGCTGATGCTCTCCGTATGTTTTTCCGTCATCTCCGTCTGACTACAATAGTTCAACCTTAATGTTATGAAGCGTTGAGAATACTTTTTGTGTGCAAAAAACAAACAAAAATAACGACTTTATTATCTCTTCTCCTCCGTGACACTCTCCTACATGATTCACGTAAGCACCACAACGCATGCATGTGGTGCTCAGCCAATAGTGAGCTGGCGTTCTGCTGTAGAACTCGGAAGCACAGCACTGTGTGAACAGCCCAACACTGTAGTCACATGGACTATTTTATCGATCTCTTTACCACCTTTCTGGGCCTTGAAAGTGGTTGTTGTGTTGCTATCTATGTGGGGTCAGAAAGCTCTCGGATTTCATCAAAAATATCTTCATTTGTGTTCCGAAGATGAACGAAGGTCTTATGGGTTTGGAACGACATGAGGGTGAGTAATTAACGACAGAAATGTCATTTTTGGGTGAACTAACCCTTTAAAGCCATTTTATAACTAACAAATACAAATCACTTAAACACTTGACTTTTTGGTCATTTTGAAAGCCCCAGTTTTCATTCACTTATATTATAAAAAATATTGACCTGGACATTCTTAAAAAATAATGATAAATTATACAAAATAAATAATAAATACAGTAATAATAATAAATACAATAAATAAATACAAATACCTTTTGTGATCCACACAAGAAAGTAAGTCATATAGGTTTGCAACAACACGAGAGCGATTAAATAATGACAAAATCTTCAGTTTAGGGTGAACTATTTCTTTAATGATGCAAAAAGTATCATTATTATCAATCATTATCAAAGGAGGAAGTGGAGGATGAATGGAAAAACGCTTCTTTAGAGTGTAAACAAAGCTAATTACCAGTATAGCGCACTGCTGTAGGAGACTTGCTTGTAAGAGAGCATCCTCAGAAACATCTGCTTTGAAATAAAAGCAAGCCAAGAACTGACTCGCCTCATATTTCATAGCACATTTGTGATAAGTTATCTGTAATGGAAAATGCTGCGTGGGATGACAACACTGCATGATAGATGAGTAACAACTCTTCTCAGATTTAAAAAGTTTCCATTGTCGAGAGTTTCTGTAGCAAGCCTGAGAAAGCAATTGCTTCTGAACCAGCCATGCCCCTCTGGATATCCACTAAACCCACAGCCAATCACTGGTTTCCCACAATGCCTCTCTCAACCTCTTTGCATATATCACAAAAGGTCCCGTAGGAAAAGACAAACAACCTCCACTTAATCAAGTAAGCTAATAGAAGCACCTGAACCCTAGGGAGGGGACATGGAAAAGGGTAAAAAAGGACACAAGAGTGAATTTAACAAAGAGCTTTGAGAAAGGGGATAGGACAGTAATTTCCTTCAGGTTTTATTTTATAATGAAGGGCTTGGGAGGATGGGTCATTTCCCCACACCTGACTTGCTGGTATTTCGTCCATGGTGTGAGAGTAACACTACAGTAATAAGCTAAATCCCTTCATCCATCAATATGAACACTAACCTTCAGGCAGCCCTTTAGCTAACAACACCATTCCTCAACCTGCCCAAGAAATGAGACCGATAACATCTCAGCCGGCATGCACCACTACGGACTGTAGTAATGACTTACAACACGTGGCTTGCAAGTAAATAAATGGTAAATAAATGGTCTTGAATCAGGGATAGCGTACATGTGTACAGCAACACTACGTTGAAGATAAATGAAACTGTATTGCTGTAAAGATGGATGAGTTTGCTGTAGTGGTGTTTCAGTCGACTGTGATATGAATGAAGTGAATGAATCATTCTCTCTCACTTCCATGCAGTCCTGGGGACTAACTAACTAAAAGTAGTGATGCTACTAACCTAACTACATTCTCAGAACCGTGACAGAAGCTCAGCCACATGATAGCTTTTCCAGTAAGAAGCTACTTTAACTCTTTTAATTCATATCGCCGCCATCGATCGACCGATCGCGGCAGCCGCTTTGTTTGGTGGCCAAACTTACCCACATTCAAGTGTTGATAAAGAGAAAGCCTTAAGCTAGAATTTTTTTTTTTTTCGTTTAAAAGCAGAGGGTCTGTTCTTTCTTTTGATATGCATATTCAGATATTTATATAAGTTAATTGACAATTACCATCGCACACCTGTTGGTAATAGATAGGTGCGTAGGAAAGAGGATAAAAAAATCTCAAAAGTTAAAGGAAATCCCGCGATTTTGATAGTGTGCGGGATTTCCTTTAACTTTTCAGATATTTATACAACAAAATATTCTGGGGGCCATGAAACTTTTGTGAAAATTATCAAAAATGCTTGCGCTGTCACACAAATTCGCCACGTTTACATGTACATTTACTCATCTACTCATTGTTTCTAATGAATATGTTGGGTAAATGATAAAAATTATTCAAGCATTGAATTGGCATAATGAGTCAAGCTAAAGAAAATTATCTTTTTGGCGAACAGATTCAAAAGAATCAAGCCACTAGGATAACTCAACACTATTAGTTTGTAGGTTTACACTGAGCAACCTTTAAAAAGACAGGTCAAAAGTTGAACAGAAGGACAGGTAATGATGTAATCTGTTGTTCTTCTGCCTTGTTTGACAGAAGCGATTACAGAACAACAGATGTCCTGTTCATGTTCTGGTTGCTAGGGAGCAGTATGCTAATGAGGATTGATCTCCAGCTCTAATAATGCAAAGAGTTTAGGCTGGCTCACTCTTGAAGAGTAACTGACTCTAATGCAGAGTCAAAGAACACATTAACTTCCCCTAGCATTGTGCACACCTGCATGAGATGAATTTGACCTGCTATGATATGACAGTATTTGGACGCTGATGTCACGCTTAAAAATGTATGAATGCATTAGATAATAAAATATTAAAACAACATCTGCAAACAAATTATGTTACAGGTTTTTTTCAGATCTGACCCATTTTTGGTCACAACGTATGAAGTTAGTCCCCTTTCGAAGGGAACTCGCACTGCGTCCTAAGACGCTTTGGGGAAACGCCTCAGCGTGACAGGTGTCTAAAAAAGTACTATCGAATCACGGCAATCCTATTGACCGGCGACAGCCCATGATGTCATCAATGTGCGACCAGGAAGTATATAAGGGCGCCTTGCAACATGACATTCATTTTTTCGTCTTCAGGGACTGTTCTGTCTGAAGCGCTTCGAATTAAGGTAATACAAATTCATTATTTAACGCACACGAGCCGTGCGTTTACTGCCTGGGATCAAGAGCATGCACAGTCAATTCTTGAGGGAGCTGCTTGTGTGAATTGTGAGCGTTTTTCAATCTGAGATTGCTTCGCTCTCGTCGGGCTCTCTTTTCGAGGGAAGAGGGTTCGGCATCTGGGACTGGTGGTGCGAGTCCCGCTCATGCCAAGGCAGAGCGCTGCCTGGTTTCCCAGATGGAGCTCGCCGATCGTCGTGAGAGGGGTGTAATCCTCTCAGACGATCCGGCGGCTGACGAGACCCATCAGCGAGTGCTATTAGGGATGGCTGGTGAGGGTGTTGAAAATGAGAAAATAAATCAATCCTGAATCCTCTCAGCCACCCTGCCCGTGTATGCTGAGCTAATGGATGTTATGGAACGCGCTGCGGGCAGGCTGCAGCTGCCATGTCGGCGCGTTAGAGGAGAGATCGCTCGTGATAGATTGGACGATCGATTTCTCCCCGGCCATAAGCCATCAGCTCAGGTGAGCCTTCCATTCCTTCCTGATCTTCTTACAGAGATTTAGAGGGCATGGAAGAACCCATATTCGGCCCGATATTCACCGACATCAGCGATTTAACTTCGCTGATGTCAAGGGGATAGGGGAATATGTGTATGTGTCGATGCTACCAATTGACGGGACGTTTGCGATCTCGCATATGGGTAGGCATCAACACTGAGAGCTCCAACCCTGCCATCTAACCTCTCAAAACGACATCTTGATTAAATGGCAGGGCATACACGGCAGCAGGTCAGGCTGGTGCTGCTTTGCACACCATGGCGGTGTTACAAGAGTACCAGGCAGATCTGCTGAGGGATCTCGATCAGGGGGTTTGTCCCCTGATGCGGTGGTTGAACTGCGCCGCACCACAGATCTAGCTCTCCAGGCCACCAAACAAAGCGGCTGCCGCGATCGGTCGATCGATGGCGGCGATGGTGGCCACAGAGAGACATCTGTGGTTGAACTGGGCTGATATCGGGGAGAAAGGAAAGGGCTTTCTCCTCGATTCGCCAGTTTCGCCCTCCAAACTTTTTCGCCACCTCCATTGGGGCGATGGTGGGAAAGTTTGGGGAGGCGAAGGCGTGTTAGGCAGCATTTAAAACCTGCTTACCGCTGAGATCTGGGTCCGTGCCCAGACAGGAGGGAGGGCCTGGCCCGTCACAGTCCGAGGGCTGGAGACAGGGCCAGAGAGCCAGTGTCGCCTCTCGTGCGCCCCCTCAGAGTAGGAGTAGGTTGCAAAAGAGGCAGTACTCCCGGAAGAAGGATTTGAAGGAGGTGATCTATCACAAGCGCAGTCAGCGTCAGTGATGGGTCTCCTCCCCGAGGGTGAACTAAAAACCTGACCCTCATCTTTCTTCTTCATCGTTTCCCCAGGCGCTTCTTACATCAGGCCTGGGGCTGGGCCCGTGATGAGTGGAAAGATATTCTATGGCCCGCCTTGGCTTGATCAGTGAGAGCGCCCCTTTCAGGCCTGTAAGGGTGGTAGACCTTAAATAAAACTGAATTGGTGAGTCTTCATTCTGCACGCCGCAGGTTGAGCTGGTAGGTCCTTTTCATTAAAAAGGAGAACAGAAAATGTATTTCTGCAGACCTCCGTTCCCTGTATAGGGTTAGGGGGATTATGTGTTTAAGAGAATAGATTTAAGGAAAATAGGGCCCTAAAGTTCCCCTGTTAGGTGGCTAGAACGATAGAAGCACCAGTCTAACTATGGGCTTTGTATGTGAGTATGTGTTGACTTTCCCCTTTGTGAATTCACGGGGTGGGCCACCGCTCATTCGGAATGTAATTATGTTTACTCTTCGGTCCTTAGCCACCTCAGGGTAGAGTAGTTCGTCTCTTATAGAGTATATTTATGTTTTTTACTAGAGATTGATGCTGGAGCTTCAGATAGATCTTGTGTCTATCATTTGACATTTGTGGCCTGAGTACATCGCCCCCTTGAGCTCTGTTCGTTCAGGTTGAGTGGTTTGTGCAGCCTCTCTTATGAGTAATTTTCTCTTGAGGTTGTTGCTCCTCTGAGCCTCAGGTAGATCTATGCTTGTAGGATGGCCCTCACCAGGGCCGCCTCGGTAGCTGGCCTAGGCTATAATAGGGATGATGGAGGCACTTTGCTGAGGCATTGTCGCCTCTGGCCCTTCACTACGTGAATGTAGGTTTTCTAGCATCCCTAATGTCAGCCTCCCTTATGGTGAGAGTCTTTCGGCCAAGGCCCGCCCCCTTTCTGCATTCTGGGGTGTGAAGAGTAATGCAGGTTGGCAGAGCATTGCCATGAGCTGACGCCATCTAGTGTACTCCCCTTGCTTAAAGGGTTTATTGCAGTTTGCTGAGTACACTGCCGTTGGCAATGTATTTAGGTACCAGGTCTGTAGGCACTGTGTAAACAGATTATCTGCCAGTGAAGACTGCGCTGTCATGTAGTAGGCCTTAGCAGGCCTCTGTGACGGCCGGCCCCAGAAGGGCTTGTAAGACCAGCTGGCTGAAAACGAGCAGTTGGCTCTGGCAGTCTGGGCAGTAGACTCCCGGACAGGTAGTAGGCCTTAGCAGGCCTCCTTGGAAGAGAGTCCCGACACTTGGGGGACATGCATAGCAGCTGCAACCAGGTAGCTAGCCTTGAGAGGCCTCCTGTGGGCGGACCCAATGTGTGTGTTGGTGTGGTTTGTTTGTAGCAGAAGACTTGTTATCAGCTAGTAGGCCCTACCAGGCCGCCCTGAAGGCGAGTTCCGGAGTTTGGATACTCTGGCAGCTAGCATGACTTGCTATCAGGTAGTAGGCCTCACCAGGCCTCCCTGAAGGTGAGTTCCCGGGTTTCAGTCACTCTGACAGATAGCATGTGTTGCTAGCAGGTAGTAGGCCTCACCAGGCCTCCCTGAAGGCTTGCTATTAGGTAGTAGGCCTCACCAGGCCTCCCTGAAGGCGAGTTCCCGAGTCTGAATGCTCGGGCACCTAGCATGACTTGCTATCAGGTAGTAGGCCTCACCAGGCCTCCCTGAAGGCTTGCTATCAGGTAGTAGGCCTCACCAGGCCTCCCTGAAGGCGAGTTCCCGAGATTGGGCACTAAACAGCTAGCATGACTCTGACAGCTAGTGGATGCTTGCTATCAGCTGTTCTGGCCTTTGCAGGCAGCACCTGAAGGCGAGTTCACACCCTAGCACGACAAAAGTGTCACTTTTCTGCTACTGGTTCCCTGCAGAAGGGAACCTATTTGTATTTAGCCTACAGCTTGGTCTACCTACCAGGTCAGGCTTGGTGCTCCTTTCACTGAGGGTCGCTTGTGAGCACGCAGCTGCCTGAGTCTGATCAGACGGTCGCAGGCCTCTCGTGAGGCCTCCCAGTCAGATCAGTCCGTAGGCCTGTCCGGCCTCCTTAGCGCTTTGAACATAAGTGCTTTTGTAGATCCTTGGATTGAGCAGTTAGACTCCCCTCGCTAGCAAGGGTTATAAAGCGCTACGCTGAGTATTGCTCTCCAGGATACCCGTCTCTGAGATCCGGTCTGAGGGGTACTGCCAGTTTTTCAGTCCCTCCGTCCGTTGAGGCAAGTGTCCAGAGGCTCTGTTGCTGAACAGACAGGGTTGGCCAAACCGAAGTGTCCAATATAAGTGGCACCAGGTCAGGCCTCCCTGGTGGCATTCAGGTGAATGTGTTCCCCGAGTAGTGATTTGGCTGGGGCTCCCTCGGGTCCCCTAGCCACATTTCCTTAAAGGGACTCCTTCTGTTGAAGTGGTTGGTCCCAGGCCTTTGAGCAGCCTGGGTAGGACCTCATGTAAAGTGCATGAAGGTTCCTCTTGAGGCTTATAGCTTGGGCTATGACCGTAGGGAATGCTGTCACTGACAGCCCAGTGTGACCTGAGGGAGAGTGGTTCGGGCATTTCATTGTATTTGCTTGTTCTGACAGTTGTCACTGCCAGTGGGCATGCACTCCCCTCAGCATGGCGGCGTGGGTATATCGTTCCCCAAAGCATCTTAGGACGCAGTGCGAGTTCCCTTCGAAAGGGAATGTTCTCAGGTTACGTATGTAACCTATGTTCCCTGAGAACAGGGAACGAGACACTTTGACACTTTTCGTCTCTTTGCCATGCTGAGGGGCCTGCCTGCCTAACAGTCCCTTCAGACGATAAGGTGAATGTCATGTTGCAAGGCGCCCTTATATACTTCCTGGTCGCACATTGATGACATCATGGGCTGTCGCCGGTCAATAGGATTGCCGTGATTCGATAGTAGTTTCAGACACCTGTCACGCTGAGGCGTTTCAGGGAACATAGGTTACATACGTAACATGAGAACGTTCTCCTCAAATTTACACAAGTGTGCAACAGATGTAGATTATCACATTAATTATGAACTTTTTTTTTTTACTAACATCTGATAACTAGAGGGTTTCAAAATACCCAAAAGTCATCATTTTAAACAATAAATATATATATATTGTTCTATCATAATTGAATTTCAATGGTTTAATGCTCTCATTAGCCAGTGATTTACTACACAAATCATGTTTGTAACTTATAGCTTTTGTTTCATTGGTAATATTTTCTTTATATATTCACTTTCTATATATAATTTAATCACAGTTTAAATAACAGATTATTTTCATTGTACTAAGAGACTGTTTAGTCACTGGTTTTATTTACTGACACATAGACAAAAAACATCTGACTGTGCATGATTCATTACATATCAGAAATCACCAGTCACAGATCAGGCATTAAAATGAACACATTTACTTACATGTTGCCACATTACTGTCGAGTCCATATCGTAAAAGTCTGTTTTGCAAACCCTGCGGCAAAATTACGACTGATTTACCAAAGACTCCACAGTGAAATGTACCGAATACAAATAAGAAATAAAATCTGAGACATTCACATTGTTGAAAATAAATAACCACATTCCTAGCATTAGGATCCTTTGGAAGGTAATGTTATTATTTTTAGTCCAGTGAGTGATCGTGTATCGCTCTTCTCTCCTCGTCATCTCACTAACACACCAGTGGGCGGGGACAAAGTTGAAGTAGGCGTTGATTTTCATCTGCAGAGGCGGTCTTTCACCTTTTACATTCCACAACGAGTCGTTCTCTGCTTGGTTACAATAAAAACTGTTTTTGATCCTATTTATTTATTTTTCAACTCTAACTATGATATACTATGATTTATTATCTGCTTTTAGTGTTGTTTTCTTGTCTGTATCAGTACACATTTTAGAACCACTGCTTTAAAACGCAACTTCATTGCAATATACACTCACCGGCCACTTTATTAGGTACACCTTGCTAGTACCAGGTTGGACCCCCTTTCACCTTCAGAACTGCCTTGTGCTTTGTGGCATAGATTCAAAAAGGTGCTGTTCAAGAAACCAATTTGAGAGGATTTGAGGTTTGTGACATGGCGTGTTATCCTGCTGGAAGTAGCCATCAGAAGATGGGTATACTGTGGTCATAAAGTGATGGACGTGGTCAGCAATGATACTCAGGTAGGCTGTGGCGTTTAAACGATGCTCAATTGGTACTAAGGGGCCCAAAGTATGCCAAGAAAATATCCCCCACACCATTATACCGCCATCAACAGCCTAAACCCGACTGATACAAGGCAGGATGGATCCATGCTTTCATGTTGTTTACACCAAATGCTGACACTACCATCTGATTGTCGCAGCAGAAATCGGTGTTCTGCTGTAGCCAACAAACAAAATCTTTACTGCAGTTTTCTTTACTGCAATCTCAAAAGCTTACAGAAAACCTGCAAAAGTGCACTGTGATCAGCGTTTTTTTTAATTTCTAAAAAAATAAAGTTGGTGACAGGCTCTTTTTCTAGGTAATTGTCTCTTTAAGGGTGCATTGCTTCCCAAATCCCTTTGAAACCATCTGCTGTAAAAAGGCTTTGCGCATCAAAGTTTCTCAATATAAGCTGGTGGACTAAATTGCATACTGTATCTGGCAATAAAGTAGGAGGTGAATCAAAACTCATACTGCTGTACAAAAGAGTGCTAGAGAGAGAGGGAGAGAAGGGATGGTGTTTCGTTTTCATCTTCAGTGCAATACAATAATCGTTTATATTCAAATCTGTGAAAAACAGTCATTAAAATCTCATTATACACAGAGTAAAGATTTTCAGCAGTCTTGGGGCTCAATAATAAATATAAGAGTTTAAAAAAAATCCTGATGTCCATAAAATATGTATGATTTTTCTCATCTTTTTTTTATACAGAAAGATAAGATGAACCATATGTCATATGTAGAATGGACTAAAGGTTATTCAGGTGCATAAGCACTCCCTTTAGATTACTGAACAAGCACTATTTAGCTGCCACTTTAACTTTATTTGAGTAATGGAACTTGCAGACCTGACAAGGCAATGGCTACAGGCTACAGGCTACTTTAAGTCACATTAGTATGAGTTATCGGTATGTGAGCTGAATCTACTCGAATCACGGTCTGAAAAGACAGTTTCTCATTAAGCTCCTCAAAAACAGAAGACTGTACGTTTGAAAAAAGTTACCTACAGTCAGGGGCGCATTAACACACAGGCTTCCATGGGCTGAAGCCCAGGGGCCTACACTGGGGAGGGGCCTACTGGCTGCACGAAAATTATATTTTTCAAATAGCCTAATTATTTGTATATATGGGAGTTTGTAGCAGTGACAGCATTAAACCAACTAACACGCCCGTAAATTTTCAGGTCTCTCAACTGCATTTTCGGCAAAGCCCTGCTGTGTGAACGGAACCGGACTGGACAACTAGTTTCAGTGCGAGAGAGCCGCCCTGCACTGAACGTGGGTTCAGTAATTTGCGCGTGGATATAATCTGCGTGTCATCTGAAGGATCCAGTCACTGTTCCATAGGTGCTGCTTTAAAGTCTCAATTTTAATTTCAGGTTTTAAATCTGGGGATGGAAAAACAGGAATAGCAATATTGCTTAAATGTGATAATTAATTTTAAAGGGCTATGATTTAATGAATTAAACGCCAGCAACTGCATGTTTCAAAGTAAAGATGCGGTGCTGTTGCGCATTCTACGTGCTCGTGCTTTTAGAGCAGTTTGCAATCACCAAATAGTCCACACTTATGCCAAGTGATTATTTTGATCTACTGCTGATGAATAATAAATATCTATAAATTTAATTAAATAAATATAAATATAATTTATGTAATTTATATAATGGAGCTGTAAACTCGCATTTTGGCCAGAAAAGTTTTGATGGCATTTTCTTTTCATATTACCTCTGTACAATGCCTATAATAATGTAGTGCAGGGTTTCCCAACCATTGTGGAAAATTATCAAATTCCAAAAATATAATAATAAATGCTACAAATAAGATCATCGCCGTCTCTATATTTGATAATTTTTGTTTTATAAAATGAATGCTATTGGTCATCATTTACATCTGTATGAGGGTTTTACAAATATTTAACCAATAAAAAGCATTTAAAAGAGGTTGTGACTGAACCTCGTAAACGCCACCCACAGTTTGGAGATTTGCAGATCCACAGTCTGCTTGTTTGCAATGCAAGGGTAAATAAAGGACTGATGTTTGAGTAAGTACAGTGTTTGCTTTACTCAAGAAACACTATGTCCATTAAGGCTAGCGTTTTTTGTATTTGAAGAGCGGAGAATATTCTTAGTCTGCTATTTACCGTGAAGCAAGTTTTAAATATCATGTGCATAGCGCTTCATCTTTTTTTTGCCGTGGCAAAAAAAGGGGTTGGGAAACATTGATGTAGTGTTTATAAGCGCATAGCTGCAATAATTCTGCTGTTCAACAAGCGCCACCTACTGGCAAAGAGTGAATTTGAATATTCAACTCTATTTGACCCATTTTTTTACGCAGCATACATACAGTGTTGTAAATGTTAAATGTTATCGACAAGATACATTTCTACATAAATAATTGGCAGGAAGCTAAAACATTTTTTTATCTGGGGTAGGGGGGCCTACCATAATGCTGTAGCCCAGGGGCCTTTGGTTATCTTAATGCGCCCCTGCCTACAGTAAGGTAAGCTATTACTGGCTGCTTTTTTCAGGATTACATGACAGATTTTGTGCCCCTCATGATGTTTATTTCTGTGATGCTATATCTGTATTGAAGAAATAGCCTACTAACATTAGCATTTGAAAAATTACACACAGTGATGCCAGCCCTAACAAAAAAAAAAAAAAAAACTGTTCTGGATCAACATATTTTGCTGATCCTGGAACAACATTCCTGTCTAAAATGTAGTCCTTAACACTACCCCTACCCCTAAACCTAACCCTACCCATAACTTATCCCTAAAAGCAGAGCGAAATGATAGGTGAATAACACTGATGTAGAAGCATCTAACCCTGGTTGTAAGCCTAAACTTGACATAAACTGTAAACTTGTCCCTCAAATCTGATTGGTTGACTGGAATGTTGTTTCAGGATCAACAAAAGGGGCTTTCGCACCAGAGGAACCTTCCTAGAACTATTGGCGTGTTTGCACAGCAGGAACAATTTTAGTTCTAGGAACTCCTTTAGGGGGAACTAAATGAGCTCCTACTTCAGAGTAGGGTAACATATTAGACAGGACTGTTTGACAGATCGTAAACTGATGAAGACGGAGAATGCAAACGCTGTGTGCTCAGACTCTGGCGTTCTCCGCACCATTAAAATAAAGGTCCGCCGTGCCATCAAAATAAAAGTCACAACAACAAGCGCAGCTTATGTCACTTCAGAGTTCCAACTGGCGGTATGAATGACACCAGGAAAATGGCCCTAGGGGAACATTTAGTTCTCGGGGAACCACCCTGGTGGCTAGTTCCTAGAACTACCCGGTGCGAAAGCCCCTTAAGATGTTGATCCAGGAACATGATGTACTTGGTGAAATCATGTTCACCACCCACCATGGTGCAGTGAAGGTATCAGATGGTAATATCATGATATACTGTATAACATGGTACAGTATGACCATATTTATGTGGCATGGTTTACACAGTATATAGCTATTTAAAGAATACCATGGATCATATTTCATGTCTAAAAATGCATGTTAGTTCCATGGTAGTTTTAGGCTATTAATGGTACTTTAAGCCTAATGTATCATATTTGATACACAAAGTAAAAATAAATGCAAGAATACATTTCTCAAGATGAAAACAATATCTCAAGATGAACACTTACTGAAGCAAGCTTTACTTGATTATTTATTTTTTAGAAAATGCATGTTAAAATATGAGTATCAAAAACGATACACCAGGCATTTGAAGGACATTTATTTGTACATCTCTCAATCACAATTCTGGTTGGTTAGTGGTTACACTTTATTTTAAGGGGACATAGTTATATTGTACTTACTCAAATAAGTACTGAGTAATTAGCTACTTACTATAGTGTTACAGTTAGGGTTTGGTTTAGGGTTAGTTGTAATTATGCATAATTTACTGTTATTACTGGACTATTATGTCATATGTCAGAATATAAAATAATATAATATAATATAATAAACATTGACAATACAGTAGCAAGTGCTTATTTAAAATGCAATGATTTAATTTTCTACCAACCATTACTACTTTTTGTTGTTGTTGTTCATACTATTGACCAAATTTCAGGGTTAGTTCAATACTGGTTTAGGGGAGATCAGTTATTCAAACCCTACGCTTCTAATCTTCCCCTCCCCACCATGTGGTTTTCCTTCAACCTCCCCTAAAAAGCGTTCAGCTTGCTCAATTTCCTTTTGCACAGTTCAGGTCAGATGTGATTTAAATGCTAATTCAGTTAGCCTCTCCAGTCCCCACAGCTGCATTGTTGCTGCAGTGCCACTGCAATTCTCTATGGCCCCGGCAGCGCTCCAAACAACAGATCACGAACGCTGTTAGCAGAATGTCATTCGCTCTTTAGCTGAGCATGAGCAACCCAGCAGATAATGCCCCGCTGACTCCAGGATGTGTCGGATGCCACTCCAGCCAAAGTTTACAAATCATGATGTCAATTCTTACTTGCTTTGCACAACAGGGGAGTAAACATTAATTTCATATTTTTCCACTGCATGCTATATGTAATTGTATTTCATCATATACACTCTAAATGACATCATTATAATAAAAAAGGGAATAGATGTTAATGGAAATGAGATTGGCTTATATAATGGTTTCCTCTACAAAGGGCAGCCAACTGCATATCCAATAAAGTCAAAGATCTTTAAAGCGTTATAACATTTGTAATCAGGTGTTACGAAGCAGCAAATATTGACTATTTACCAACCACGGCCTTCAAGCAAATCAGATAGGACTAATGGGACAATGTCATGTACGTAATTATCCACCTTGGATATGACAAGGTGTTTACCAGGTTTAATGAGAAAACCGTAGGAAATCATTTCACAAGCATAGTTTTCAATTGAACAAGGAAGTTTTTTTCATTCCATGTTGTCAGGTTGGAATGATTAATGTAAATGGTTACACTTTATTTTAAGGTGTCCGTGTTACAATGTAATTATACAATTAAAGACTGAGTAGTAATAATAATGAACTACATGTAGTATATTAGGATAAGGGTGTAGTTTAGGGTTAGTTGCATGTAATTATATACAATTTATAGTAATTACTACAGTATAGTAACTACATCTAACGTGTAACAAGGACATTGTAAAATAAAGTGTTACCAAGTGAACTATCTATTTTCTATCTATTTTCTATCTATTTTCTAAATGCATGTTATATCTTATTGTGAACAATTCATATTAATTAACAAATCATATAAAAATATTAATTAATTGTGCAGCCCTACTTGCTATTGTTCAGCTTTTGATTGGACAAACATTTGGCTTAAACTGTCATTGCATAATGCACGTGCACCATCTGTTTTTTATGGTATGTTCTACAGGAAGTGAAAGGTTTAAAAATGCACGAATATTTGCTTAATCTTTTAGGAGTACACTAGCATATAGATTAGGGCTGCCCCCTTATGGTCAACTAAACGTTAGACGACGAGAAGAGGCTTAGTCGACCAAAATGTTTTTAGTAGGTTAGTCGAAGAAAGAAAAACTCCACAGAAAGTGACAAAGTCACGCAGTCCATGACGGACCGATTGAATGGCATTTGCCTATCATTCATCGACCTCAAATATGGATTATCATTTGAAACACGTAAATATCAACTTGGCTGCTCACTCTAATTTTAACCAGATACAGTAAATGTGCGCTATTATTAGGCGCATATCCAAGTGTTTGTGCGGAGTGTGAAAGCTAAAGCATTAGCGCGTCTACTGCATGACACGGAGGCCCTGGCGCAATCACTTGCATTTGTTTCTGATAACAGCGGAAACAACTTAAAATACTCAATCATTTTTGGTCATACAGATAATCAGTTGAAACTGTAAAGGGTCTACTTGTACGTGTGTAAAGTCACAATAACAACAAAACATTGTGCTTTTGTAAAATAAAGAAAACAAACAGGATGCGTGAACTGGAGCACGTCACAAAAATTAACCGAAACTTGCAGCGTATAGGCTACTTGCCTCACAGACATGAGAAATATATAGAAAAACATTTAAGGGGCCCCTGTCAGTGCGTTTATAAAAAACCCAAAATGACCCCCAACCCCTTAATCTGTTATTTCAGAGAAGTTTCATTGTCAACAAACAAAAGTGAGTTGAAACAGTAAACAATAAAAAAGAAGAAAATTACAAACAATAGGACAAATACAATAGAAAAAAACAACAATTTAGCCTACTAAAAATAATAGCCTATTATGCAGAAATTTAATAATCAAATGTAATAATAAAACACTGCATAGTCTTCACCATATGAGATAAATATACATTGATTGTTATTAAATTTATTAAAGTTATTCACTAAA
The DNA here is from genome assembly GCA_039654105.1 of Coreius guichenoti. Lineage (NCBI taxonomy): Eukaryota > Metazoa > Chordata > Actinopteri > Cypriniformes > Gobionidae > Coreius > Coreius guichenoti. The sequence continues at coordinate 10,324,691 of CM077170.1, forward strand.
AAGCATTGAATGATTCTTTAGTTTTCTTTTGTTGTTTGATTAACATTAAATGATAGACAGCAAGTTTATTAGGCTGCCGTCACTTTAAGACCGAATGCACAGATCTAATATACTGACAAGCATCCGATTACCTTCCCAACTGTCTATGTTCACCAAAACTGAACGTGTTTAAGTGAAAACTCCCCAAGACAAATTTTTTTTTGTGTGTCTTTGTCCATTTAAACACGCACCCAAAGCCCAAAGTAGACTATACCTGTACAGCTGCCTTCACAGCTCAATACAACACATTCATAATCATTGGTTTGCCGGAGCTTTGTGGTAAGCTTTATGCGTGTGCTTGAGCGCAGAATAGGCTATATATAATGCCCATATATATTAAAGGCTCATTATGGTTTAGTATTATATTAAAGGCACAATATGTAAGATTTTTAGATTAAAATATCCAAAAACCACTAGAACAATGTTATATATTTTGTTGACCTGTGTACTTAGATTATCCCAAACATTTCCAACAATGTTTAAATCCGGAGAAATCAACTATTGTAACCAGTGTTACGGACCGTGTCCTTGCGTCGCCTGTCAATGACGTCATATCCGCGCTACCCTTGATTTCCGTAGAAACCACGGAAACACCAAAGATGCTTTAATATAGTATGTATGTTATTAGACAAGCGAGCAACTGTTTGGATATACATTTATCAACATAAAACGAATCATTCTTATACAGAGCAACACGGTTAGTCCTATTGTTTGAATCACTTGTTTTCTTGATTCACAGCGAGTAACGTTTTTACCATGCCTCAGAGACAACACCATTTTGTCAAGTTACTAACAAAGCATAATCAGAGAGAGCTTTCTCCATCATACAATATATTTTAAAATGAATTGCATGTCATTTAGCAACAGTCATTTAGTCATCCTGTTTTTATTAATATGATATTCTAATATCGATCTAGATTACTGCAAAGTCTCTCATACCAGCCACCGAGCGAACGCGAGTAACGTTATAACATAACTTCTAACACACACAAATGTATTTAGTATGATTGTTTTAGCCATGTAAAACAGCACTGCATTACCCCACATACGCAACGAAAAGAGAGGAAGCGGCCGACTGCAGCATAAGCATAATAAAAGCTCAGAGACCGGTGTTTCGCGCAGGTCTCTCTCATTAGCATTCGCTCCCAAGGGCTATCGGCGCATCCTGCTTCATACCACCGTAATGTTAATAAAACTTTAATATATTCGCTCATTCATGAACTTTTCTGCCCAAGTCCGTCGGATTCCTTTCCATCGGCTGTGGAGGTGAAGAGTCAAGACTACAACTCCCATGATTCCACGCTCATTCACTGTGTCATCAAGCCACGCCTTTGTTTTGAATAAGCAACCTCTAGTGGCGAAACTTACATACTGTTCCTTTAATTAAATATAAATGTGCAATTAGTCGACTAATGGATTAAACAACTACTAGTCGACTAGAAAAATCTTTAGTTGGGGGCAGCCCTAATATAGATGGCCTTAAAGCTACCAGATAGGAGCTACAGTTTAAGCCACTGAACTCCAATAATGATGTCATGGGTCTTTAAAGAGCTATGCTCATAAATTGTGCTCAAATAGAAAAATGCTCAAGAACAATATAATGGTTATATTCAACTAACCAAGCTTAAACACCAGTTTAACACACATCAGCAGTATAATCTCAGTGCTGTACCGCATGAGCAAACAAGCTGTAAACACTTCCCCTGATTTCCTGAGTGAGGAATCATCAGGACATGTTCTCCAGTGCACAATCCACCAGTGAGAACTTCTACAACCTGTACACTCACTCACCAGCAAGCCCACAGAATTGATAAAAATAACCGCTGCCAGTGATAGAGTACGAACGAGAGGGAGAGATTAAGAGATGGAGGCGGAGGCCAGCGAAAAAGTGAGAGATGCAGAAATGCAAGTGTAAGACTCTGGAGTGAAGAATAATCGCTCCCAGCTTTTTCCACGGAGATCTTCTGTCCCTGTTTGTACTGTAGAAACAACATAGTGAGGGGAGGACGCAGAGGGGATAGCTGAAGGGAAAAAAATAAAGTCAAAGAGAATCTTGATGAGACAGAGTAAGAGTAGGATGGAGACCAAATTTTAAAAGATGGAATGGGCTGTTGGAGATACAGTATGAATAAGCGCTAACTCAACAGATGTCACGGCCGCTGTCCTCGCAGGTCTGAGAAATGCTGCTTTAGAGGTATATAAATAGGCATCGTGCCACTTTAGTAAGCGGTGCCCGCTGGCATGTTTAACTGCCAAAATGACATGGCACAAGATCCCAATGTTTCTCTGTACAATGTGTAAATACCGCTTTAATACTCTGAATTGAATTATGAACAATGCTCATGTATAATTCAGCCATTTATATGATGAAATTCCTCATAATTCATATTTAATATGGCCACTAAGCACAAAACAACTACAGCAATAAATGTTTCATGGCAGAATTCAAAGTACAATCTGAGGTGAAATGTTCAGATCAGTGTCCTCACATTTTGAGTTTTTTTATTTGAAATCGAGAATAATTATAAATGTCTTCACAACAGCACAAGGGAAAGACAATGATATCGAGCAGAGCAGATATAGTTTTATATGAACTGTAAAACCATTGATTTTAGTTTACCAAATCATGCAGTTGAATTGCAACTATACACTGAAGTGCTTGCTGAGGTGTGAAGTGGTTTAATCGATACTATAAACAGTTGTAGGTGACGTTTAACACTAAGGAAAGTAAGATGAAAGATATAATTAATGCCTTGCTGAAACTGATGACGCAGAATATGCATAAATGTCACAACAGCACCCATCAGATCCTGAGAATATTCACAGAATCTTCTAATCAAACTGTGAAACCTGGTTTCCTTATAGAAGTGTTCACATGGTTTATTTGATTTTTTATGAAGGCTGTGCATTATTTTTTTTGTCATGATCTCAACATAACAAAACACAATGTTTTCTCAGGACCCTGACTTATCTCTCAAAATACAATGTTTTATATATGCTTACATATACAGTATAAATACAATACAATTTTTTCTTGGTTTGGCAGTAACAAAAGCCACTTATCACAAGAAAATTAAGTTGTGATAAGAAAACAAAAGAGGAAAACCCATGGGAGAACAGATGGGCGCGAGTACATTTGCTATTTAAACAACGTGGAGCTGGACGTGATAGCTGATAACTGCGTCGGGCTGAAACTAGCAAAAACACTTGCGTCGCGCCTGTCATCGCAATGCGCTGGGTGTATGATAGGGCCCTTGGACTTTTCTGTCAGTATAAGTCAAGTAGGCTTATATATTTCTGAGAAGTAGATGAGAAGTATACTTTCTTATTTTTCGTTTAAAAGAAGTATACTAATAGCACACTCAAAATTTTCGTAAGGGATATCCTTACATTTTCAACATACTGTAACAAAGACATCCCATTTAATAAGAACACTGTGTATGATCACCATAGGGAATTGGTCTGAATTGGCAGGAATGCAGTAGTCCACATAACTGCCCTTTAATTTGGCTGTAGCTCACTAGCAAACGTTAATTTGCATGCATATTTTAATGTAGGTGTGTTGTTTTTGATCTACACAAACAGTTCCTCTTTGTAAACAGACCAAGATTAATAATTAAGCAACCAACACAGCATACATCAGAAACACATGCTAAAAATAATAAATTACCATTGTCCAGCTTACTTCACCATTTACACACACACACACACACACACACACACTGAAGAATATAGAGAATTGTAATTTTGTTAACTATAACGCCAATCCTACCGTGCTGTATATAGAAAGCAGTACAGTCAAAAACCAACTAGTTTACTAATGTTGTCTTCTCTAGTATATAAAAACAAAGGCACTCAGCTTGACACAATACTGCAGTGGGTGGAACTAGTTAACATTCACATTAACAAATATGTACTGTCAACTATGCACCAAAAACCAAGATTTTGTCTAATGTGTTATTCTGGAGAAATCCCTGATTGTCAAAACTTCCTTGTTGAGAGTAATCTGTTTGTCACAGAGACACTGGAGTGCTGGTTAATTTATGCAGTCCCTGCTATTCTTACCGAGTGAGATGAATAAATGACAAGGGCAGGCAGGCTAGTGTAGTGTAGTAGAAGCAGACGGGCAGCGAACTGAAACTCTTGTTCACACACAAGCTGCCGAGGATAAGCCTGATGTTACAGTATAGCCAGAAAGTCATCTCTCTTGTTTTCCTGGCTGGAATAAGCTTTCTGTCTCTCAGCTTCCTTTTACATCCTTCCCCTGCTTCCTCCTTCCTGCTTAGTCCAATTTACAGCTCATATTAATGTTTAATGAGGCTATGAGTGAGTGAAACAGCACATATGTCATTTCTAACAGTGTATGACATCATAAGTAGGATAAGTGTGCACAGGAAGCTTGTACCGTTAAAACAAGATTGTACAATATGTTGAGTGCCAGAAAGGTGTTGTCATCGCAAGCAATATGTAAAGGTAGAAAGCCAATGTCAGAATCCAGTATTTCCTTAACATCCTGTCTACTAAGACAGCTTTATTTTATAGACATATCCTTCATTGTCCATTATTATATCCTACAGTCTTTACTGCGTCTTAGTGGTTGAAATAAGTAAATTAATAAAAAAAAACATCCAATTAATTTCTTTAGATGCAAAACTTTTTAATGTGGAAAAGGCTTAAAATATTAAAAAATATATAATTTATAAATGTAAAAAATACGACCAAAGGGAAAAACACATGTTGAAATATTAGTTAAGCGATACAGTTTTCATTTAACGCACAAGGAATCTAATAATTAAATAGAGTATAAGTTGTAAAATAAGTTGAAATACTAAAATTACTAAAACTAAAACTGATTAAAGCTAAACAGAAATATTAAAAACAAAAATGATTAAAAATGACAACAGCACATAACAAAATTAGAACTAAAATTACAATAAAAATGAAAATATAAAAATAAAAGCAAAATAAATATTAATAAATACTATCATAGTATACAATTAATACCAAAATAACACTATATATTGTATTACAAAATACACTTCATACACATGCCCTTATAATCTCTCTATTATACTATGAATATAAGTGCCAAAAAGAAAAGCAAAAATAATTTAGCTCAACTTATTGTGGATTCCTGTAACAAAATAGTCATCAAAGCAGAGAAGCATTGATTGCCTTTACACACAAGGTCTAGAACAGCAGAACAGAGCAGAAGAGCACTAAAGAGAAAGAATAAACTTCTCTCTCTCCTCTCTTGGTCCATCAGAACAAAAGAAGCCATTGCTGCTCAGTTGGCCGGGAGCGATCCAACCTGCCGACCAGGCAGAGTGAGAAATTGATTTGTGTTGTATTATTCAGCAACAATTTGTTCTCAGTCAGATCTACTTTCACTGTCTTTTCTTTATCTATCCCTCGTCCTTTCTGCCCCCCTCCCTCTATATGTGTGTTTGGCTTGGATCAGTACGAGAAAGAGAGAAAATAATGTTTTGAGAGAGTGAGCGGAGGGAGCGTACTCTAATCCCAGGGTGCCATCAGGGAGCGTGCAGTGAGAACAAAGCGAGCAATTCCTCCAGCAGGGTGCAGAGCTAAAAATACAGGGAGAAATCCGATGTTCATCCAGTATGAAGAACAAGATCAGCGGTCTCCTTCACGTGACCTGTCTTTGGGTACATTTACACGACAACTATGTACTAAAAACTGGAAAATTTTTCCTTTGCGTTTTTGAAAAGTTTTGCGTACAGACGACAACGTTGTCAAAACGATCACCGTTCACATGGATCTGCCAAAATGACTAAAAATTAGTGGTTGACCGATATATTGCCAAGGCCGATATATCGGCTAATATTTGGCATTTTTTTAAAATATTTGGTCAATGTGTCTGAAGTGGGACTTTTATTTTGACAGCGCTGAGAACACCAGCGCCTGAGCACACAGCACTCCAATTCTCCGACTTCATGAGTTTACGGTCTCTGTTTATCAGTCCTATCTTATACGCAGGGCCTAAAATTTCCATTATATGGAACTGTCAGTCACCAGTTGGCCAGTAACAATTTTTTGAATTCTAACAATGCAATTGTGACAACATGAACGTGAACAAATATGAACGGCGTTCTGTAAAGTTGACGGGTCAGTGCTGCATCATCACAAACATTTCGGTCTTTCCAATGTAAATATTTAAGTCCTGGAACATGCAACAGGGAATTTGTTACTTACGCTCTGTGTGGGAAGTTTAAACATATGACCTGAAGCGCGCACCTTAAAAGCCACATGAGACAGCGCACAAAGTTGAGCTCTCTTTCATGCCTTCCTACACTTAAATGGACAAATTCACTCAAAATTATGTCAAAAAATGCCCGTCTCTGCGAGTATCCTAGAAAACATAGCCGCTTAAGTCTTAAGTGAACGCAAACACAAAACGCATGATCCGTGCGTGCATTCGGTCTTACAGTGACAGCATCCTAATAATCGTTTACTTGTCTTTAAAAATGTTGGCTATTAAATTTATATTAGTTAAGCTATAGTTTTAGCTGTGGTATCGAAATTGAAATAGAGGATTGTGAATTTTCACTAGTATCTAAAATTTTGGTGTCATAACTGGCTGTTTTTGTGTCATAGCTGGTAAAAAAAATTTTTGGGCAGGTAAAAAAATTTTGGGCCATTGGCAAGTGTGGCAAAAAGTTAGTTTTAGGCCCTGCTTATACGTTATTAGATAGTTGTTAAACAAAGTAAGCGGTAAATGAAAAGTATTAAAGCGTTTGCCCTGTTGATTACAGTGTTTACTTCTTTTTATTCATATTTTTAACAATTTCTTTATATGTGAAAAATACTGGATTACATAATTACGAAGTTTCCATCTAAAGTATGTCTGTTTAATTTACAGATTTATTGTTTAATTCATTTTCAAATTATTTATTTCTAATTTATTAAATATTAAGTAAAATAGGCTAAATATAAATTATAAATATATTGGCTTTATATCGGCCACCCTGCTCTCTAGGATATCGTTTTTGTAGGCCAAAACACGGTATCATTTAGTATTTTAGAACTTCTGGCTCCATCGTCCCGAAGTCATGGGTTTTTGGTTAAATGGCAGAAATAAGGTCTGTGGTGAACACAAGCTCAAGATATTTTTATGGTTTATTCTACGACATAAAATGTGACTTTTTTAAAGCTTTTGGCAGTTGCTAACAAGTGGCTAAAGGGTGAGAGGTTGTCGGTGGCATTAAACAGCATCAGCCAAAAAGGTAAACTCATCTACTCACTAGTTCACTTTCACAGCCTCATTGTGTTTGTAATCATGCTCTTGCAAACTATTAACTCAAATTTCAGGGAAAATGTTCTTAAACAAAGAGTTGTCAGAAACTTAGTGATGTTTAAGTCATGCGACCGTGGTGTAGTTTGTTTATAGAGTATGTTTAGCTTTTGACTTCTGCTGATTTTATTTAGGGTTCGAAATTTATAAAAATGGTGTTCATTTTTGAAGATTATCACGATTAACAAAACGTATAAGAATCATAATCTTTTGTTAGTAATATTTTCTACAATCCAAAAGCCAATGGAAAAAATCCTATTGTGTTTTTGTCGAGGGAACCAGTATGATGGCTAACTTCCAGGTTGGCCTACAAAAATACATAATCTATACACATGTGCATGACGTCACCGTATTCACAAATTCACATTTTTGTAGTTTACATGGAGATGATAACAGTATCGTTTTCAAAAACCAACCCGTTTTCAAAAGTAAATGAATGGCCAAAAATTTTAGTTGAAAAAATTTCCTTCTTAAATAGATCACCCAAAAGTGAAAATTCATTTACTTACTCGCATGTTGTCCAAACCCATTTGACTTTTTTTCTTCCATGGAACATAAAAATAAATGTTTAACACAATTCCCTGCTCTTTTCTGTATAATAAAAGTGAAGGGGGACCCTCGCACAAAGCTATCACAAAGCAACAGAAGACTTGGAATATAGTGCACGAGGTGTACAGATTACTTTTATGGTGCTTTTTTGTCTTTTTTTGGAGCCTGACAGACTCACTTTAACTGTATGAAGGAGAGCAGCATCTGCTAAATTTCTCTTTTTTGTTTCCAACGAAAGAAAAAAAGTCAGGTTTGAAATTACACAAGGGTGGGTAAATGCTTCATGTGTTATAAAATTACTAAAATGTCTTTATTTTAACATAACTGAAGAGTTCTATTCTGAGGTACAAACTGAAGTATGTTCATTATTATATTTTTCATTCTTTTGACATTTTATGCTGACAAAAAACACAAAATTAACAGTCTATTTGTACAGACAAGAGACATAGTAATCAGGATGGACGGACCTGACACAATGCAGACATAACAATACAAATCTACAACAAAATTTGATCTCGGAATACTGTGAATGACCAATCAGAATCAAGCATTCTAGAGACACAGCATGTTCATTTAAAGCAGAAGAATTTTTTTCAACGTTAAAATTAGTGATGTACCGAAATTTCGGCTACTGAAAATATTCAGCCAAAATGCAAAAAAATACATTTTCGGGGTAACGTCTCGGTTACGTATGTAACGTCAGTGACTGACGAATGGGGGTTTCGCCTAGAAGCCTATCATCTTCGAGATCTAGAAAACTCCCAACGGCAGTGCCAATGCCATGGGCATGCGGAATTTGCATAGCGTGACTCCGCCCCACAGCGTGGGTATATAAGGAAGTACGCTGGCAACATCGCATTATGTTTACCTGCTGAGGAGCCAAGACTCCTTGTTCCAGCGGTACAGCGGAAGTGGCAGAGGGACGTTACGTCTCCGTTCCCTCCTCAGGGAACGAGGGTTACATACGTAACCGAGACGTTCCCTTTTGCTCAGTCACTCAATGGGGGTCCCAATGTAATCACGCCACTCGGCTGTCATCCAGTGCCCTGCGTAAGCGTGAGCTCCCTGTCGTAAGCTAGTACGGACGAAGGACTCCCACTTAACACAGGAATACCAAGGTACACTGGGAAGCATATTCCAGGTGGAAGTATGCGCCAAGCGCCTACCCGTAGGGAGGACTTAAGGATACACATATGACCCGCGAGGGGCTGCATATGGAAGAACTCTGGGGTAGCCAGCCGAAGGTGGAAGAATTTTACCCCCAGGAGAGGCAACCTTGCCGAGCGAAAACACATGCTCATAGAGGCTTACAGTGGAAATACACATGTGGGGGTCGCCCAAGGGGGGAACCATGCACAAGGTGGCACCTAGACTAACACGAGGGCCTGGCCGAGGGGGCAGACGCACTGGTGTCGGCATCGACAGTGCTGGAGGAACTCAGGGCTTCAGGGAAACTATCTGGGGAAAATATCGCACGTATCCAGTCCGTGGAGTGGAATGGCGAGCAAGCGAAGACACCTGAGCCTAGTCCATTACCGGCCACTAGTAGAGGCGAGTACATGAGAGGACACTGGCTCCACTCGGAGATTATAGAATCTGGCGAATGTATTGGGTGTCGCCCAGCCTGCAGCTCTGCAGATGTCTGTTAGCGAGGCGCCATGCGCTAAAGCCCAAGAGGAGGCCACACTCCGGGTGGAGTGCGCCCTGACCCCTAGGGGGCATGGACGCCCCTGCGTCTGGTAAGCCAAGACAATGGCGTCCACTATCCAGTGAGACAACCTTTGCTTGGAGAGAGCCTTTCCCTTCAGCTTCCCACCATAACAGACAAAGAGCTGGTCTGAGGTCCTGAAACACTGCGTTCTGTCTACGTAAGCACGGAGGGCGCGTACTGGACAGAGCAGTGCCAAGGCTGGGTCTGCCTTCTCCAAAGGCAGCGCTTGCAGGTTCACCACCTGGTCCCTGAACGGAGTGGTGGGAACCTTGGGCACATATCCAGGCCGGGGTCTCAGGATCACGTGAGAGTTGGCCGGCCCGAATTCCAGGCACGCTTCGTCAACCGAAAATGCCTGCAGGTCCCCTACCCTCTTGATGGAGGCCAAGGTGATCAGGAGCGCTGTCTTCATAGACAGGAACTTAAGCTCGACTGACCGCAATGGCTCGAAGGGAGCCCTCTGCAGAGCACTTAAGACTACTGAGAGGTCCCAAGAGGGTACGAGGGGAGCGCGAGGAGGATTCAGTCTCCTCGCTCCCCTTAGGAACCTGATGACCAGGTCGTGCTGACTTACCTTTTTCGTCTCCACAAGGTCGTGGTAGGCTGATATAGCGGCCACATAAACCTTGAGGGTGGAAGGAGACAGCCTTCATTCCAACCCTTCTTGGAGGAATGCGAGCACGGACCCGATCGGGCATTTCCAGGGGTCTTCTTGGCGAGAAGAACACCAGGTGACGAAGAGATTCTACTTCAACGCATAGGCGTGTCGAGTAGACAAGGCCCTAGCGGAAGTGATGGTAGCCACCACCTGCGGTGGTAGGGTACTCAAACCTGCCGCGTCCCATCCAGGAGCCACACGTGTAGGTTCCAAAGATTGGGACACGGGTGCCAAAGGGTGCCCCGTCTCTGAGAAAGAAGGTCCTTCCTCAGAGGAATCGACCAGGGAGGGGCTGTCGCAAGGAGTACGAGTTCGGGGAACCAGGTCTGGCCGGGCCAATACGGGGCGACCAAAAGGACCTGCTCCTTGTCCTCCCTGATCGCACGAAGGGACCTCAGGTGCTTCTGACTCCATAAGACGAGATGGCGGGCGAGTTGAGACATGCGGCGGGAACGTAGACCACCCTGGTGGTTGATGTACGCTACTGTGGCCGTGTTGTCTGACCGGACTAGCGCGTGTTGACCCTTGAGCAGCGCTCGGAAGCGGTGCAGGGCGAACCGTACTGCCAGCAACTCGAGGCAATTGACATGCAGGAGGCTCTGGGGTCCTGTCCAGGAGCCCGCGGAAGCATGTCCATTGCACATGGCACCCCAGCCCGTGGTGGAGGCATCTGTTGACACAACAATATGCCTGGAAACTCGTTCTAAGGGCACACCGTTCTAAGGGGTGAGGGTCTGCAGGCAGGCCCGAGTCACTGGGACCGACTGCCATGCCCATCTCGGGACTTGATCGCGAAGCCAGTGCTGAAGCGGTCTCATATGAAGCAATCCGAGCGGCGTTACCGCGGCTGCAGATGCCATATGCCCCAGGAGCCTCTGAAATAACTTCAGTGGAACCGCACTCTTGCTCTCGATTTGACGGAGGCAAGTCAGCAGTGACTGGCGACCGAGTCGATTTACATACCGAGAAAAGAGATCCTCTGCACTGGGCAGAGTTTGCTCTTTTCCCAGTTGACCCGAAGGCCCAGACGGGCTAGGTGCTGGAGCACCAGGTCTCTGTGTTCGCACACCTGCTCTCGAGAGTGACTGAGGATCAGCCAGTCGTCGAGGTAGTTCAGGATGCGAACCCCGTGTTGCCTGAGTGGCACAAGGGCTGCCTCGACAATCTTCGTGAAGATGCGAGGGGACAGAGCTAGCCCGAATGGGAGGATCGCGTACTGGTATGCCCGCCCCTCGAAAGCAAACCGCAGGAACGGCCTGTGTCGAGGAAGAATGGAGACATGGAAGTAGGAGTCCTTCAGGTCGATCGCTGCAAACCAATCTGCTGGACGAACGCATTCGAAAAGGCGTTTCGCTGTCAACATCCTGAACGGAAGCCTGTGAAGGGATTGTTTCAAGACGCGCAGGTCCAGGATCGGTCGTAACCCACCGGTTTTCTTGGGTACAATGAAGTAAGGGCTGTAGAAGCCGGACTTCATTTCGGCTGGAGGGACAGGCTCGATCGCACCCTTCGCCAGCAGGGTAGCAACCTCCGCACGCATGACAGGGGCGTTGGGCCATGGTGTATCTGACTCCCCGGAAACCGGGAGGAGCCTGAGCGAACTGAATCGCATAGCCGAGCCTGATGGTCTTCGCGACCCAGCGGGACAGTCCAGGAAGCTGAAGCCAGGCTCCCAAAAACTGCACCAGCGGGGTCATGCGAACCACAGACGTACCCCGGGTGGGGCAGCGAGGTGGCGTGACCGGCCCAGACGTGGGAGGCATAGCGTCCTGGTGTGGGGGCACGGTCATCAGCCACATCCTGACAGAGGAGACCAGGGAAGGACGTGCGTTCCACTGGGGCCTGCTCTGAGAGGAGACTGGCGTCAGAGAGAGACAAGAGTGGCGTGGCCCGGGGGCGGCGCACACTTCCATCGGACTCTGGGTGCTCAGGGATGGCCATGTCCTTAACCATCCACCGGGGGAAGGAGTGGTCCTGCTACCATCTCCTGGAAAGAACTGCCCATCCCTGAGCTTTCCGCATCAGGAGCGCCACTTAGCCTGGCACTTGGCGGGCTGCGGGGCTGGAGCGGACTGGGGCGCCTTCCTGCGGCATCCTCCATGGCACGGCCCAGGTGAAGGCTGCTGCTGGGGCGGCGCGGGAGTGGCGGGAGCTGCAGGAGGGCTCCCTCGGCGGCGAGCAGGCTGAGGCAACTGTGCCGGCGGCTGGGTGGAAGCAGCAGCTGGCCGCCGGGGCAGTATGTGTTTGATAGCCTCAGTCTGCTTTTGGGCGGCTGAGAACTGTTGGGCGAAGTTCTCAACCGCGCCGCCGAATAGCCCATCCTGGGATATGGGAGCGTCGAGGAAACGAGTCCGCTCAGTGTCCCGCATATCGGCCAGGTTGAGCCATAGGTGTCTCTCCTGGACCACTGCTGTGGACATCACCTGGCCCAGGGAGCGTGCGGTCACCTTCGTCGCCCGAGGTCGGTGGCGGCACGCAGCTCATTTCTGAGCCCTGGGTTAGTTCTACCCTCGTGCATGTGTCTGAGCACCCGGGCCTGGTAGGCCTGAAGGGTGGCCATGGCATGCAGAGAGGCGGCAGCCTGCCCCACAGCTCTGTAGGATTTCGACACCAAGGTTGATGTGAACCTACAGGCTTTGGAGGGGTGCTTTGGGTCGCCACGCCATGTTGAAGCACTCTGAGGACACAGTTGCATCGCAACAGAGCGTTCAACCGGGGGAACCCCAGTGTACCCTTTGGCTGTGGCCCCGTTGAGGGCAGAGAAGGCGGAGGAGACCGCCGATCGGTCACGGGAAGACAACGGGGACTTCCAGGATCGCGTGACCTCCTCATGCACCTCCGGGAAAAAAGGTATTGGGGGCATGGTCTGACGGGTGTTCAGGACGGGGTGGAGGGTTCCACTCCAACCCGAGGCGCGCGGCTGCCCGGGAAAGCATGGCTGTCAACTCCGGGTCCGACTCGGGCAATGCTGGCACACTGGAAGGCGGCAGCATAGCCGAATCATCATCCTCGGAGGACTCCAGCCCACCTCGTGATGCGGCGACCGACATCTCCTCGTCCTCTGCGGGCCCAAACGACACACTCGGAACAGCAGGAGCCGGCTCCGGTGTCCCAATTTGGGCACACGGCGGGAACAGTGCGCTAGAGGGGGGTGTGGCCCGAGGCATGAGCGTCGGGGCTTTGTTCCACACCGTCACCCTCAGGTCACCCTGGCCACCAGCCAAAGTGCTGCCTCGCGTAGAGACAGCAGATTGGGGTGTGGCAGAGGGGACTCTCACTCCAGTACGGAGCTCATTGAGTCTCGACCGCAGCACCGAGATGGCCATGTCCCCGCAGTGGGAACATGACTCATCCACAAGCGCCGCCTGAGCGTGCTGAAAGCTTAAGCATGTCAGGCAGTGATTGTGCCCATCAGAGGGCGGCAGAAATCGACCGCACCCAGAAGCACACAGGCTAGACATCTTGAAAAAAAACGTGCCACGTGTGAGCTCTTTTATGAGAGGAAGCTTTACAGCGATGCTGAAGCGCCCAGGGACCGGATACCAGCTGGATGCAGACCACTGCACAGATCAGCAGGCAGGCAGTAAACGATCGCTGGAACGCGCCATAACACCAACACTGACTGGAAAGCTGCTCGTCTCGAAGAAGCTTGACGATAACTCAGAAGGCTTGAGGAGTGAAGAGAGAGATACTCTTGGCTCCGAAGCAAAAACATAATGCGATGTTGCCAGCGTACTTCCTTATATACCCACGCTGTGGGGCGGAGTCACGCTATGCAAATTCCGAATGCCCATGGCATTGGCACGTTTTCTAGATCTCGAAGATGATAGGCTTCTAGGCGAAACCCCCATTCGTCAGTCACTGACGTTACTCGGAGTGACTGAACGAAAGGGAACACTAGTTTGGGGACCAATTCTCACTATTAACTAGTTGCTTATTAGCTTGCATATTACTAGCATATTGGCTGTTTATTAGTACTTATAAAGCACATATAAATGCCTTATTCTGCATGACCATATTCTACATACCTTAATCCTACCCAATACCTAAACTTCACCACTACAACAACTATCTTACTAACTATTATTAAGCAGTAAATTAGGATTTAAATTAGGAGTTAATAATGAAAATGTATTTAGCGCTTTTCCATGTCAGTGTCTATTTTATGCACACAATGTGGATAAACTACCACAGATAAAAATGTTAGCAGTGTGAACACACTTCACTGTGACCAAAAATGATGCTAGATTAGCAATATGTAAAATTTGTTTGGTTGAAATATCAAGAGGCTCGCTGCCTAAGAACTTTTCTACAACTGGCTTACTTTATCACTTGAGAATACAAGAATATTGAATAGCAAACCGAGTTCAATTACCCAATTAGCTAAGTATAATTACTCAAACTTTAGTTTTGGTTTCTGTGTTTCAGTAAAAAAAAAAAATATTTCAGTGCATCGGTTGAAGTACTCTGTCCTACATTAATATTTACAAAATGTACACACTTCAGCTTGATGAGGTAATTAAAGCTTTAAAGTCAGCATGAAACGGAAATTGCGATCATCTTTTTCTTCTTTGTTGTGATGCATATGTAAGTGTATGGAGCCCCAGACAGAAAATTGTGGCCACGAATTAAGAATTTGTTTCAACGATTTATTAATTTGTTCCCATAATTTATCAATTTGCTCCCTCATTTTAGTTAAGTCGTGGCATTGATTTAACTAAAAGGAGGGAACAAATTCATTAATCATAGGAAGGAATAACTACAACTTGGCCATGATAGGTAACAGATCAACAGATCAAACATTTTTTAAGTCCTCTTCAATAACACTGGCCAAATCCCAACTCTGTACAGTTATAACAGCAGCAGTCGTGTCTATCGATACGCATGAATACAGCGCAGCTTTCAAGCAGCAGTTCAGATGAGAGGTGAGGTAAGGAGATTGAAGCACAGCAGTTATTGAGCAAAGTGCTGCTCAGAGTATGGGGTATGTAATCCTTATCAATTCAAAAAGCGAATGAGCGAGATGGAGGGGGGGGGGGGGGGGTGTGTTGCTCCTGGGGTGCTGACTGCGCTGATGTTCCCCCGCAGTAAATCAACTTTCCTCCCTCATCATTACTATGCTGCGAAGCAGGGGAGTCTCAAGAGAAGCCAGGTTATCCCGGTATATTTTACTGTTGATAGGAAAAATCTGGTACATTTAGCAATGTAGCGGGTGAATTATGTATATGATTATATTACGATGTTATGATGAGCCATATGTCATTCTCCACTAACGTTAGTTAGTTGTTCAAAGCGTTTCTAAGGATACTGATTTTCAGAAGGCATCTGTCTGACTCTGAGATGGTAAACAGAACATGGTTTGTGTAACATTAGCTGTTTGATAACGTAGTCAAGCAAAAGGCTAATCATATTAATTACCATTGTGTCCGACGTTGAATAGAGCGATACATAAAACACATTACCATTCTGATACATCAACTTGTAGATGAGCCTGTATAATTCACTCTTCCACTTCTTCTGAATCAGTTTCTGGTTCAAACATATATGGCTTTATTGAACCAGTATTTCCGCTTGCCATTGTGCAGCGTTTACTACAGTAAAGTTGAGCGAGTGGGTCTCTGAGCTGGTGTGAGTGAGTGGAGGCGGGGATAATTTGCATATTCATGGTTCCGCATAGTAAATGAAGCAAGGGTGTAGAGTTACATTCAAAGGCATGAAGACATGTTTTTCACAGGAAAAAAACGTTTAAATATGTCATTTTGGCGATCAAAGATGAGTTTTAACACTAGAACCGCCAGGGGTCGCTGTATACCTAAAACCGCCAGCGGGTAAAATTTACCCATGCAGATGATTACTGTTTTGATACGACTAAAAACGTAATATGTCACTGTATTATGCCACTGTCTTCACAAAGTAATGTATAGAGTCATGAAATTATTATTTTTAGTCATCAACTATGTTTTTGTCCTGTTGTTTTATGCTATTTTAAGCAGGCTACAATAATCACTTTTTGGTGAATGACAACGAGAATTAGAAGGAAATAAATACATATTTGGGTGGTGTAATATTATAATAAAATGTCATTAATCACATATTAAGATAACCCATGTTATTTAAATTACTAAAATACCCTAAATAGACAATAAAAAGCAATAATAATTCAACGCACTGCATAGGATGTATGACAAAGGATGACACACGATGACAAATTCAAGCGCACAGTTTCACCTAATTAATTATTAATTTGTTTAGTTATATCATTTATAATTTGAATAAGAGAACAACACCAATAAACTTGGGGTAATCATGAAAATTGTTTTATTCATTACATCATAGATCGGAAATATTATTTTTCAGGAAACGGGCAGACTTGAATAAATAGCAACACAGTAGCAAACAATACATGATAAAAATTGCAAAACAAAAATGTATAATTAATACAAAGTTTGAACATTTATAAATAGGCTAAAACGTCTTTTGATCGTGCGTTGTGTGACTGTCTACAGTAAGCCTACACGTTGCTCAAATACAGCGCGAAAATAAATTATATAGGGGTAAATTTGACCCGCTGGCGCTTATAGGTATAAATGCCCCGTTTTTTTTATCTGGTTTTATCTAAACAATTTTTAACAACAGGGGATTGTAAATAACACAATTTTAGTAAAA
The DNA here is from genome assembly GCA_039654105.1 of Coreius guichenoti. Classification (NCBI taxonomy): domain Eukaryota; kingdom Metazoa; phylum Chordata; class Actinopteri; order Cypriniformes; family Gobionidae; genus Coreius; species Coreius guichenoti. The sequence goes on from CM077170.1 coordinate 10,341,626, forward strand.
GTCAATGACTGGGAGCCTTGGATATTTTATTGAAAATCTGTCATGTACATTTGAAAAACAGCCATGGGTAAATTTTACCCCGTGGCGGTTCTAGTGTTAAGGGATAAAATTATTGACTAAAAGGGGACTTTAACAGTGTTGTTATTGTTAGCTAAAACTAATTCAAATAAAGCTGAAATCAAATCAAAGATGAAAACTTGAACAAAAACGTTACATTTAGTCTATTTTCAATTCTTTTTCAGCTGAATATTATCAGCAGCCAAAATTTCAGGTCATTACTAATTTAACATTGAAAATTTACATGCTTTGGCTTTATCTCACACTGCCTCTGGAATGCTTGATTCTGATTGGTCATTGACTTTATTCTGAGATAAAATTTTGCTGTAGACTTGTACTGTACAAACCCGATTCCAAAAAAGTTGGGACACTGTACAAATTGTGAATAAAAACAGAATGCAATGATGTGGAAGTTTCAAATTTCAATATTTTATTCAGAATACAACATAGATGACATATCAAATGTTTAAACTGAGAAAATTTATCATTTTAAGGGAAAAATAAGTTGATTTTAAATTTCATGGCATCAACACATCTCAAAAAAGTTGGGACAAGGCCATGTTTACCACTGTGTGGCATCCCCTCTTCTTTTTATAACAGTCTGCAAACGTCTGGGGACTGAGGAGACAAGTTGCTCAAGTTTAGGAATAGGAATGTTGTCCCATTCTTGTCTAATACAGGCTTCTAGTTGCTCAACTGTCTTAGGTCTTCTTTGTCGCATCTTCCTCTTTATGATGCGCCAAATGTTTTCTATGGGTGAAAGATCTGGACTGCAGGCTGGCCATTTCAGTACCCGGATCCTTCTTCTACGCAGCCATGATGTTGTAATTGATGCTGTATGTGGTCTGGCATTGCCATGTTGGAAAATGCAAGGTCTTCCCTGAAAGAGACGACGTCTGGATGGGAGCATATGTTGTTCTAGAACTTGGATATACCTTTCAGCATTGATGGTGCCTTTCCAGATGTGTAAGCTGCCCATGCCACATGCACTCATGCAACCCCATACCATCAGAGATGCAGGCTTCTGAACTGAGCGCTGATAACAACTTGGGTTGTCCTTGTCCTCTTTAGTCCGGATGACATGGCGTCCCAGTTTTCCAAAAAGAACTTCAAATTTTGATTCGTCTGACCACAGAACAGTTTTCCACTTTGCCACAGTCCATTTTAAATGAGCCTTGGCCCAGAGAAAACGGCTGCGCTTCTGGATCATGTTTAGATATGGCTTCTTTTTTGACCTATAGAGTTTTAGCCGGCAACGGCGAATGGCACGGTGGATTGTGTTCATCGACAATGTTTTCTGGAAGTATTCCTGAGCCCATGTTGTGATTTCCATTACAGTAGCATTCCTGTATGTGATGTCTAAGGGCCCGAAGATCACGGGCATCCAGTATGGTTTTCCGGCCTTGACCCTTACGCACAGAGATTGTTCCAGATTCTCTGAATCTTTGGATGATATTATGCACTGTAGATGATGATAACTTCAAACTCTTTGCAATTTTTCTCTGAGAAACTCCTTTCTGATATTGCTCCACTATTTTTCGCTGCAGCATTGGGGGAATTGGTGATCCTCTGCCCATCTTGACTTCTGAGAGACACTGCCACTCTGAGAGGCTCTTTTTATACCCAATCATGTTGCCAATTGACCTAATAAGTTGCAAATTGGTCCTCCAGCTGTTCCTTATATGTACATTTAACTTTTCCGGCCTCTTATTGCTACCTGTCCCAACTTTTTTGTGCAGCTCTCATGAAATCCATAATGAGCCAATATTTGGCATGGCATTTCAAAATGTCTCACTTTCAACATTTGATATGTTATCTATATTCTATTGTGAATAAAATATAAGTTTATGAGATTTGTAAATTATTGCATTCCTTTTTTATTCACAATTTGTACAGTGTCCCAACTTTTTTGGAATCAGGTTTGTATTTTCAGGTCTGCTTCGTCCTGATCACATGTACAAAGTGTACATGTTTCGTACTTTGTTTTTTTGGGTTGCATAAAATCTTAAAATGTCCAAATAAACATACATAAATACAATTTAAATATTGGACGAAAAACTTGGAACTTAAAAAACGTAAACAAGAATTAGAAATGTTGCCTTGGCAAATACCTAAAAGAAATTAGCTTAAGAACTAAAATTCCTAAAATGAAAATAAATAGAAATTAATGCTAAATAGAAATATTGAATAATAATAATAATAATAATAATAATAATGACCAAAACTTAAACTAAATTAAAATGAAAACTTAAAATATAAAAATAAAAGCTAAATCAAAATATTAAGAAATACTATAATAGTATATAAATAATACTAAAATAACACTGATACTTAATGTTTGGAGTTTGTTCCAATCCCCAAGTAGGTATCAGCAATACTAATTGCATCTACAAGATGAAAATCCAGAAACCAAGTAGATGTCTTGCCAACGTTTGTGTGCACAGTTGTACAACCGTTTATCATTAACAAAAACAAAAAAGAGACCAGAACCAGTATGGTCCCAATTGAGGACCAAACAGCATTGTGATCTGTATTCACAGCAGCTTTCCTTGAGGTGCACAAAACAATTAGAGCTAATTGGAGGAGCAGTCTTGCAGACCAGGGCTAGCATCACCTCTCACTGACAGGAAAAGAAACGAGACGCATTGACACCAGACTCTCAAATCCTCAGTTTGGAACAAGTGTCAGTTCTGCAAAAAGACGGTTTCAAAATGAAAAAGATCACTGGAATCTTCCTAGAGAACCCAAGACGGTTTTTGAAAGTGATTTACACAGTCTCAAGTAAACATAACTGAATTTTCAGCATCATTCCTCCAGTCTTCAGTCACATGATCTTTCAGAAATCATTCTAATATGCTGATTTGGTGCTCAAGAAACATTTCTTCTTATTATCAATATGGAAAACAGTTGTGCCGCTTACTATTTTTGTGGAAAACGTAATACTTTTTTTTTTTTCAGAATTCTTTGATGAATAGGAAGTTTAAAAGAACATAGAATTTGTTTTTTTAACAACATGAAAGTCTTTATTGCCTTTGTTAATTTAACCCTCTGGGGTCTGAGGTGTTTTCTGGACCCTGGAGATGTTTTGACATGCTCTGACATTTGTACTTATTTGCACTTATTGTGTCTTTGCTGAATAAAAGTATTAATTTCTTTAAAGTGCCCCTAATAAATAAAGTTATTGTCTCCCAAAAGAAAGAATAGACACTGAATCGCCTTAACAAGTTGTTTTTGTTTCGAATCTTTTTGCGTGACGGTTCTACGTCACTAGAACAGACATTCGCATAATGCCCGCCTATGTTGTACGTTGTCCGTCTGCGAACAACTTGTCCCGCCCTCAAACTGCTTCTAAAAATCTTGGAGTTCAACACAGGATTCGCAAAACGCTTGCTCTTGAAAGATGGGTCATTACTTAGTTTGTTTGGACCAGCTTGCTCCTCAGAAACACATCCTGTACGTTATTAATTATTTATTTTCTACTGTGTAGTTTTGTGTTTCACATTGTGTAGGTATCTGGCTAACCGGCTAACTCACGTTATTACTGTCTTACTGAAATACTACTGTAAATCAGCTGTGGCCAACTATTACCTAAAACTGTCAATTAATGCAGACTGTCTGTCGTTCTTACTACTTTGAGTAAAGATAAAGGATGGAGCAAGATTTGTTTTGCAAACTTTAATTTTACATCAGTCATTCACGTTAGTGCTCGGCTAACGTATGCACTGTTATTGATACAGTTCCTGCATGTGCACCGCAATAAATTAGAAACACACACACACACACATACACACACACGGGTTTGTTGATGGATGCACACTTGTTAATGCTGATGGTGAGGAATTACAGTTGAAACATATCATAATGTACCTCAAACTGAGTAGAATCACTGAGAAACGTCCTGCTCAAGGTTCGGGTTGAATAACTAGTTCTTCAAATGTTTCGTCATCAATTCGAACTCACGCTGGGATTGATGTAAAATTGTCATCATCGTTACTGTCTTTACAGTGTGTACAATCGCTGAGCTTTAGGAAGTCTCCGCACTGAGCTGAAGTAGTTATGGTAATGGACGTTTAGCTTCCAAAATACGCGCTGTATGCGGTAGACCAATCACAACAGACTGGGCCATCTGACCAATCAGAGCAGAGTAGGCTCGTGGAAATGAGGGATTTAGAGAGACCTTTTAAAAAATTTTGTTCAAAATAATGAATTGGTTTGATTAGGGTCAACTTAAATTAAGCAAATTAGTTCAATCAAATTAACTTTGAGTATTTAGAACTTTCTTTATCTTTTGAGTTCACAAAACTGACACATTTTAAGTAAGAATTGTTTCATTGTTTTGAGTTTTATAAACTTGTTTCTTTTAATTAAGACAAACTTAAATTTTACAGAAATTGGGCTGGGATTTCTATTTCCCAGCATGCTTTGCCATGACACTCGAAAGGGAGAGTAAATACTAAAATTAAGTGTTATATAATGTTTTTTTGTATATAATGTAATGTTTATATAATGTAACTGATTACCTCAAATTCTTTAAGTTTTGCCAACTTATTCGGGTTTACAGTGTACCGTATCCCTTAAATGTCCGTCTAGCTTGAACTTGCCGCTTGCTAGCAACTGCTTTCTTCATGGAAGTTTTGCATTTAATGACCTAATAAAATATTTTCAACTTATACAATAAGTTGTATAACTTATAAAATAAGTTCATAATTCGTGTCTAATTATTTACTTATGTGGCAAGTAGCTGTATAATAGGCCGGATAATGTACATCCAGCCGGTTATCGCAGAATAAACCCCTTCAGGCTGATCACCTTGTCTGGGTTTATTCTAAAATAACAACCGTCTGGATGTACATTATCCCTTATAAACCCAGTACACAAACCATTACCCTGAAAGGGTTTATTCTGACTGAAAATTATCCCACTTATTACATGCAGTATGACCAAAATAAACACTTAATTGGACACTGATATTGTTTTTGATATAGTATTTAAATTATTGCATTGCAAGGAAGCCAACAGCAGCAAAATAATCAAAATGTTGAAAGAAGTTAAATTCAAATGCACAGCACTGCTTGTTTTGCTGCATATGTACGGCTATAAGAAATTCTGCAAATATTCACTCGCTTGTCTCCCCACCCCCCCCCAGTGCTTCCAGTATAAAAGCTGTTCCAAAAGGTAGGCTTCAAAACTTAATTATGCTGCCTTTTTTTGGCCAAATTTGAAGGCAGCATCATGTATCTTTTGTGGAGAATGCATTCCATAATGCACTGCGACAAGCTCAGTGAAAAAATAAATCCGAGATGGCAGATAAGGAGAAATGTATATTAAATGTATATTTAATTTAGTACCAAGAAGAATCAATAAAAATGGTTCAGTGTAATTAAAATTTAACCCAATATTTGTGTGTGATGTATTTCTATGTTTATTAGAGTATTGTGCCATTTGAAATCAATTTTAAGCCAAGTCTAAGTTGCAAAGCACTATTTATTTGTTGCATTGATTGCTATTGTCTAGAGAGTTTCAAATGACTTCCAAGACTATTTGGATGCTGACTTAGAAGGCAGCTGCCTATAGGCAGTAGGCAGTGTGGTAGCTCACAAGGTTTTGGAACAAAGCTCTTGTCTTTCATCTGCCTAGTGCTTCTTTCTCATTGTCTCCATCTCCTGTCTTTCTAATCTCGTCAAGCCTCTGGTCTTCAGCACACATCGTATCCCCCCGTGGATCACAAAGCTCAGAGGGAAAGATAGAAAGGCACTTTCCCTATTGCTTTAGGTTTGGAACAACACATTCTAAAGTAGAGAATATTCCAAGGGTCTGCAGAATGCTAATAAATTGCAAAAAAGTGAGTGGACTTCTGCCACAGAATGAAATTCATAAAGTTCCTCTATCTACTGTAATGTTTTCTAGATCTTTCAGCAGCTGCTAAAATTTTGGGTTGGTAAAGCAACAAGAATGACAATAAAGGCTTTCTATTCTATTCTACTCAAATTTGATGTGTTGATGTTGCATAGTTATTAGGGGTGTGACAAGATCTTGCGATACTAAAATGTGACGAGATTTCTCGTAGAGTGAAAAGCTGTCTCGCCATGATGGAGCATGAGGGTGAAATTAGCATAGACTATGCCACCGCTACGTTTACATTACATCCTCCACTGTCGTTTTGCTTTTTTATAGAAATAAAAACCATTTAATTCAGTTGGATAGCGGTCGCTTAATTTGTAAACTATTGTAAACGTCTGCTCTGCGCATCCAGCATGAGCTGCAGAGTCACAAACAGTGCAGCAGGAATCACAGTTCACTGATCATGTGACGAGAGTAGGGCGAGATGACAGGACCATGGCGGAGGATTCGTTACACAACAGAGCCTAAGTGTCTAATAAATGTCTTAGCACCGCCACTCCCTATACACAGAGTGCGTAAGATCGCGAATCAAAAGTGAGTTAAACGCAAACTCCCTGATGCGTGCAAATTAGGCTACAGTACATACAATAGCCTGTCTCCCAGTATCAAAGCTATCTTAGGCTGGGCTGTGTAGTTGTAACCACCTAACTCTGGTCTCTGTTTTGGTCTCTGTTTGCACTTTGAATATTGAGGGAGTACTTTGATTATGGTTGCACTTATTGTTTGCACTTAATAAGACTAAGAAAAAACTGTTATTTATTTTTGTTATTTATACTGTTTTTATTTCTATGTTCATTTTGTGGAAAGGAGTTGAATTAGGAGGTCACACACAGCCTCAGTCAGAAGTTCTGGAAGCTCATAATTCATGTACAGTAAGGTCTGAAGAGACTCATGTAAAATCATACAGGAGAGAAGCCAGTCAGTTGAGTTTGTGGCAAAACATTTTACAGTGCTTGTATATTGTTGTCTTTCAATGCATTTGATAATTCATACTCAGAAAGTAGAACTGAAATGACACTCATTACAAAATGATTAGTTAAAACATTTCAAAATGCATCTGCAGACTATTTTTCCAGTCATGAATTTTGTCATTGAGGATTTCTTAAAAATACTGTGCAAACATCTTGTCTCGTGTCGTTCCCGTGATCCCAATCTTGTGTCTCGTGAGTTAAGTGTCTTGTCACACCCCTAATAGTTATACCAAAACAATTAGATAAAAAATGTAAATCAAGTACAAAAAAAAGTAATGGTGTACATGGTTGCATCTCTGAAAACATGTCCAATATTTAACCCCAAAATTATATTTTGCTCAAATAAAATGAAGCCTATTTTTATGAACTTTTTTTTTTTTAAATCTTCCCCCTCTCTAGTTCTGATGAATGTAAAGCAGAAAAAAAATCTAGTTCTAATTAGAAATAATATATTATTTAAACTGCATTACAATTACATTATAATTAACTAAATAAAAAATAATAAACACACATATAAATGTAAAATAAATAAATTAAAGTATATATACTACATTGTAGCATTGTAGTTTTTAATTTATGCTGATTTATATATATATATATATTACAGCAATAAGAGCAATACAAAAACGTAATAAAAAAAATGCAGATGCATTATGGAAATGACAGTTAAACAGCATATTTCCCCCAATTCACATGAAAAAAAATGTGAGGTAAAATTATGAGGTATTTTCTGCAAAACTATAAAAGTGAGATTTCAAGATAATGTTTAATGGACATGTTTTCTTGAGATTCACCCATAATCTTCAAGTGAGGTTTCTGTGCTGCCTTTGCTGAAGCCATAACAAGCAGAAGTAATGTACAGTGTCATTTGGGAAATCTGTGATACAACTGCAAAAAGCAGCCAAACTCACAGTAATAGACACTTTCTCCAAAAACATTATTTAACAGTAATAAAGTGAAGGAGAAATCACCCATTGTATGTTCAACATCAGATTGGGTAGAAATTACCAGCAACAGGTTTATTCAAGAAGCTACAAGAAGTCTCCTCACCTCTTTCTGGTGATATTTAATGGCCAGCTTGAGTTTGGCCAAGTCTCGGCACTCTCGCGGGTCCAGCTCCTCGCTTTGGTCATCACGGTGATTAAGGATGGTCTCCAGCTCACGGGAGCTACGTGCCTGGTCCAGCAGGTCTTTAGCAAAGAGCTTACACTGTTGAGAAAGCTCCTCGTACTCTTGTCGAAACTCGTTCTCCACTTTACTGAGCTCCTTCAGTTCCCAGCCCAATCTAAAGGCGGTTAGGATGGGATCCTCGCTGGAGAGGGCGATGAGAGAGGGGCTGGCGAGCGCTTTATAGATGTTGAGACGGGACCGAGAGTGACGCAAGCTGTCCACTTCAGAGCTGGACACACACTCCACACAGTCACAGCGGATCTGGTGCGGCCGAGGGATGGTGACTTTGCGTTGGACCAGGAGTTTGATGATCTCATAGTTGTTTGTGTGGGCAGCGAGCATGATGGGAGTGATGTCAGGTGTGAACTCGGAAAATTGGGCGTCCATCATTAACGATGGAACCTGGGAAAGAGGGGACAAGAACGAAAGTGTGAAAAACACAAGATTCATGAAGTGTTTCACCTGCACAAGCTGCTGAGAGTCCATCAGTATGGCAATCCACCAACCCACACTGCATGTAAACACTAACTAAAACAGCAGAATACAGATGACTAGACAAGAGTGCAGCCAGCTCTCTAATATCCCAGTTGATTGCTGTACCAGCCATAAGATTAAATGAAGAACAAATGGAGACTTTAGCTAAAGTCAGTGAAAAAGGCCCTACTCTTAAAAATCTGAAATAACAGCAGCTGCGGTTGCCAGACCTTTACCGTATTTCAGTTTATATTTCATTAACTAAAATAACCTCTAATAAAAACTGATATTTACCTTTATAATATATTGACTTAAAAACACAGGTGGTAAAAAAGAAAAGTTCATCACAAGTAGCTTTTTATCAAGCTTGAGGTAAATACTAATATAGAAAGTACACACTGTCATACACACAAATATAGACATGACTAAAAATGACTAAAATCTAGTCTACGTTGACGAAAGACCAGAAAACTTTGTGTGCAGCCATTTAACTCTTTCCCCACCATTGACGGAAATTTCCGTCATTTATGAGACAATGCTTTCCCGCCATTGAGGGAATTTTCTGGCTTTCCTTGTTTTCACTGTTATACGGTAAGGGGCGCTATTACACATCTTCTGAAAGAGTACTAAATCTCCTGATCAAAATGCATGTGAAAAAAAAGATGCAGAAACAAGCGATATCATATGTAATCATATGATAATGTGAAATAACATGATCACCAACATTAAACAGCATAAATCAAAACTGCCTAATTTTACTGAATGAAATGTCGACCCAGGATGAGCTACAGGACTGTGAAGCTGTGGGGGTGTTGATGGACTCTACATACTCCATCTATGTTTTGATCATCGTTCTGAATACAATCCTGGTGTAGTCTTTGAAAAAACGTGATTTTCTCAGCTTTTGGCTCAGAATGTTGCTTTTTTTAAATGAAACTTACCCACGTTCAAGTGTTGATTAAAAAAAAATAATAATAATGCATGAAGCTAGAATAAGTTGTTTGTTTGTTTGTTTAAAAGTAGAGGGACTGTTTTTTTATTTTGATATACTGTATGTTCAGATATTCATACAACAAAATATTCTGGGGGCCATACAATTTGTGTGAAAATGATCAAAAACACTGGCGGTGGCTGGCAACTAAAGAAAAAAAAAAAAAAACGCTGGCGAGGAAAGAGTTAAAGGATTAGTTCACTTTAAAATGAAAACGACCCCATGATTTACTCACCCTCAAGCCATCCTAGGTGTATATGACTTTCTTCTTTCTGATAAACACAATCGGAGTTATATTAATAAATATCCTGATGCTTCCAAGCTTTATAATGGCAGTGACAGGGTCCACTGAGTTTGAAGCTCAAAAAAGTGCATTTATCCATTATAAACGTATACTCCACACAGCTCCGGGGGGTTAATAAAGGCCTTCTGAAGTGAATTGATGGGTTTTTGTAAGAAAAATATCCATATTTAAAACTTTATAAAGAAAAATATCTAGCCTCCGCCAGACTGTCTTCCATATTCAACTTACGCAGAAAGTGTAACGCCTCTTGCAGTTTAAAACGCTTACGCTACGTCCAACGTCGCGCCAGTTACACTTTTTTCGTAAGTTGAATATGGAAGGTGGTCTGGCTAGAAGCTAGATATTTTTCTTTATAAAGTTTTAAATATGGATATTTTTCTTACAAAAACCCTTCGCTTCAGAAGGCATTTATTAACCCCTTGGAGCCGTGTGGAGTATGTTTATAATGGATGGATGCACTTTTTTGAGCTTCAAACTTGTGAGCCCCGTTCACTGCCATTATAAAGCTTGGAAGCGTCAGGATATTTATTAATATAACTCCAATTGTGTTTATCAGAAAGAAGAAAGTCATATACACCTAGGGTGGCTTGAGGGTGAGTAAATCATGGGGTAATTTTCATTTTAAAGGGAACTAATCCTTTAAGCAATTTCATTTGATATCATCCAGCTGCAGGCAGCAACACTGACAGTGAGATATGATGATGACTCTTATGTACTGGTTCTTAGTAATGAGTAAAGAATCACAAAAGAGCTTCGAATTCTCTCCTTGAATAAGACTAACTCAGTCAATGAAATGTTCAGAGCCATTACTGAGTTCACAATTGACTCCCTTACTGAAGTCATTTTACGGTGACTCCAATTCAAAATAACTCTAAAATAAGTGCTCTTGTGATGTAAACATTTAGGTTCATAATTAAACATGTATTTACAACAGATTTTGTTGAAATGAATTAATTACGGTATTCTAAAATACAATTAGGCTATTTTACAAAAAAGTATTGGTTACTGCTTGGAACAACATGAGGATGAGTAAATAATGAGAGAATTTACTTTGCTTTGGTTTTAGAATTGAATAGAAAACAGAATAAAGAGAGAGGAAGTGGACTAAAGACACAAAACGCATGTTAGCGGGAGTAGCTTAGACTGGAGCTTTATATTTGACGCTGAGATAAAAGAAGAAATGTTCATTTGACAGAAATGAGAAATGGTTAAAAACAGAAGGTTCCAGAACATGATGCGAGACAGTTCAAGGCCCGCCTCCTCTGCTTTTCACTCCTCCCCTCACAAACAAGGATGCTACACGAGAGGCATGACAGAAAGACTGTTTACAGGATGAGTGAACAGAAAAAACAAGTGATGATGGAGGAGAACTGCTTATATATCATGCTGTCCTTGCAGCTATCAGAAAGATGAACCACAAGCCAGTTAGAGCCCTCCTTTCTTTCACCTCTCCTTCTTTATGTCTTTCGCCCTGTTTGTACCTCTTCTCTCCATCCATCACATCCACACTCATTCAGATGTCTTCCCATGAACCTTTGTGTAATTCCTTCCCTTTTTATACTGATTGTTTACCTTTGTTTAGAAGTCAAGGGCTTTACTTTCAAGAGCAGATGACTATATGTGAATACACAAACACACTTGAAAGCATATCATACCCATGACACCATTAATCCATTTTTAAGCGCCAGTATATGACCAAAATACTTAATCCTATCATAAAGACAGCCATATCTGCCATGAGAACATTATGGAAATATGATTTGTGGTATGGCGGTGCAACAAGCCAGCGACTGAGTAAGTGAGGTTTGCAAATGCATTTTATTTTGAGATTTATTTTCAGTCCATTAGTATGACAGTCCTCCCCCAGAACTCCCAAGTGGCTGCAAGGGTTGCTATAGTGATAGCAATGCAAAATAGCCCATGCTCTTCGAATGGCGGGCACATGTTACATGGGCTAGATTCCAATTTAGGCCCCACGGCACTTCCCGCAACAATATCACTTGATGTATCTGCACCAACAGAGTTCACTTTAGAAAACCAAATAATGAAGCAAAAAGAACAAACCTTGCTACCGGCTTTATTTCCCCTAATGCTTGTTCACTCTAACATCAAAAGTATAGGAAGCCTGTGCTTCTCTTCTGAACAGTATTAGTGATGTAGCACTTCACTTCATAAAACTGTGTACATCTAATCCAAGAGGGAGCACCAAAGCTATACCTGGAGCTGCATAAACATCATTGCTGCTCCTTTGTAACTCAGTGAAGCTGTAGAATAACAAACGAGCTATAAAATAATTAATGTCTCCACATCTTCAGTCTAAAGGGGCGGTCACTAGACTTTGAGCAAATTCAACATATAACAAATAATATTAAATTCAAATATATAACATAAAAATAAATAGATTTATTGACCTAAAGGGATAGTTCACCCAAAAATTAAAATTCTGTCATCAACACAAAGGAAGATATTTGGAAGAATGTTTGTAACCAAGAAGATCTCGGCAGCCATTGACTACCATAGTATTTTTCCCCCGACTATGGTAGTCAATGGTTGCCGAGATCTGCTTGGTTTCAAACATTCTTCCAAATATTTTCCTTTGTGTTCAGCAGAAATTCATACAGGTTTGGAACAACTTGAGGTTGAGTAAATGATGACAGAATTTAAATTTTTGGGTGAACTATTCCTTTAATACTGACTGTATTGACATAATTTTGCACATTATTGGGCAACTAACAACTAACAAAGTAACAAAAATATGTTCTAAGAAAGTTTTGCTAACGTTCCCATTAAGATATGAAAAGTTATTTCTGAATGTTCTCAGAATGTTCAGAACGTCCCGTTTATGTTTATGTAAATGTTTTTAAAACTTTTTTCTTGGTTATGTGTACATTAGAGAAACATTAGCCTAACGTATGACTAAAATGTTTCAGAAAAACTTTCTATGAATGATGTGTAAATAACAATTTTGTGCTAATGTTTTGATATTATTAAAGACCACATATCTTTGAACGAATGTTACTGGAAGAACGTGTTGGTAACTTTGAGAGAACCTTGCAAGAACGTTTTGATAACATTCCCTGTTAGTTGGGTATGCAGTTCATTTTAATACAATTATGTTTAATTTTAAGGACATTTTTGTTTACTTATGTATAATAAAGTAACATTTTATTATACATAAATGAATCACTTTTTTTCAACCTAATGTTTATGTAGGCCTCCACATGTGTGGCACGTACCAACATATAAACAAATGGAAAATGTGTTTAGAGTAAATATTACTGTTCACAGTACATTATACACTAGCAAGCAAGCTGGCAGTATAACCAAAATTCGAAAGACTTCATAAAATGAAATGACAAGCTCAGTTTAGTTTGACATATTGCAGAGCTCATCCCAAAAAAGAAAACAATTTTCAGTTTAAAGGGATAGTTTGAAATTATGTATTAGGTTGACATCATGTTGAAAAAAAACAGGACATTCCATTAAACATTTTTTAAAAATCCTGCTTGCACAATTTACATAATTAAATAAGCTAATAAAATACAATTCTTGAACAAGCTGTCACAATGTATTTTTATGGGATGCAGTCTGTTTAAATTCGTTAAACAGAAGTTTACTCAATCCATTATTCCTCTGCATGAATATTTTTCTTTGGCAGTAACACTGCATTACTGAAAAAGGACAGATGATTTCCAGTTTCCAGGGATTGGCTGGGGAGAGTGAATATTGTAATCAAGTCTACACCTTTTTTTACACCTAGTCACAGCATGTGTTTTCTCTGATCGGATAGCTTTAATTGGTGTTTTACAGGGCACCCTTGTGGTGAAGAGTGGAGCTTGAGTTGATCACATTGTCCACCTCAAGAGGTTACTATGTAAGATATGACATGATAAAGTGTAAATCATTGTTCAGATCACACAACAGCTGAGCTCCTGAGTTGAGCTACATCCACATGTGAGTGAGAAATTCTAGATTAAACCATGAAACTCAAGCACTAAATTCCATGAGTTTACAGATTACTTTAATGTAAGTAAACCCTTTTTTTTAAAGGGGTGTTTGATTATGATTTCACTTTTTTAACTTTAGTTAGTGTGTAATGTTGCTGTTTGAGCATAAACAACATTTGCAAAGTTACGATGCTCAAAGTTCAAAGCAAAGTGAGATATTTTGGTAACGCTTTAGATTACAGCCCGAAAAGTACTGCGTAAGTAAAGCGAATTTACAGCGTAACTTTCGGTAATTATAGTGTAACTATAAAGTAAGCACGTGTAGGTATAAGGGAACAATATGTAATATTTGGGGAATAAAGGGCTAACTATCAGGAAAATTAACACATTATTTATACTGTAAGTGTTTTTTAATTAAGAGGTAATTATCCATGTTGTTACAGGGTAAGTGGTGCTTGTTATTCCATGTAGTTACAGGGTAAGTGTGAATCTGCGGGCTGTAAATTAAAGTGGTGTTTGTTCCCCTCTTGTTTCATGCAGTTACAGGGTAAGTACAATAAAAACACATACAAAATCTGATCACACGGAAACATTTATTTGAAAAACAACTTTCAAAACAGATTTACGACACTTCTCATTCATTTATTAATTTTTTTAAATAAACTTTTCATTTCAAATAATAACGTCCTGACAGAAAGAGGCACGTTTTGTTTCTCTTGCTTGGCTTCTCCTCCTCTTGTTCCTCTTCTTCATTTTCAGTTTCATCTGAAACTCACGCAAGAACTGGCGTCTCTGTCTTCTAGTCTTGTTTGTTTCTCATTGCTATTATCATATATTATGTTATTGTTTATATACTGTTGTGAGCATTAATTAAAAAAATTAAATTAAATAAAAATGGACGGCATCCGACATCGGCGTGACCAGAGTTTCTCGGCGTGCTTACATCACGCTTCAAGTTACGTCAAGCGTGAACTTGACCCTCTCATGCACGCACAGATGACTGTTGGTCGGAAACGATAGTCTACAGTTTAAAAAGTGTAAAATATTGGTATTTTTCATACAAACGCTTATCGTTTCACTTCAGAAGACATTGATTCATCCATTGGGGTCGTATGGATTACTGTAGTTATTGCTGTATGTGCTGTTTGATGCTTCAACTTTTAGGAACCCAAATGAGTTTTCATTAGCAGAGATTATTTATTTTTCTGTGTTCATCTGAAGAAAGAAAGTTGTATAAATCTCGGATGGCATGAGGGTAAAAGACGAGTAAACGGTGAGGACATTTCTGGGTGTACTGTATTTTCTTTTAATACATAATACAGAATAGCTAGAGAGAGACATGGGATTCCTTCTTAAGATTCATCTGTGGCAAGAACGAAAAAGAAGAGGAACAAGAGGAGGATGAAGCCAAGCAAGAGAAATGAATAAGAAGTGTCGTAAATCTGTTTTGAAAGTTGTTTTTCAAATAAAGATTTCTGAGTGATATCAGATTGTGTACGTGTTTTTATTGTATTTACCTGTAACAACATGAAAAAAGAGGGGATAGTCACGGATTAGTGACATTACTAACCCTAAAATTTACATAAACCCTGCCCCGGGAACACGCAACAAAGGGGGTGAGGCCATGTTGAGAAGAGGAAAAGTTGTTGTAGTAGCGCGCATTTGGGAATCTACTCAAGCTGTCACATCCGTCTTTTCACATTTATTGCAATACAGTACGTAACACGAATGCCATAGCATGTCATAAAAGCAATATGACAACATAAGTTATAACCGTAATTAAACTAAACTATACCTGTTCTACCTCCATGCAGCATATATTCTCTGGCTCTGTGCATTTTACAACAGTTCTCACACAAGCGATTTATAGATTATCATGACAGAATATGCTAATCAACGACTTGAAGATAGTTAACTCCACATCAGTTACATAAATTCATTAACTAACCATTCAGAAACGTCCTGTTGCATTCTACATGTTGTCACTTCTTCTTGAGTCTCTCCATCATTGTCCGACTCCGGTTTGAACATGCTGAACAGGCTGAACAGTTTCAGACATTTTCAGTGCTGTCTGCATGAGGTAATCGGAGCTGCTAACTCAAGCTCTTGAAGCTCTGCCCTCTTCTTGAAAGGGGGCCAGGAGCAGCAGCTCATTTGCATTTAAAGGGCACACACAAAAATGGCACGTTTTTGCTCACTCTCAAAAAGTGACAATTAAAAAATTATCTGTGGAGTATTTTGAGCTAAAACTTCACATACACACTCTGGGGACATCAGAGACTTATTTTACATCTTGTAAAAAGGGGCATAATAGGACCCCTTTAAGTGAAGAAATGTAAAGACTTCTCAATGGAATTGCAGTATATGAAATAAAATATTTACAAAATTCATTTAGTGAGATTCTGCAGATTCTGCATTTCCTGTGCTTGGCTTTACATCAGTTATTCACCTGGAGATGAGAGTGATTCTATGTGCATAATTGATTCTGGTCCTAAAAAAGGGCATTCATAACCTCAAGCACTGATAAATTCATAGTGATAGTTTTTGTATGCATGTGGCACCGCGCTGTACAAATTAGTGTTGTCACGATACCAAAATTATGACTTTGATACGATACCAGACTAAAATACCTCGATACCGATACTAAATCGATACCACGGCAAAAAAACAGTAAAAGTAATTGAATAATATGACAGAACATACTATTCATTGATTTATAAAATAAAAAAAAAAACTCACTTGGCCAGCATGTTCCTGCCCTGTTTTTTGACCATTCCCTCCTCTTATTGCAATAATAATAATTACATGCCAGTGTGAAAATCCAAAAATCACATTACCAATCATGTTAACATTCACTTACCTTTCACATTCTGAACAGGTTGGGATGACCAAAATCTTATTTCATGATACAAGTAATTTAATATTTTTTAAACGTAATTTTATAATTACAATATAGATATTTAATTTTTTTATTTTAATTTTATCTTTGTTTTTAAAAATAAGCAAAAATGCAAATTACAAACAATATGACGACAAACTGCTTTATTTTTCAGCTACAGTAGGTCTATTTAACAGTAGCATTCAAGAAAGATTAATTAATTAATTAAATAATCAAATATCAAAAAACTGCTTAGTCTTCACTCTATAAATTAACTACACACTGATTCCTAATAAATATATTAAAGTTATTTAGTCAAGCATGGGGTCTTACTCAACTCTGTATACGTTCACTAAAGACATACCCGACTGTGTTTACCTGACTACTCGCCAGGACGTGCATTTTTACATATTTTTGAACACAAACCCAATAATCTGCAAAAGAGAACTAAATCGCGATCGCACGTTGTCTGAAAGGCATGTGCACGCGCTTCAGGTTAGAGTCCGGCAGCGCGAGCACGTCCCGCATCGCTCTTTCTTTTCTCATGCATGCATGTTTCTGTTGCTTTCTTTGTCATGCGCTGTGCGTATATATTTGTCATGTTGTCACACATTGACAAATGAAGAAATACTGCTCTTAAAGTACCGGTACTAATAAAACGTAATATCTTACCGTTTTTAATAGCAGGGTATCGCGATACTTTTCTAGTACCGGTATATCGTGCAACACTAGTACAAATCGAACCCTGGTTCACAGTGAATACTGCTGTCGCATGCCCTTTTTCAGTGTATGCTAGCAGAACTCTCTTGAAGTTACATTCCCCTTCATCCTCCACTGGTTACGAAATCAAGCATGCCACAAAACACAAACTGTGAGAAAACAGGAACGCAAGCAATTCAGGTTAATCTTACCATTGAATGAGGGGAAAGATTAGAGGATAACAAAACGCAATCCAATAAAGATTTGTCGTGCTATGTGAGGTGAAAATCAAATCTGAAAGATAAATCTCTGCCACCTCATCTTTTCTATTAGCTTTGGAACACCCGCTCATCCAAACACATGCACAAAGAGTACAACCACAAATATGAACAGTTCCCACCTGTATGCACACTGTCCAATAACACAGACACTCACTCAATACATACATACAGTGATTAGGCATTGCATAATTAGGAGGACACTGACCAAATGCATATGAAAACTCTATATTTATATATACTGTGTCCTAGCAGGTCCTAGCAGGTGCAAGGCATGAGAGAATGAAGAACTGGTTCTTATTACTTACTTCAAGGCCCCCACCCCCGCCCCCGCCCCCCATTTGACTCATTTGAATCAGTTCTTCTTTTTAATGAATGTGTTAATATCCAACTCATGATTTATTGGATTAAATTAAGAAACTTTCAGAACCGCTCTGAGACTTACTCACTGAACTGCACTGTATCTTAATTATTTGTGCGAGTGACTGATACGCTGAATCATTAAATTCCTTTTGTCCTAAACAGCTATAATAAGCATTTTTTGGGCCACTTGTTTTTTATTTATGTTGCATTTTATCTAGCCCTGCTCACACAGAAATCTCATTAGTACATAATTCTACTCCACATAACAGCATATAAATCATCTAATGTTTTCTTATTGGCTGGGACACAACGCGGAGGGACAAATTAAGTTGTTGCTAGAAAATTTTTGCATTGCACCTGGTTAGTATGCAGTGTAAACCATCTAAAAAATCACTATGGCTGGTCACCAGCATATGTTGTGCTGACATCCCTTTCAGGCTGCTGCTGTTGTTTGCTATACTGCAATAAAAATCTCATTGATTTACATCACAAGCTATCAGAATTTCATCTTACTTTTTGGCCATATAAATAGCAACATCTGCACCAAATTACATATTTTGGCTTAGTTTGGGCCTCTGAGATAAAACTGAGGTGTTTTTTTCATCTTCGAGTTTGAGCTCCATATTCTCACTATATTATACTAAGTGAGCCATAAAAGCCTTATGTATTAAAGGGTTTGTTCACCCAAAAATGAAAATTTGGTCATTAATTACTCACCCTCATGTCGTTCCAAACCCGTAAGACTTTCATTCATCTTCAAAACACAAATGAAGATCTTTTTGATGAAATTTGAGAGCTTTCTATACATGGTTCTTGTACATCAATCTGTTCATCATATAAAGTGATCGTGTCTCTTGAGAAAATTTGGACTATTTAAAATTTGCGATTTAAAATGTGATTATTATTTTTTTACAAATGAAAAATGTGTGTATATATATATATATATATATAACATTTTGTGCTTATATATTACGACTAATAATAATTATTATTATTATTATTGCTACTAATATATATATATATATATATATATAATAATATTTAACAAAATAAGAAATATTACCATTACAATAAAATTTTCATTATTAAAAATAAAAAATAGAGTATTTAAGAATAAATATAACAATATAATAATAATAATATTCATATTTTACAGAAAACTTATTTTATAGAGCATCAAGTCAACGACCCTGATGGAAGATATGTTCTAATTACAGGCACAGTACACGGACAATCTCTTACAATAATTAATATATATGCTCCAAACGAGGACTCACCTAAGTTTATATCTAAAATCATTCTTATGTTTAATCAATATTGTAAGGGCATGGGGGTTTGTGGCAGAGATTTCAATTGTGTCATGGACCAAAAAATTGATAAATCTACTTCCGAAACTTCTACTAACCCTAAGTCCTCCCTGGCTCTGAAAGAACTTTGCAATGAGGCCGGCATTATTGATGTTTGGAGAGAGTTTAATGATGGCAGCAAAGAGTACACATTTACTCTAATCCTCATGGCTCTTATTCTAGAATAGATTAAATCCTGATTCCTACTCGCTGCCTTCACGCCGTATCTTCCAGCCAAATTGGTTCAATTGTCTTATCTGATCACGCTCCGGTTTATTTGGATATGATTTTAGGCGAGCACAGGACCACCAGGATCTGGAGATTTAACTCTTCCATGCTGACTGACCTAACATTTTGTGAATCAGTACGGGAATGGTTTAAGAACTATTGAACAGATAATGAAAATTCACCCGTATCACCTGTAACCCTCTGGGATGCTGCTAAAGCTACGATCCGGGGGCAAATTATATCGTATACTTCTGCATGCAAAAAGGCCTGGTCAAATAAAAGACAGGAGTTAGAACGAGAAGTAAAAAGACTGGAGTGTTTACATAGCACAGCTCCTAATCAAACGAATTGGACCCAACTATGTCGAGTCAGAGCGGAACTTAATTTGGATCACACAAATCACATCAAGAAACTTATCTTTCTCTCCAAACAAAAGTACTATGAATATGCAAATAAATCCAACAGGTTATTAGCCCATCAAATAAAGAAAAAACAAAACGAGAGAACAATTAAATCATTGAACACACCAGACGGCTCAGTCACATATAATCATGGTTTGATTAATAATTTATTTAAACATTTTTATGAAATATTATATAAATCACAAATTACTGCTGAGCAGTCTGATATCACTGAATTCTTAGACAGGCTTCCCCTTACAGCCGTCTCTGAGGACGATAAGATATGTTTAGACTCGCCTTTGTCACCAGAAGAAGTTTTTAGTGCAATTCAATCTATGCCCTCCAATAAATCTCCAGGCCCTGACGGCTTTCCTTGTGAATTTTATAAAGTGTTTTGGCCAGATATCTCCCATATTTTAATGCCCGCCCTTCAAAATGTATTAGATCATGGAGTAGCCCCCGAATCATGGAGACAGCATCAATTTGTTTAATTCCCAAAAAAGATAAAGATCCTCTGGAGTGCGCCTCCTACAGGCCAATAAGTCTTCTGAACGCTGATTACAAAATATTGGCCAAAGTACTAGCTCTCAGGCTCGAAAATGTGTTACCACGTATCATTAAACCAGATCAGACAGGATCATAAAATCAAGCTTTGGCACAGATAACATACGTCGACTTTTAAATGTTATAAATTCAACTCAAGCATGCAAACTTTGTGCCCTTATAATTTCTCTTGATGCTGAAAAAGCTTTCGACAGAGTCGAATGGGAATTTCTCTTCGCCACCCTCAAGAAATTTAATTTGGGCCCAAAATTTATTGAACTGATAAAATTGTGGGCTACAGTGACCACAAACGGGCTGACCTCAAAACCCTTCTGCATTGAAAGAGGGACAAGGCAGGGATGTCCTCTTTCACCCCTGCTCTTCGCCCTTGTATTGAGCCTCTTGCTAAGTCTATAAGAAAATGTCAAAAAATTTTCAGAATAAAGGCAGGAGACGAAGAGCACCAGATCCCTCTTTACGCAGATGATGTTGTACTATACATCTCTGAACCTGAAATGTCAATTCCTACGATATTAAAATGTATCTCATATTATAGTAGCTTATCTGGTTATAAAATAAATGTATCTAAATCTATGGCACTTCCTCTTAATATTTCTACTTCAATTGACCTTTCATCTCTCTCACCTATCAAAATAACAACAAATGGTTTTAAATATCTCGGTATCTTTATTACACCAGTATTGGACGATCTATTTAATAAAAACTACACTCCTCTTGTTGATTTGATCAAAAAAGACCTTAATACTTGGCGTACACTCACCATTTCCTTCCTGGGTAGAATAAATGTGATAATTTTTATATTTATTTCAATCCCTTCCATGTTACTTGGCTAACCCCTTTTTCAAAGATATTAATAAACACTTTTCTAAATATATTTGGAACCACAAAATGCATTTCAAAAAACTTTATTATTTCAAACACTCTTTTGGCATGGAGAGATGTCAGAACATATCTTAAAATCCCACCCAATCTTACCTTGCTATCTCCTATTGCTTTTAACCCTGATTTTCTTTGCATAATATAGGTCTTTCAGTCTGGTTCAAATTGGGAATCTCAAAAATATCTTGCTTTTTTTTTTAGGTAAAACATTAAAATCTTTCCAACAATTATCATATCAATATAACATACCACAATCTCATTTTTTCAAATATTTTCAGTTGCGTCACTTTATAAAACCTTTGTCTGATAATGGCAAATTGAGATTTGAATTTACTCGCACTGAACAGATTGTGACAAATCATTTTTCTAAAGGGTTAATATGTTAATTTCTGTAATATATGTTGCTTTGTCTGACACATGTACTTCCTCCTTAGAGAATCTGAAGAGTGTTTGGGAAAATGATTTAGGTCATAGAATCGATAATGCAGATTAGTCTGCTGTATGTAATAATTTGTACATTAAGTGTACAAGTGTTCATTGGGAGTTCATGAACTTAACTATAAATGTATTAACAGAATCTATCTCACACCACTGCGTCTAAAAAAGATTTATTGAAACTCCTCTGGTCTCTGTTTTAATTGTAAAAAGCGCAAGGGAACATTTCTTCACTGCTTTTGGTATTGTGATAAAATCATTCCTTTTTGGACCAAAATACATAATTTCTTACAAGAGCTCCTTAAGTTGCAATTTCGTTTCTCTTTGGAATTGTATCTGTTATCTATTGGAGTGGAGACAATTTTTGACTCGCATGCTAAACACCTGTTTTTAATTTTGGTTTATTTAGCAAAGAAATGTATATTGTTACTGTGGTCATCCCCTCAGCTACCTTCTTTCAAAATGTGGATGTCTCAAATATCTACACTACTTCCACTCAAGAAACTCACTTACGATAAGCATCAAAAGTCTAAGGACTTTTGGCGGATATGGACACCTCTTTGGCATTATGTTAATAATCTTCCCTGATTTCTTATTCTATTGTGTATATTTACTTTCCTGCCTGACACAGTTGTATTTTTTTATGTATTTCTTCTTTCAATTCTTTCCTTTCTCCCATTGTGGGTTTGAGGCTGTATTTGTATGTTCCTAGACATTGGAGTAACCGACTAAAAAATTAAAAAAAAACTTATTTTACAAAAAACTGCAGGGTTACCTGTTAACATGCAGGCAGCCTATGACTAAAAATCACTAGAAATGTCTAAGCATTTATTATAAAATATTATATTATTATTATTATTATTATTATTATTATAAAAATCTGTGATATCAATTTCTTAATTTTTGTCAGGAGGTATGCAAAATCAAGAACGAGTCTATGTCTTTAATATGAAATATGAGCCTCTTATGCATTCACTGTGGGGAAAAATCGATTGCGGTTCGATTTTGATTAATCGTGCAGCCATAATTCATATGGATTAGTTTTACGATCTCTTTATGAACTTTTTGAAGCGTCAAAGTGGTAGTTGCGTAAACTGTCAATGGAGGGACAGAAAGCTCTCAGATTTCATCAAAAAGATCTTCATTTGTGTTCTGAAGATTGTGTACTCACCCTCATTACTCACGACATGAGGGTGAGTAATTATGACAGAATTTTCATTTTTGGGTGAACTATCCCTGTAAATATGACTCAAAAACAAAACGCATAAATATCTTTTTTTGTCTTCATTTTTTTTTTCCAAAAATTTCTTTGTTTAATAAACTGTTCGATAAAAATATTCTGACAATTATTTTATTTATCAGGCTTTGCAGGGTTAACTAACTTCCAGAATTGTCAGAACGATTCTAGACTAGAAACTACAGTACACAGCATAAACCAACCTGGACCACAATAGAAATAATAATGCTATAGTCTAAAGCTTGTTTCAGCAGTGAAAATGCATATAAACTCCCAAACACAAACAGACCTGTTTCTCTCCACTGGGTTTCCTGTGGGACAGCAGTAACTCCACGGCTCCCACCACTTCTTTGCGGACGGCGTAGAGCAGAGCATCTCCAGTGTTCACTCCGTGATCCAGAAGTAGCTCCATCACCTCAAGGTTCTCATTCTCAATAGCAATTAGCAGCGCGCTACGGCCTAGTGGATCCACACAGTTCACATCAATGTTGTAATAGACCTCTGCCTCACGCAGTGCATGCAGGACCCCTGCATAGTCGCCCTTTTCCACTGCCAAAAGGAATGAACGCTCCTCTGGAGAGAGCTCTACCTCTGCCCGGACGATCTGTAGAGGGATCCGGTCCCGGTACGGAGAGTAGCTGCTCTTTTTGTAGTATAGATGTGACATGGGATTCATGATGAATGCTGCTAGAAGAAAATAAAGAAAATTGAGACAGAGAAGCTATAGTCATTTAATATTCACTAACAAACAGGAAATAGGCACTTGATAAAAATGAGTCAGATTACTTCTGTCTGTACGTGGAAATAGTGTACATTTATAAATTATATATCTTATCATTCCACAGATGTAATTTCTATGATCTTGAAATTCACTAAGATATGCTCTTTGAAGTTTAATCTGAGTACATTTCAATCAGAGATACTTGTAAACTGATGTGGGAAATTAATAGGTGAACTTTATGTTTACTACATCTACAAAAAAGACTTAGGCCCGGTTTCACTTGAAATTAATTTTTAACACGTTTCCGGGAATGACTGATGCTTCAAGTCATTTTTCTAAATGGCCACAACATGGTCACAAGCAACAGCTCTGTTATTATGTTCAGTCATCAAATTGTAATTCAGCTAGGCCACAATTGAAGTGCCATTTGCTATGCTTTTTGTAAAATACTAACCACACACATGTATACCTCAGGTTTCTTTCAAAAGAAGTAGAGCAAATACATTTGTATTGAAACATTATGGTGCTTTTGCTTTAGGGGACGTCATTTAGAAAAGGTG
Organism: Coreius guichenoti; assembly: GCA_039654105.1. Lineage (NCBI taxonomy): Eukaryota > Metazoa > Chordata > Actinopteri > Cypriniformes > Gobionidae > Coreius > Coreius guichenoti. Next base: position 10,366,030 of record CM077170.1, read on the forward strand.
AAGAGTTGATATTAGAGTGTATCTTTAAGGGCACTCTCATATTTACACAGATATTTATACAAGTGTCTGTAAGAAGAGTGTATGGAAGGATTAATTCTGTGATTAGAATCAAAATCAGACGCAGTCAAGTCTTAAAGGATTAGTTCACTTTAAAATGAAAATGACCCCATGATTTACTCACCCTCAAGCCATCCTAGGTGTATATGACATTCTTCTTTCAGACGAATACAATCGGAGTTATATTAATAAATATCCTGACGCTTCCAAGCTTTAGAATGGCAGTGACGGGGTCCATTGAGTTTGAACCTCAAAAAAGTGCATCCATCATCATAAATGTACTCCACACGTCTCCGGGGGGTTAATAAAGGCCTTCTGAAGCGAAGTGATGCGTTTGTGTAAGAAAAATATCCATATTTAACACGTTATAAAAGTAAAATATCTAGCTTCCACCAGACCGCCTTCCGTATTCATCTTACGAAAAAAAGCATAACTGAAGTATGGAAGCGGAAGCTAGATATTTTACTTTATAAAGTTTTAAATATGGATATTTTTCTTACACAAACACATGGCTTCGCTTCAGAAGGCCTTTATTAACCCCCCGGAGCTGTGTGGAGTATACGTTTATGATGGATGGATGCACTTTTTTGAGCTTCAAACTCAGTGGACCCCGTCACTGCCATTATAAAGCTTGGAATTTGTAGCATCAGATGTATAGCATCAGGATATTTATTAATATAACTCCGACTGCATTCATCAGAAAGAAGAAAGTCATATACACCTAGGATGGCTTGAGGGTGAGTAAATCATGGGGTCATTTTCATTTTAAAGTGAACTAATCCTTTAAAGCTACATTGTGTAATTGTTTGCAACACTAGTGGCACCAAATGGAATTTTAAAAATGGTTGTTCAAACTAGGGAGATTTTGATTTTGAACCTTATAAACAAAAAACAGTATGTGACAAAAGAAGTATGTCCAATTCACAGTACTCATAAAAGAGTAGGCAAAAAGTACCTGGGTGACATACTACTTCCTACGGAATTCTGAAGTGTACATACGATGGACACTTTACTATCCCATGAGGCCATGGGAAAGGATTTGTGAATGGCAGTGAAGCGACATAACTGATGCTGGTAGGTCACATGATAATGACAACATGGCTAATGTAGTATGTCCAGATTACATTCACACTACACACACTCATACTATATAGAACATACTTTTTTAGCGAATTAAACATACTAGATTGCTATGTGTGGACAAAATTGTGGTTTAGACAGAAGATAATACAGTATTTTTACATATATAAAATGTTAAATGAACGTTATTTACAACCATTACGTCTATGGGCAGTGTCTGTGGAAATGCGAAGTGGAAAAAAAACCTGTGTAAAATCATTTTGAAGTGGGACTAGCTGGAAGAACCTCTGACTGTGCCTTTCTAGTGTAATTCCTGTGGGTGTAGTTTGCAAAACTTGGCTGTTGGCTCCATGTAAACAAAAACTTCATGGTTAGTTACGTCACATCTTTCTCGTGGTATTCCTGATATCTTCACATGGAACTAGATTTACATTTTTAACTGGGCATGACATTGATTTAAAAATCGGATATAACTCTCTACATACAGCATAGGTGAGCAATACTAAACATACTGAACATTTATTGCAGTTGACCCACTTGCCTGCTAGGCTGCTATGGCAATACACGTATAAAAGCATTTCTTACTCATTTATACACAGTGAAGGGTGAAATTATTGTTTGTGGTAATCGACAGCATTTTTACAGATGCGGCCCATAAACTCAACCCAAATTATGCCTTTAACTTGGTCAAACAATGCCATTTTGTTTGGTCAGGACACAGGACATTCTTTGTTTTTGTTTTTCTCCCTCAGTTTAGTGTTATTGGTAAGCAAACCAGTCGAATTCAAAATTTTCAAGTTTACCAGCAGTTTATCTCAACACATTCCTGAAAAACCTTGACATGCAAACTTTTCTCCAAGATGTTGCGGCTGTGACTTGGGACAGAATTAATTCCTTCCCCTCCTTGGAAGAGGCATGGTCTTTTTTCAAAAACACTTTCAGTCTGATTATGTTTAAGCATGCCCCTCTAAAAAGATTTAGAATCAAAAATCTATATAGTCCATGGTTTTCTCATGACCTGGCTGAGATTATTCATCATAAAAATGCCCTCTGGAGAAAGGCCCGCTCCACCCAATCTCCAGTTGGCTGGCTGGCCTTCCGTCAATGCAGAAATAAAGCAACACAGGCTATCAGAAATGCCCAAATCTCTCATTTTAAAGAGAAACTTACCGCATGTGGCACTGATGCTAGGGCATTTTGGAAAACAGTCAAGATAATGGAAAAAAAATTTATTTCCCCCCATTTACCAATTTCTGTTATTTAATGACATTATCATTACTGAAAAGTCTCGGATGGCTTCACTTCTAAACCATCACTTTATTAATGCAACCCATACAGTTTCAATGTCAAACCTAAATCCAGTCTCAACAGACACTTCAGTGTTACGGCCTGTGCCTTGTGTGCGTTGTCACAACCTCAGCAGATCTCCAACTTTCTCCATCAAGCAACAATGGCTTCTCCTTTACGCCTCTCTCCACCTCTGAAGTCCAGGATGAACTCACCAAGCTGAATACAAACAAATCTGCTGACCTTGATGGTCTTGATCCCATGTTCCAGCAGCCCACATTATTGCTGCTCCCATTACAAGACTATTTAACATGTCCCTACAGCTTTCTGAGTTCCCCATTGATTGGAAATCAGCAATAATTTTTCCCCTCTTCAAAGGGGGTTCTGAATCTGAGCCAAACTGTTATCGCCCAATTTCCATCCTACCATGCCTTGCTAAAGTTCTAGAGAAGCTTGTCCAAAAACAGTTAAATTATTTCCTGGATAAAAATCATACATTGTTTGACATGCAATCTGGTTTTCGGACGGGACATGGGTGTATAACAGCCAACACAAAGGTCCTTGATGATGTAATTACAGCATTAGACAGTAAGCAGGTCTGTATTGCCACCTTTATAGACCTCGCCAAGGCCTTTGACTCCGTCGACCATAGGATCCTTTTACATAGGCTTTCCAGTATTGGTCTGTCCACCTCTAGCTGTGATTGGTTTGCCAGTTATCTCACCAACCGTGTCCAGCAAATGAAGGTTGAAGACATCATGTCAGACCCACTTATCATCTCTAAAGGTGTGCCTCAAGGCTCCATCCTGGGCCCAACCCTTTTTTCTATCTACATCAATGATATAGCCAGAGCTGCTGCACCTCCCGAATTCACCTTTATGCAGATGACACCGTTTTGTACTCAGTTGGTCCCTCTCTCAATTCTGCGGCTTCCAGTCTTAAACTCAGCTTCACCTCTATAGAGCAGTTTTTTGACAATCTCCATCTACGTATTAACACCAGTAAGACAAAATGCATCCTCTTTAGCCCGAAAACCTGTTACCAAGACTCCACCTACAATCACCTGCATGAACGGCATGGCTCTGGAGTATGTCAAAACATATAAATATCTAGGCATCTGGTTGGATTCATCCCTGTCATTCATTACACACATTAATAACCTTCAAGCAAAAGTCAAAGCTAGACTAGCCTTTCTTTTTCGCAATAAAGCTTCTTTTACTCATGCAACCAAATGCACCCTCGTTAAGATGACAGTACTGCCAATTTTGGACTATGGCGACATTATCTACAGAATGGCACCAAACACAGCCCTAAAAAAACTTGACACACTCTATCATTCAGCCATCCGTTTTGCCACTAATGCACCCTTTCACACTCATCACTGTGACCTATATAAACTGGTGGGCTGGCCCTCCCTTCATTGGCGGCTCCATCATTGGTTTCTCTTTATATACAAGAAAATCTTGGGCAAGACACCTTACTATCTGTCATCTCTCCTTCATGCCGCTCATAACACCTATCACACAAGATCAAGTCATTTTATTAAGTTTAGTACCCCCCCTACTTCTACTACATTTGGACGTAATGCCTTCTGCTTTGCAGCAGTACATGACTGGAACATACTACAAAATACTCTGAAACTTATGTCTCTGATTCCAACCTCCACCTTTAAGCGGAACCTCCAAAACACCATAGTTGACTCTTGTTCCTGCTGATAATCCTGAACCATATTTATACACACTTACTTAAGCACTTTATTCTTTTTTCTTCTCTGCTGTCTACTTCTTTTAATTTAATTGCTTATTCTATGTGTCATGTGTATGATTATGTACAGTTGTATAGTATGTTTCTAATTTATTTCTGTAGCCTCTTGGCCAGGTCATGTTTGTAAATGAGAAGTGGTTCTCAAACAGTTTACCTGGATAAATAAAGGTTAAATAAAATAAATAAAAAACATTCCAAAGTGTGCCGATCAGCAAGTGAAAAATATCCCGCTAATTTCAGAATAAATGGGAAGACTTGAGTAATTACTGTGATTGACTCTGTGATGATGTTGTGTCTTGCTTTGATCTTCTTCTCTGGAAAAATGAACAGACACACCAGGTGGCGTCTTCCATATGGTCTCGCTTCAACTGACACCACATATGCACACACACACACACACACTTATCACACACTCAGACTCATTAGCACCCAATTCACACTTTGTGTTGAATTTTATATTATGGGGTCTAAACAGTGTCTAATAGATGCAGATCCTCTAATCCACTAATATAGATGTCATGTTATCTATAATGTCTGTTTTTTTTTTTGTTGTTGCTTTTTTACAGGGGAACAGTAATACTCTATGACTTAATTTAATAGCATTTTTTTAGCTCGTCAATTTTTATGGTTATATATCTGTGGATTTTCTATAGAACAACTGCATTTGCACTTAAATTTGGCATGAAATAGAATTATTATGTGAATTATTTATCCATGCATGTTTTTTTTTTTAGTATTTTTAAATCAAAATATCATAACTCCTGTTGAAATGACATGCTGGAATTCTCCAATCATTTAGTCCGTTTAAACTCCGCCCCCTACTGTCAACCTCAAGTTCACCATCATCCAATCAACCACCGATGGATTGCCCTACTTTGATAATCAGCTTCACTCAGATGTACATCACAATAAGGAAGAAAAGATCTGTATCTATTTCCGTTACATCGTGACTTTGACATTTTTATAGAAAGAAAGCCTGTGGTATCCAACAATAATTTTACCAAATAACAAGTTGCAACTTTATCACTCAGTCCAAGTTCTTTTTCTCAACCTCTCTAAATATCCACACCATGTTAATCCGATGCTGGTGAACACATCAGTGCACTTGCCCCCACTGCAGCTGGTACACCCACACAGCTTTCTGCTCCTTAATGCTAATTTTTAGATACTGGATAGGCGCATGGCACAAACAAACCGTTCCAGGATCAGTGCTGTTTTCAAAATGGATTCTGGTTGCTTTAGGAAAAAACAAAACCATTGTGTTAGAATGCTGCTGGTTATTCTGTCTGAAAAGCAAAGATCGTAGAGATTGTGAAAACTGAGAAGTGAGTTTTATATGCTTTCCTATAGAGAATTCCCATCTGCTCCTGCAGAACTCAGATGAAAGCTCTGCTGTTTGCTGTAGAATGTACACATTTTGTCATTCACAAAGTTCTACACATCCCCTGTGCCTTGCGTTTTTGTATATACAGTATATAAGAAAATCGGCCAACTTGATCATTCTCTCAGCTACCAATAAAAATGTAGTATACTCAGCTCTGTTTAACATTTACCATGCTGGGCCTTATCATACACCCGGCGCAATGCGACGCCAGGCGCGACGCAAGTGTTTTTTCCTAGTTTCAGCCCGACGCAGTTATCCTTTTCATGTCCAGCGTCACGTTGTTTAAATAGCAAATGCACTCGCTCCCATCTGTTTGCCCATGGGTGTGCTGGTCTGAAAACGAGGTGTGTACAGGCGCATTTTGGCGCGTTGCTAATTTGAGGCAACTGAAAACGGCTGCGTCATTGACCAATAAAAACCTGGTCTAAAGTCAATAGCACAGTATTTTTTGTGTTATTTAAAGGGTGCGTTAGTAATATGCGCCTATATGCGGGTGCACAACACGCGTACACTCTGCTTATTACAAACACAGGGACGCGCAGCAGCACACAAACATTTTTAAATATTAAAAATAAAAGGATTCCTCTCTGGAGAAGCGTTCAGTCTTTCCGTTCGCAAATTCAGCCATGTAAATAGCGAATCCGCCATGGTGCAAGCGCATCTGGCTTTTAAAGGGAATGGGAGATGAGACTCTGATTGGTTTATTGCATGTTACGCCCAAAACACACCCATGACTCATTAAGAGACTAGGTACAACCCTTTTGGACCATGCGCCTGGCGTGCCGAACATTTTTTCCGTCATTAAACTAGCAAAAGTGGATTCGGACATGCCCTAAGTGCACCTGCGCCATGTGCTTCAGACCATGCGCTCAGATCGTTAAAATAGTGCCCCTTAAGTCCCATAGTGATTTTAGTAAGTAATAGGTTAATTTAATAGGTTTAGTTTATGGTGGTATTAACTACATTTTAAAAGCGAACAGTGACGTTAAGTAAATAAAATGAGTTCATCTCACTCAAACTTTACTTAAAGTTCATTGTACTTAAAAGAAAAAGTTATGTGAACTCAATAACTGATTATATAAAGCTAAACTTTCAGGAGTAGTTCCAACCATGCTTTTGTATCAATTTGTATTTGTTTTGTATTTGTATTTTGGGTTTTTTTATGTTTTTACTTAAGATTATTATTGGGAGAGATGTGTTTAATGTTCTGGTATGTTCGGATTTATAGGGGTTTCTTACGGTGGCTGAGAGAGCTCAACGCGCTGCAACTGAAGAAAACACATGCAAATAGAAAAAACACCAGCAAATAAAGAAAACATCTTCATCAGTTTGACAACACATGCGCTGCAAAAGTTCACAACACATGCATATACAGAAACGCTCTGCAAAAGTCCACAACACATGCAAATACAAAAACGCGCTGCAAATACGCACAACACATGCAAATACAAAAACGCGCTGCTCATAATGCACATCAATCAATATGTTAAGATAAACAAAAAAAACAAAAAAAACTTTCAGGTGCACACCACTGAAGAGTAAACATTGAACAATCCCAGCCAGCGATTCCAGCCAGGTACGTCACTTATTGATGTTCCCTTATAACACTTTCGTTGTGGTCTGTGCCAGTCCCGGCGCCAGGACAAACGATTTGGGGGGGTATTATTTTGCATTTAAAAAATATTATTAATAAATTATTAATAATAAATAGTATATTTTTTAATAATTTACTTGATTTTATGTCTCAAATCCCAGTCAATTATTCACTGCAGAAAGTGAAACTAAAAACTCAGCGATGAGAGCTCTACTTCAACATGTTCTGATAACACTATAACCTTAATTTATTTCTTAATATTTCCCTTGTGGCCTGTAGTTAAAAAAAATGAGAAGAGATGTAGGTGTTAAACAAGTTTTTATTTATTTTTTTATTTTTTTAAATGAGGAGTTAGCTAATCTTATTACAGCGCGTCGGTTATGCGTGATGCGCTATAAATTATTGCAGGGCACATTAAAATATTAATTTAATTTTAAAAGTAACCTCATCATCATTCAGATCATCGCAGAAGGGGCTTGAGATCGCCGGGCCTGGTATGTGCTATTTGCAGCGCGTATTTGCATGTGTTGTGAGTATTTGCAGCGAGTTTCTGTATTTGCATGTGTTGTGGACTTTTGCAGCGCGTTTCTCTATTTGCATGTGTTGTGAGTATTTGCAGCGCGTTTCTGTATTTGCATGTGTTATGGACTTTTGCAGCGCGTTTCTCTATTTGCATGTGGTGTGAGTATTTGCAGCGCGTTTCTGTATTTGCATGTGTTGTGGACTTTTGCAGCGCGTTTCTCTATTTGCATGTGGTGTGAGTATTTGCAGCGCGTTTCTCTATTTGCATGTGTTGTGAGTATTTGCAGCGTGTTTCTCTATTTGCATGTGTTGTGAGTATGTGCAGCGCGTTTTTGTATCTGCATGTGTTGTGGACTTTTGCAGCACGTTTCTCTATTTGCATGTGTTGTGAGTATTTGCAGCACGTTTCTGTATCTGCATGTGTTGTGGACTTTTGCAGCACGTTTCTCTATTTGCATGTGTTGTGAGTATTTGCAGCACGTTTCTCTATTTGCATGTGTTGTGGACTTTTGCAGTGCGTTTCTCTATTTGCATGTGTTGTGAGTATTTGCAGAGCGTTTTTGTATTTGCATGTGTTGTGAGTATTTGCAGCGCGTTTCTGTATTTGCATGTGTTGTGAGTATTCGCAGCGCGTTTCTCTATTTGCATGTGTTGTGAACTTTTGCAGCGCAAGTGTTGTCAAACTGATGAATGTTACAAACAGGCTTGACACGGAGAACAGATGGTAAGTAAACAAGGTCTTTATTGAGCAACCAGAGGCAAATGGGGCAGGTAAGTGAACGGAAGATGTTAGCAGAAGAATGTAGCAGATAACTGGATGATACTGTACTCTTGTCTTGCAGATGGCGAAGGGAAACTCAAACGGAGGAGACACAGGAGACACGGAGACTAGGAGACTGGACGCGGAGAACACTGGAGACTTGGAGGAACAAGGAGAAGGCAGGTAAGTATCACAGGGGAGTCCTTGAGGTAAGCAGTAGCGGTGCTATGTGCAAACGAGACCGGACAGTGACTGAATGAATGCATGGGCTTAAGTGCTGGTGGTGATTGCTGGTGATGATGACGTGCAGGTGTGTGTGATCAGTATTCCGGTGATGGAGTGCGCTGTGATTGGGAGAGGGTGGAGCCTGGCATGCTTGTAACATTACCCCCCCTCCACGGCTCGCTCCTGAAGGCCGAGGACCCCGACGTCGTGGTGGGCGTCCTCTTCCTCGTGGTGCTGGTCTGTCAGGATGAGAGGCATGGAAAGTGTCAAGCAGGTTCAGATCTAAAATGTCGTTTCTGGGTACCCATAAGCGTTCTTCAGGACCATAGCCTTCCCAGTCCACCAGATATTCTAGCAGACCACCACGACGCCGGGAGTCCAGGATCTCCTTGACCTCGTAGGCTGCACCGTCTTCCAGGATGATTGGAAGGGGGGGCTCCGAGGTATCACCAGGCTCTGTGGAGACATGAACAGAAGGATGGTGACGTTTCAGGAGAGACACATGGAATGTGGGATGAATACGAAATTGAGGTGGGAGCTAGAGCTTGTATGTGACAGGATTGATCCGTTGAATGATGGGGAAGGGGCCAATGAACCTGGGACTGAACTTCCAGCATGGCAGACGCAGCCTGATGTCTCATGTTGACAGCCAGACCTTCTGCCCAGGTTGGTAGGATGGAGTCTTGGAGTGGCGAAGGTCTGCTGTCATTCTGCGTCTGCGAAGAGCCCGTTGGAGTTGATGGTGTCCCGAGTCCCAGACCCTCTCACTCTCCCGGAACCAGTAGTCTACTGCAGGGACGTCAGAGGGATCCCCCGACCAGGGGAACAGAGGGGGTTGGTAACCGAGTACGCACTGAAAGGGAGTGAGTCCGGTGGAAGGTTGACGTAACGAGTTCTGGGCGTACTCGGCCCAACCCAGGAACTGGTTCCAGGAGTCCTGGTGGCCGTGACAGAAGGTACGGAGGAAGCGGCCGATCTCCTGGATCTTGCGTTCCGCCTGCCCATTGGACTGGGGATGGTAACCCGAGGAGAGGCTGACGGTCACACCTAGGAGAGTGAAGAAAGCTTTCCATACCCTTGAAATGAACTGAGGACCTCTGTCAGATACGATGTCTTCGGGAATGCCGTAATAACGGAATATATGGTTAAACATCAATTCAGCAGTTTCCATCGCAGTGGGTAAACCTCTCAGAGGGAGCAGACGGCAGGACTTGGAGAATCGGTCTACTACCACTAGGATGCAGGTACAATTGTCGGAGACAGGGAGGTCGGTAATGAAGTCCAGGAAGTTAGGAATGGGCAGAGGATGGAGCTTGCCGGCAGGAAGATGACGAGGGCTCTTGGAAATGGCACATTCCTGGCATCCCTGCACGTACCTTCTGACGTCAGATGCCATATTGGGCCACCAGAAGCGCTGTTTAAGCAGCGAGAGGGTTTCATTGACCCCGGGGTGGCCAGTGCCCAGGGACGTGTGGGAGGAGTGGATAAGTGGAGTGCGCTGGGACCGAGTGAGGTATTGCAAGCCAGGTGGGCAGCCCGGCGGAACGTTGGTGGAGGCATTGGAGGAGGGCAGAGTCTCTTCTGACCAGACAATTGGGCTAACGAACAGTTTACCAGGCAAGATGGGCTCGGAGTCCTCTCTCTTTTCCTCGGGACTGTAAATGCGGGAAAGGGCATCCGCTTTGACGTTCTTGGAACCTGGTCGGTAGGAAATCGTGAAATTGAACCGGGTGAAGAATAATGCCCATCGTGCCTGGCGGGGGTTCAATCTCTTAGCATCTCGAAGATATTCTAGATTCTTGTGGTCCGTTAAGACGAGGAAGGGATGTTAAGCGCCCTCTAACCAATGCCTCCATTCTTCAAGGGCGAGCTTGATAGCCAGGAGTTCCCTGTTCCCAATGTCGTAGTTGACTTCCGCCGGGCTGAGCTTGCGGGAGAAGGCACATGGGTGGAGTCTCCTGGGGTTCCCCTGCTGCTGTGACAAGACCGCTCCCACTCCGGTGGTCGAGGCGTCCACCTCCACGACGAAGGGCAGATCCGGATTGGGTTGGACAAGGAGGGGAGCGGTGGTGAAGGCGGTCTTGAGGGCTTCAAAAGCTTCCGTGGCAGCTGGTGACCAGGACAGAGACTTGGGCTTGTGACGTAAGAGAGTTGTGAGTGGGCTGGAGAGTGAACTGTAACCTCGGATGAACCGGTGATAGAAGTTGGCAAAGCCTAAAAACCTTTGGAGCTCTTTGATGGAAGTGGGAATGGGCCAGGACCAGATGGCGTTCACCTTCCCCTCGTCCATCCGGATGCCACTGCGGTCGATGTTGTATCCAAGGAACTGCACTGAGGACTGATGGAAGGAACATTTCTCGGCTTTCAGGAACAGATGGAACTTCCTCAGGCGTTTCAAGACCTCCGCAACGGGGTGGCGATGTTCGGCCAGGCTCCGGGAGTAGATCAGGATGTCATCAATGTAGACTAACACGAATCTGTGAAGAAACTCCCGGAGCACCTCATGGATGAAGTCCTGGAATACGGAGGGGGCGTTGGCCAATCCATATAGCATTACAAGATACTCGTAGTGGCCAGTAGGGGTCTTCCATTCGTCCCCCTCACGTATCCGGATGAGGTTATACGCGCTGCAGCGGTCCAACTTGGTAAACACAGTGGCATCACGGAGATGTTCCAGCGCAGCGGGGACGAGAGGAAGGGGATAGCGGAACTTGACAGTTATTTTATTAAGGGAACGGTAATCGATGCAGGGCCTCAAGCCTCCGTCCTTTTTGGCCACAAAGAAGAAGCTTGAGGCAGCAGGGGAAGTAGACGGGCGGATATAACCTTGCTCCAGGGCCTCCTTGATGTAATCTTCCATGGCCTTCTCCTCCGGAAGTGACAGAGGGTAGATCTTACCGTGGGGCACTGGCTCACCTGGAACGAGGTCAATGGCACAGTCCCATGGCCGGTGTGGAGGCAGCTTGGAGGCTCGTTTGGGGCCCGAACACGTCGCTGAAGGGGGCGTAGCACGGAGGAACCTCCATGGAGCGTTTCTCTACAGGACTTTCTATGGACGTGGCACAGACAGACAGGTCTTGGGAATATGGAGGAACAGGAAGAGCAGAGAAACAATGCGGGAAACAGCTGTCCCCCACTTCAGGACCTCTCCCGTCTTCCACGAGATGATGGGGTTGTGCTGCTCCAACCATGGGCGCCCTAAAATGATGTCAGCGGTGGATTCCTCCAGAACCAGCAGATGTTGATGCTCCACATAAAGGAGACCCACTTGAATGAGAACAGGACCCACCGAGGAGTGGACTTGATGACGACTTAGAGGTCTTCCGATTATGGAGTGGATTTGGTAGACCGACAGAGTAGCTGACGTCCGGAGCTTGAGCTGGCGGCAGAGGGTGCCCGAGAGTCGAGGAGAGCATTGACTGGAAGAGGATCCAAACCCTGTCTGTAAGTCGTCAGCACGGACCGTTCGTTCCATCCACTGGCAGCAGCGAGAGTTCTAAATTGAAGGGCATACGCATTTACAGACTTCGTTCCTTGTTTAAGGTGGTACAGTTGCTCACCGATAGCTGAATCCCATGTCGGCTTTCCGAAAACCTCCTTGAGGTGAGAAGTGAAACTGGAGAGAGACTAAGTAATCGGGTTGCCCTGGGACCAGAGAGTCTCTGCCCAATGAAGTGCTTGGCCTGTTAACTGGGAGATAATGAATGCTACCTTAGCGCACTCGTCAGGAAATAAGTGCGCTTGCATCTCCAGGACCAGCGAGCATTGAAGGAGGGAAGGGATCCGGAGTGCTCATCTGGTGCTCTGCGGTGTTGGTCCGGTCTTCTGTTACAAACAGGCTTGACACGGAGAACAGATGGTAAGTAAACAAGGACTTTATTGGGCAACCAGAGGCAAATGGGGCAGGTAAGTGAACGGAAGATGTTAGCAGAAGAATGTAGCAGATAACTGGATGATACTGTACTCTTGTCTTGCAGATGGCGATGGGAAACTCAAACGGAGGAGACACAGGAGACACAGGAGACACGGAGACTAGGAGACTAGGAGACTGGACGCGGAGAACACTGGAGACTTGGAGGAACGAGGAGAAGGCAGGTAAGTATCACAGGGGAGTCCTTGAGGTAAGCAATAGCGGTGCTATGTGCAAACGAGACCGGACAGTGACTGAATGAATGCATGGGCTTAAGTGCTGGTAGTGATTGCCGGTGATGATGACGTGCAGGTGTGTGTGATCAGTATTCCGGTGATGGAGTGCGCTGTGATTGGGAGAGGGTGGAGCCTGGCGTGCTTGTAACAATGAAGATGTTTTCTTTATTTGCTGGTGTTTTTTTCTATTTGCATGTGTTTTCTTCATTTGCAGCGCGTTGAGCTCTCTTGGCCACCGTAGTTTCTGTTATGATGCAGTTTTGTTGAGCTTGGGCTGCAAATGTTTAGACTACAAATACTGCATGCTGCTTGTACATGCAAGTGTATATACTGTAGATAGTTACATTAGCACATGCAAGTGTTAACTAAAATATATGTTTATGCATCAAATTTTATAAGTTTAGTCTACATTTCAATTAAAATTGCAATTAACATGTTTGAATACAAAATCTAAATGTAAAGTTATAGCCTACTCACTTAATCTTTGAGTTTGTAACTGATGTAACTGATCACCTCAAATTTTTTGAGATATGAATGTCTCGAGTAAGACCTGTAGGGCTGGGGCTTGATTCTGTCTATCGGATGTTGACTGGATTTTGAGATGTATGCGTTGCACATGCACACTTTCAATGTGGTCTTTGTTTATGTTTTCCTTTCTGTTGTCGTGGTTGTTGATTTGATTGTAATTATGTTCAGCTGTGCACACCTCATCACTGCCACTATTTAAGTTCAGGCCATTTCAGTGTTGTCCAGTCTCATCAGCGCTACACCTATGCCTTGTGTGAGTTGCCCTGTATTCCTGGATTTATTCTATTAAAGACCTTCAATCTTGCATCTTCGTTTTCGTGACTGTGCTTTATGCTACAGTTTGTGACAGCGAGCTTCCTGTCGATTATAGAGTGTTGGAGTTTAAGCAGACTAAGGGCCCTATTTTAACGATCGGAGCGCATGGTCTGAAGCGCATGGCACAGGTTAAATAACACAAAAAATAATACGCTATTGACTTTAGACTTTTTATGTTTTTGTTGGTCAGTGGCGCAGCTGTTTTCAGTTGCCTCAAAATAGCAACGCGCCAACAATGCGCCTGAACACACCTTGTTTTCAGACCAGCACGCCCATGGGTGAACAGATGGGCGCGAGTGCATTTGCTATTTAAACAACGTGGCACTGGACGTGAAAATGACAACTGCGTTGGGCTGAAACTAGCAAAAAACACTTGCGTCGCACCTGGCGTCGCATTGAGCCGGGTGTATGATAGGGCCCTATATGATTGGAGAAGTTCTGTATATGTCACTAAGAAGTCTGTCGTTTTCACCGGAAGATTTGTCATTTTGACTAAACATTATAAGGTCGAATTTAAAAAAAATGAAACTCAAACATACATGAGCAAGCGTTCACAATAAAATCTATATTATGCATTTACAAAATAGAATTTTCAGTACACTATAAACCCAAATAAGTTGGCAATCAGTTACTTTAAGTAAGCAGAACTGGCAGATTTTTATTTTGTACTCATACATTTTAATTGCTTATAACTTGAAATATTTGAGTAAGCTAATTCATACATTTAACTTAAAATGATCATGTAGGCTAATATCAACTTCAATATTTGTATTAGTGAAAACTTGGCTAAATTTAACTATCTAATAAAAAAATGCTAACTTGCTAATTGCTAAAACAATGCTTTGATAGTATTAGCATAGCAATTGTTGAATGTGTACAACAATATAGAACAGTTAACATATATCTGTTCTCAAACCAAGCTCATGCTCCACTCGTCACCATGATGGTAACCCCACAAAAAACCCAACATAACAGAAACTCTTCTAAATTAGCATAGCTAAACATTAAACACTACTAAATCTCCCACTAACCAAAAAAAAAACATAATATAACACTTAATTTTAGCATTTACTCTCCCCTTCGAGTTAGTTAAATTTAAGTTTGTCTAAATTAAAAGAAACATGTTGGTCCCACTTTATATTAGGTGGCCTTAACTACTATGTACTTAGATCAAAAAATAAGTACAATGTACTTAATGTGTTCATATTGTATTGCAAAGCACTTTTGCTGATATTGAGGTGGGATATGGGTAAAGTTAGGGACAGGTGTGGTGGTATGGGTAAGTTTAAGGGTAAGGGAAGTGTCAACAGTGTAATTATAAATGTAACTACAGAAATGAATTACAGATGTAATTACATATAGGTCATTTTTAAAATGTAAGTACAATGTAAAAACATGTATGTACATTGTATCAAATGATTCATTTAAATGTTACTACATAATAGTTAAGGCCACCTAATATAAAGTGGGTCCATCAAGTTTATAAAACACAAAACAATGAAACAATTCAAATTACTTAAAACGTGTCAGTTTTGTGAACTCAAAATAAAAAGAAAGTTCTATACACTCATAAAAGTTAATTTGATTGAACTAATTTGTTTAATTTAAGTTTACCCTACTCAAACCAATTCATTATTTTGAGCGTTAGGGTTTACATTGTATTTCGCAATTCTTACTTCTGCCTTCTTTTACTTTTATGTGGTTGCTGTAAAAAGATTTCTAACAATCAATGACCCTTCCTCTAAACTTTACCCTGCTTCTAACCCTGATGAGAAGATAAAGGGAAGGCATGCTTTGGACAGCCTCAGTGACTCCACTACAAAGCACCACTCTGACCGAGCAATTATCTCTGCAGTCTAATCACAGATGGCTTAATTGTGTAATTAATCTGTGCTTCTCAGTCCTCTAAGGGCTGCTTATCTCTGAGGAATATCATTAGAGTATAAGCTGGGCCAAACATTAGCTGATAAATTGGACATAAACTAAGTGTGCAGGACAATCCCCAGTGATCCATCTGATGTGGACTACGCTTTTCTGGTTGGAATGAGAGTCATTCCAGGATGCCTTAACTCAGTGATACTTCCTTCCATAGCATCTAACAAAATCATTTATTTATTTACTGCAATAATAAACCATATTATCTGAAATAGAATTTTCTTACAGTACCAGTATGTAAAATATTTTACAAAAGAACAGTAGGTCACTAATAGGGATGGATATGGAGAACCACTTCCATTTTAGAACTGGTTCCAAATTTCACAACCGGTGATTCGATAAGAAAAGCGCATTTCGATTCCGCTTATCAGCTCCTGTCTGCGCATTTTAATGTGATTTTAAACCAGTCAAGCTCAAAAGACTCGTGCGCAGTGTTCTGTGCTCTGCACACATCCAAACCGTGCACACAGAAAAGGTGATTTTAATGTGATTTTAAACCATTAGAGACTCGCACGCTGTTTTCTGTGCTGCAGACACACACACGTGCACAGAACGGCTTCTCATAGTGAATAGTGCGTGATAATGAACCGTGTTCTCTTCCCCGTCTTTTTGTACAGCACACAAACAGACAAATAAACACCAAAATATTCTCGTAAACGCAGTCGGTTATTTAAGACAGTTGAAAAGAAAAGATGAAAATGCATTTTCCTGATTCTGTCTCTATGATAACGTTAATCAAACAAAAGACAACAAGAAAATTCACTCAGATTAACTTAGACAGAATAACTTTTGTGACTATATTTGTAATGTATAGCCTATATTTTATTAATAAAGTGCAGTGTTATTTTACATTTGATTACAATTTCTGTACCTGAACACCTGAAAATGTTTATTTCAATAGCTATTGCAATAGCTGATTTGTTTATTTGTTCTTTTTTAATTACTGAGTGTTTACTTGTATTTAATAATGCTTGAAAAGTACACTCACCTAAAGGATTATTAGGAACACCATACTAATACTGTGTTTGACCTCCTTTCGCCTTCAGAACTGCCTTAATTCTACGTGGCATTGATTCAACAAGGTGCTGAAAGCATTCTTTAGAAATGTTGGCCCATATTGATAGGATAGCATCTTGCAGTTGATGGAGATTTGTGGGATGCACATCCAGGGCACGAAGCTCCCGTTCCACCACATCCCAAAGATGCTCTATTGGGTGGAGATCTGGTGACTGTGGGGGCCATTTTAGTACAGTGAACTCATTGTCATGTTCAAGAAACCAATTTGAAATGATTCGAGCTTTGTGACATGGTGCATTATCCTGCTGGAAGCAGCCATCAGAGGATGGGTACATGGTGGTCATAAAGGGATGGACATGGTCAGAAACAATGCTCAGGTAGGCCGTGGCATTTAAACGATGCCCAATTGGCACTAAGGGGCCTAAAGTGTGCCAAGAAAACATCCCCCACACCATTACACCACCACCACCAGCCTGCACAGTGGCAACAAGGCATGATGGATCCATGTTCTCATTCTGTTTACGCCAAATTCTGACTCTACCATCTGAATGTCTCAACAGAAATCGAGACTCATCAGACCAGGCAACATTTTTCCAGTCTTCAACTGTCCAGTTTTGGTGAGCTCGTGCAAATTGTAGAGATGAGTGGTACCCGGTGGGGTCTTCTGCTGTTGTAGCCCATCTGCCTCAAGGTTGTGCGTGTTGTGGCTTCACAAATGCTTTGCTGCATACCTCGGTTGTAACGAGTGGTTATTTCAGTCAAAGTTGCTCTTCTATCAGCTTGAATCAGTCGGCCCATTCTCCTCTGACCTCTAGCATCAACAAGGCATTTTCGCCCACAGGACTGCCGCATACTGGATGTTTTTCCCTTTTCACACCATTCTTTGTAAACTCTAGAAATGGTTGTGCGTGAAAATCCCAGTAAACTGAGCAGATTGTGAAATACTCAGACCGGCCCGTCTGGCACCAACAACCATGCCACGCTCAAAATTGCTTACATCACCTTTCTTTCCCATTCTGACATTCAGTTTGGAGTTCAGGAGATTGTCTTGACCAGGACCACACCCCTAAATGCATTGAAGCAACTGCCATGTGATTGGTTGATTAGATAATTGCATTAATGAGAAATTGAACAGGTGTTCCTAATAATCCTTTAGGTGAGTGTATATTAGTAGTTGTTTTTGCTATGGTATATTTGGTAACGCTTTAGATTACAGCCCAGAAAGTACTGCGTAAGTAAAGCGAATTTACAGCGCAACTTTCGGTAATTATAGTGTAACTATAAAGTAAGTAGGTGTAGGTATAAGGGAACAATATGTAATATTTGGGGAATAAAGGGCTAACTATCAGGAAAATTAACACATTATTTATACTGTAAGTGTTTTTTAATTAAGAGGTAATTATCCATGTTGTTACAGGGTAAGTGGTGCTTGTTATTCCATGTAGTTACAGGGTAAGTGTGAATCTGCGGGCTGTAAATTAAAGTGGTGTTTGTTCCCCTCTTGTTTCATGTAGTTACAGGGTAAGTACAATAAAAACACATACAAAATCTGATCACGCGGAAACATTTATTTGAAAAACAACTTAATTCAAAACAGATTTACGACACTTCTCATTCATTTATTAATTTTTTAAAATATTATTTTCATTTCAAATAATAACGTCCTGACAGAAAGAGGCACGTTTTGTCCCTTTTTTGTTTCTCTGGCTAGGCTTCTCCTCCTCTTCCTCTTCTTCTTTTTCGTTATTTCCACTGATGGATCTTAAGAGGAATCCCAAGTCTTTTGATATTCTGTATTATTATTTATTAAAAGAAAAAGTACACCCAGAAATGCTGTCATAATTTACTAATCTTTTCGCATCCAACCAACTGTTACCAGCGCGTGCATGAGTAAAAAAGCTTCAAGCTTTCATGACGTTCTCGCAAATCTGAAACTCACGCGAGAACTGGCGTCTCTGTCTTCTAGTCTTGTTTGTTTCTCATTACTATTATCATATATTATGTTATTGTTTGTATACTGTTGTGAGCATTAATTAAAAAAATTAAATTAAATAAAAACGGACGGCATCCGACATCCGCGTGGCCAGAGTTTCTCGGCGCACTTACATCACGCTTCAAGTTACGTCAAACGTGAACTTGACCCTCTCATGCATGCACAGATGACTGTTGGTCGGAAGCGATAGTCTACAGTTTAAAAAGAGTAAAATATTGGTATTTTTCATACAAACACTTATCGTTTCACTTCAGAAGACATTGATTTATCCATTGGGGTCGTATGGATTAGTTATTGCTGTATGTGCTGTTTGATGCTTTTAGGAACCCAAATGAGTTTTCATTAGCAGAGATTATTTATTTTTCTGTGTTCATCTGAAGAAAGAAAGTCGTATACATCTCGGATTGCATGAGGGTAAAAGACGAGTAAACGGTGAGGACATTTCTGGGTGTACTGTATTTTCTTTAAATACATAATACAGAATAGCTAGAGAGAGACATGGGATTCCTTCTTAAGATTCATCTGTGGCAAGAACGAAAAAGAAGAGGAACAAAAGGAGGATGAAGCCAAGCAAAAGAAACGAATAAGAAGTGTTGTAAATCTGTTTTGAAAGTTGTTTTTCAAATATTCTGAGTGATATCAGATTGTGTACATGTTTTTATTGTACTTACCCTGTAACTGCATGACACAAGAGGGGAACAAGCACCACTTTAATTTACAGCCCGCAGATTCACACTTACCCTGTAACTACATGGAATAACAAGCACCACTTACCCTGTAACAACACGGATAATTACCCCTTAATTAAAAAATACTTACAGTCAAAATGATTTGTAAATTTTCCTGATAGTTACCCCTTTATTCCCCAAATATTACATATTGTTCCCTTATACCTACATGTACGTACTTTATAGTTACACTATAATTACCGAAAGTTAGGCTGTAAATTCACTTTACTTACGCAGTACTTTCCGGGCTGTAATCTAAAGTGTGACCGTATATTTAAACCATAGGCAAAAGTTTCTTGTGCAAGTGCTCTTTAGCCTGTTGATTTTTGTTCATGGTATTCAGCTACAATGAAATGTTTTGCAATAAGAATAAATGTGAATGATATCTAAGGTTTTTTTTTACCTTATTGGAATCGAAATTAGGAATCGATAAGAATCAGAATCGTTAAGCAGAATCGGAATCGGAACCAGAATTGTTAAAATTCAAACGATACCCAACCCTAGTCACAAATCAATATGTCACAATCCTTTATACAAAGTGAATTTTGGTCTGTAAAATGTGGATCATCAGGTTTTGCACAAACTTGCGAAGTCCATTATAACTTGAGTTCATGCTATGATAATGAAATAAAGAAATGTCAAATAATAAGACAGGGTCCCTCAAATCCAACCCTGGAGGGCCACTTTGCTGCAGAGTTTAGCTCAAACCCTGATCAAACACAGCTACCTGTAATCTTCTAGTGTGTTTGATTAGTGCTGGAACTAGTGGCCCTCCAGGACCGGATTTGAGGATCCTTGACCTAAGATATTCTGAAATTCATATACATTTTTCAAACCAACTTTTGACTAAATTTTTTGTGTGCTGATAATGCAAAACAAATGCTAAACAGCAACATTTTCACTTGTAGTAAACCCCACAGTAACATTGTCTTGCTGAAATTACTTTTTGTTTTCCGTTTTTAACCGCAGTAAAAAGAAACAAACTGTGCTCTGAGGGGAAATAACTTTAACTTGTACGATCAATGAAAAGCCGCTGACGAGGTCCGAATGGGTACACTGATTAAATCAATACATCGATGAGTATTTTCCAGATTGGTTCAGACAGAGAGTATGGATCTCTCAGGACAAACCTCAGGAGAATCAAACACAGATGCGTATAAAAATTAATTTGGGCTTGTCTGGTCCTTTGAGATGAGTAAATTAATTAAAAAAAGGCCCTGACACAGCACAGTTGTGTCTTCCAGGCAGTTTCCCTGAATTATGGGAAGCAGGGAGATTAGCACATATAGCTCAGGTTGTAACTAAAGGAACAAGCTGGCAGGGATGGCATGCAACTGGGAAGACATTTACGGGTATTAGAGGCATCAGAAATGTAAGCACGGCTACAAAACAACAGCCGACTGCGAAGGATGCCACGTTTACACCACTGTAATCCAATTAAATGTGCTGTGATGTGTGTGCTGAGAGAGAGACAGTCTAAACCTGTCTGCAAAGACTATCTATCTATCTATCTATCTATCTATCTATCTATCTATCTATCTATCTATCTTCTATCTTCTATCTTCTTGACAAACTCTCCTTTTGTAGCTTCCGTTGTTTTTCTGCTTTCATAATTTATCATCGTGGTCAATTTGTCGTGCCCTACAGTTAACATTTAGAGGAAACCTCTGTCATTTTGCCATTCCCCATTCAACAAACCCTAACAAACACTGACAGGCAGACATATAATGAAAATTTAACATACGTCTGAGAGGAAGGAAAATGCTTCCTCCTGTCAGATTCTCTAACAATACAAAGCGACTGCTCGCCTCACCATTATATCTTTTTCTTTTAGCAAACCCATCCATGCTCCACCCTCATGTCAGAAAGCCATGAGCAAACCCTTGAGGGTGTTTGGGAAGCCTTTAAATTTTTATGAAGAGCTAAGCTCTGCAATCTCTCGTGATCCAAAACAAACTCACGAAAGACAAGCAAGGAAACATCTCTGCCTTGTCTGGTGTAAAGCATGCAAAGACTGGATGGACTATGCCTGTTCTTCCTAGAATGTTTCACATATAAACATGAAAAAGCCCAGATCTGCTTCTCCAAATGCTTTTCTGACAGGCAGCAAAGGTATTAGGAGTATTTTTTGTAACTAGCTGCTTTATACAGCTATATGTATACATTATCATATGATCAAAGATTTTCTTTTCTAGCTACTTTACTGGCAGATATACGCTGAAAATTCTGAAATTTGTTGTTTTCTCTCATTAGAGGCATTTATTATTATTATGTGGTGAGGATAAGTTACCATATTTAACGCTCTATGGCCTGGTTTCACAGACAGGGCTTAGTTTAATTAGGACATCTAAGTAGCTTTTATAAACGTTTCTTAGAAAAAAGCATTACTGGTGTGCATCTTGAGACAAAACAATGGCACTGACATATTTTAAGATATGCCAACGCAAGTTGCTTTCAGTTAAAACAGCTCAAACATGCATTTTAGTCTGGAACTAGGCTTAAGTCTGTGAAACCGGGAGTAGGCTATACTAATAGCATGAAAATAGCATATTGAAATATTAAATTCATATATATTTGAAATATATATTTATGAAAATAGCATATTTTCGGTAGCTGCTATATACACTAAGTTTAAATAACAATAGATTCTATTTACACTAAGTGAAAATAGCAGTAGGCCTATTTTCTTTGCAATAAGTGTGAATAGTAGTTAGACGCTTGTGGCGAGGTGGACGAGCGAGAGACGTGGGAGGCGCGAGCGAGACCGGTGCGTGATTGAGAATGAGCGTCACCTGTGAGGCACACCGGTCTCGAGTCCTCTCATGAGGGAGTTTGGAGGCACCAGTGAAGGACGAGAGAGGACCAGGCCTGGACTTTACGTTGTGTTTTGTTTATGGTTTATTATGTGTGTGCGTGGCAGCCGTCCGTGAGGGGCTGCCCGCGTTACTTTCGTTTTATTTATTTATTTATTAAAGTCATTGTGAACGCCTCCTTCTTCCCTGAACAAAGAACTGTATTACAACGCTATTTATACTTATAAATAGTGGCAGATACTATTTGCACCTCAGTGTTGTTGTACATTAAATGGTATGCAATAATAACATGATTATGTAAATGATTATATTTATTAAAATTATTAAATGAATGCCGCCTTATTGGGACAATAAAGCCCTCCCTACCCCCCCAACTCTCACCGATAAACACGTTATTATTAAACACGTTAGACACTTTATTTCCACTTTTCAAATATTTTCTTTATTTTTACTGAAAATAAATGCCTTCCGATCTGGTATGTGATGGGAAAAGGGAGTAGAGCGAGTTCGGCAAAAGGCGGATTCAAACTCGGGTCGGTTTGCGTCAAAACTTTCTGTTACGCGCCTTACCCCTACACTATTGGTACTGTTGATGAGCCAGTGTCTTGCGTAATGTCTGGCTCAATCAGACGTCATGGGCGGAGTTAGTGTAAATAGACTGCCAACAAGGTGGGCTATTTGCACTGTATTGTTTTTATAATCCTTGATAAAAAAATCAGATGCAAATTCTGTTCTAAATTCAGCCATATCTGTATGCTTCTGTACAACAGATACTTTTCTTTTTAATCTCCCAGTCTTACCTGAATGTGTTCCCAAGAGCCTGTCTCTAGATTAACCTTTTAGTTTAATAGATAATTAACAACCCATAGTCTCCCTGTCGTTTGTAACACACACACACACGTAAACACAATTTTCTATCATTTATCCACGTCAACTAACTCACTGGTCTATGGAAAGACTCTTTAATTCAGTAGCAGCGATAATTACGGGAAAGAATAAGCCATGAGTGAGTTCATCTTGTGAGTCATTTTCAGGGTTAAGAGCTGTTTTCCGTGACATATAAAGACGCTGTGGCAGTGATGTAGCGCATCGGTGTGAGAGTTTAATATGCCAGGCATGTTGAGTTACTCTCCTCTCCATGAACTTATAGGCGATACTTCAAAGCCATGCTTTTGTCATGTCTAAAGAATGTGTCATCGATGTGAGATGGGATCAAAGTTTCTGTTTTGTGTGTCTGCAGCTCTGTTCCACAACCTAGCGAGCTTCTAATGCAGCATCCTAAACAGTATGGAACCTCAAAGGTGACCGATTTGGAGCACTCTATCCATGTGCCACACAAATAGCTCGTCTCACATGAAGCGTATGGGAGATTCGACTCAGAATTGACTCACTGGAGACATTAGCATGATATTATAAGCATGAAAACACAAGTATTGGGTACAATAATTTTTTTTCAATTACTATGTAATAACTATATAGTAACTATATAATAACTATTTTGATACTTCGCCAAATTGAATGTGGGTCTGGAGCACATAATGCCTTTTATAAGCAGTTTATTAGGTCTTTTTATTGGATATTATTCTTACTGTACATTGGCTGGAAGTGTGAAGTGTGATTTTGCAAAGCATTTTATCTTCTGTTTGTCTTTGACTTTTAAATTATGCAGTACCACAATTAAAAACTGCATAGTCTACATATCAGAACCTAGGAACCAAGAAAAAAGCCTATAATTTGACAGGGATTAATTTACCTTGGCGCAAATGTAGGTGTCCTTACTGTTATTATACAGCACTTGTTTGAGGGCTGACATGTAGTTTAATCCGAGGCATGAACTTCTCTGGATTTATTTAATTATTTAAAAAAATGGGGAAAATACTGTCACTATAAAAATGGATTTTTCTCTTTTTACTTTCTAGTCTAAAATTTCACATTTAATTCAATATGTAACTTGCAGTTTCTTTGTAATTATTTCTGAAGTTTACTAACATTTTCTGTGATTTTTCTTCTTTTTCTGTGATGTATATCTCTCTGTGTACATTGTCACTACTGTAAGTGCTACAAAGCAACATTTTACTGTATTTTTGGATCGTTTTAGTAAAATTTGATTTCAAAATTAAATCAGATCCAAACACAAAAGCTTCCCCTGGTTTCACAGACAAGGCTAAGCCTAGTCCAGACTAAAATGCATGTTTGAGCTGTTTTAACTGAAAGTAACTTGCACTGACATATCTTAAAACGGACCCATTATACTGTTACACATGCGTTTTCTTTCTCAACTGTTTACTTTCACTTAAAACATAACTGAACGGCATTTCGACATTATTTTGTGTGTATTTGACTGTATTAAGTGCAATAAGCAGTGAAAAAGAACTTGATTTAGTACTGAGAGGCGGCTTTATGTGCGCACATTTTGGGTTTGAGCACAAAATCTGCGGGAATGAGTAAACTTATGCGCAATTGTAGTCTTTTTAAAAGACTACAATAGAAAAATGTATATATTACATATAAAATTCAATCCGCCAAAGTGGCTAGTCGGAGTGACTGCGTTACACGCCACAGCTGAAATCCACCCGTATTTGACGGGTTGGTGGCTGTTAATGTCAAGCCCTGACTGTTAATCAAAAATTAATTTAAATACATAAACAAATAAATATATAAATAAATAAACTAACATTATATAACTGTAAATAAAACACCAATCTATGTTTTCCCAAACAGGCAAAATGTGTACCTTTAGCATGAGGCATTTAAAAGATCCATTTTCAAATCACACAGACCAATCATTTAAACGTTAAATGTAAATGTGACAATATTCACATCCAACAATGCCAAAACAGTATGGTACATTCAGCATTTCCAATAATGGCGCACTATTCTTGCTAAAGAGCACTGGTAGTTTCAGTGATGAGCTCTGATTTGATATAAACTACGTAAGCAGCTTTTATGAGCCTGGGCTTTGACGGAGATGACTTCTGCTGGTCTCAAACACTCAGTCACGGCAAAGCCAGACAGCATAAGCCATCAGACACCCTGTAAATCTATTAGATTTATTATCTGCTCACAAAGTAAATCTGACCTTCTCCCTTTGTCCGTTTTCTCTTTTTCCTTCATCCTCTCCCACTCTTAACTTCACTGTTTTTTTTTTTTTTTTGCATGTTTACCACTGTACCTTTTGAAGAATCTATGCTTTGCTTGCAATAAGCCTGTTCCATCATCTTCATGTCCTGAATGATACCCAAGGGCCACAATGACAAAATAAGTAAGAGGAATCCAGGATAAGAGGTCTGGAGAACTTATCACACACTTTAAGTCCTTCAAGTACTCTTTTTTTTTAATGCTTTACCATCCATAAAATCGCTTACAGTACTGTAGGTGCACTGTACAATAAGGATTTGACAATCATTCTATGATGAGACATTGCTAAAAGCATGACGATCCACTGTTTTTAGAGATGTGTGCGGGCCAGTAAATACACACCTGTATTTGCTAAGTCCCAAATCTGTTTGTCTTATGTAATGCACCATTAAGCGATGTAATCTTATTTGAGAGACTAGGTCACTCGCTTATAATCAAGGGTTTGAAAGGTTGGACCCTGATGGGTCCTGTGCAATTTCATTACAACAATGGAGATGAAAACTGGGGACAAGGTTAAATTGATCCCCAGAGACATTAGCCCAAATGAATCCTGGCTTACAAACTCAAAACCCCTCTCATAGACCAACAAACTGAATGTTACTTATAAAGTAAAGATTTTTTCTGTCACCTCCTAATAGTGTTGCTCGCACCAATTTCCTTTTTTCCCCCCTTGAGCTCCCTTGAGGCAACATGCATGGACAGTCCAAACCCTGTCTACTTGCCTCCCTTTGGTTTCCAAATCAAAACAGCACCTGGAATGAGTGTATAAGCCGTTGGTCACACTCCTCAGCCCTCAGAGATGGCCAGATATTAAAGTATGCCACTGACCCATCTCAAACCCTCGTATCCCTTATTTCTATTCATAATTTCTTTTCTTTTTTTCTGAACTTAGAAACAGCACATTCTAACAGATATATATCAAGAGAATAGTGAACATAAATTGAAGAAATTAAAAAAGGGGGGTGGGGGAATAGAGAACTAGAGCAGAAACTCAAGTCCTCAAGCACAGAAACAAACCAATAGCATGCCAGAATTATAGATATATAATTTGTATGCACATTTCTACCCTCTCCTATGTGGTTTGTTGGTCATTGTTATGTAATATTCTTAAAATTGGGATCCTTCTTTCCTTATTCGACTTAAGTCTAAAGCCCATGAACGATAACGATAAAGATAACTATATTAGCGTCCACACCAGCGGACGATATCGTTCTGTTTATTCTAAGCACGTTCTTAAACACTTGAGCTTGTTACACTGGAATGGATTCTGATTGGCCAATGTTTTTATCGTTCATCAGCTGGAAAAAATTATTCTGAAAGTGATTCCAATGATATTGTTTCTCTGTGCCGTTATCGTTATAGCTGTGGTGTGAACTCTGCTATTCTTTAATATTGAGAAAGATTTTTAGAACTATATCTTCAATGCTATCTTTACAGTTATCGTCCTTGGTGTGAACAGGACTTAGGGGAGCGGGATTTGTTTTTTGTTTTTTTTTCACAAAATAATTTGGACTCTAAAACTGCTAGAAAATGAAATCCATAAGTCTAACCAAGTTGTGTTCCAAATCTGAAGTTGATATCGCAAAATTTGAGCCTGTTAAAAGGTTTTAAGTACCATATCTATGGTAAAGCAATGTCCAATTTGAAAAAAAGGTTTTCACAAAATGAATTTTGAGTGTTTAATCTTTTGAATGATATAATTTATGATGATTACTAAAATATGTGATAAAGGCAATAAAAAACATGTCAAGTGTCCCAGGCTATAACATTTTATAACATAATTTCTGCATTAATAATATCTGTGCAAAAGCACCCTTTGTGTTATATATATATATATATATCACTTCAGTTGCAGCTTCTGTGCTGCTGTTTAAAGTTGATATTTCATACACTAATACATGCCAAAAAGAATGATCTTTGTTTACATAACCATTACAGTCTAAAAAGTTGAACTCAAACCAACACTGCCGCATTATGCTCTTTTAAGATAACTCTTTTAAGATGATGGAACCCAAATACACACGACATACACAATTACAATACAATCTAATGACGTTAGACCCTATTAACTAAACGGAACATAAATGTTACAACAGCTATCATTTGAATTCTTGGTGACAATTGCCTGTGAAATATTACTAGCTTCCCCAAATCATTAATAATAAGCAATAAAAAAGCTTCATTTACTTTACAGATCTAACTGTGTTGCTCACACCAATTTCTTTTCCCTCAGCTCCCTTGAGGCGATGAGCATGGACAATCCATTGGGACAAAAGCTGTCTACTTCCTAACCTCTGTTTCCACACGTAACAGCGCCTGGAACGAGTGTATAAATCTTTGATCACACTCTTCAGAGAGCAGCGCCAGCGAGTATCAATAATTATCCTGTAGCCAGCAGTGCCTATAACTCCTTAGCAAGTCTTAGATGCTTAGATTTTTTTTTTTTTTTTTTTACATAACCAGTATAATCTGGCATTTTGAATAGATTACAGACTGATGATCAGTTTGACCAATATTTGCCCTGATAATCACTCTGTCTACGGATAAATGATTGCATTTGGTTGGTCACTAATATGGATATTATCCCAATATCTATGGGATGATTTTAGTCTCAAAATGATTAATAAATGCATGCACAATTATCTATGAACTTGACAAATGTTGCAGATATGTTTTATTATCCACAAACAAATGCCTTTCAACTTGTGTGTGCAAAATACAGAATTACATGAATGTGCAGCGATTTGTACAAAATTGTGACCAACATTAATACAAAATCGAAGTTTTGTATTCACAACTATGTCTCTATTTGTACAAAATGCTGCACATTCATGTAAATCTGGATTTTGCATGACTTTACGACTTGCACACGCAAGTCGTAAAGTAGAAATTTGGTATTTGTGCATACATTAATAATTAGCACCAGGCTTATTCACTGGTAGTTGTTTGTGTGTGTGTTGTGAAATGCTTGAAAACGCGAAAAGAAAGTCTCAAAATCCAAATGAATCAAATGAGATTGACGCCAATAAATGCACGCGTGCCACATGATCCACAAATGCACATCTTCTTTGTTGCATGCGCAAATTATGATACACTAATGCAAAATAAAACATTTGTATTCACAAAAATGTCTCTATTTGTACAAATCGCTGCAGATTCATGTAATTCTGTATTTTGCACACAAGTTGAAAGGCATTTGTTTGTGGATAATAAAACATATCTGCAACATTTATCAAATTCATAGATAATTGTGCGTGCATTTATTAATCAATTTTGAGACTAAAATCATTCCATAAAAATCACCCAACAACAATATTCACAAGAGCAACTAATTTAATGTATTGTTTGGGAAATTACTTAACTTTTTAAATAGCAGACATTCATTCTCAAATGAGAATTGTGTAGTTTAATATTCAGACAGCCCTAAATAAAGATGAAAATAAATCTGCCACCATCTAGACCACAAATCAACATTGAATAAAAATAATGGAAATAATAATAATAATAATAATAATATGACGTTATTCAGAAAGCATATTATTTTTGTTGTTGCACTATGATAATTATGTCAAAAAGCAGAAAAAAATAATAGTTAAAAATCTGTAATGAATATCGGTTATTGGACACATCACAAATCAACTTTCAATAAATATAATGGAAATAATAATAATAATATATTGTTATTTAGAAAACATATTAATTTTGTAGTTGTATTATGATAATTATGTCAAAGAGCAGAAAAACATAATAGTTAAAAATCTGTAATGAATATCAGTTATTGGACACATCACAAATCAACTTTGAATAAATATAATGAAATTAAAAATAATATAACATTATTCAGAAGGCATATTATTTTTGTTGTTGTATTATGATAATTATGTGTCAAAAAGCAGAAAAAACAATAGTTAAAAATCTGTAATGCATATCGGTTATTGGACACATCACAAATCAACTTTGATTAAATATAATGGAAATAATAATAATATTCAGAAAGCATTAATTTTGTAGTTGTGGTATGATAATTATGTGCCAAAAAGCAGAAGAAAATAATAGTTAAAAAATCTGTAATGTATATCGGTTATTGGACACATCACAAATCAACTTTGAATAAATATAATGGAAATAATAATAATAATAATAATAATAATAATATTCACAAAGCATATTCATTTTGTAGTTGTATTATGATAATTATATGTCAAAAAGTAGAAAAAATAATAGTTAAAAATCTGTAATGCATATCGGTTATTGGACACATCACAAATCAACTTTGATTAAATATAATGGAAATAATAATAATAATAATATTCAGAAAGCATTAATTTTGTAGTTGTATTATGATAATTATGTGCCAAAAAGCAGAAGAAAATAATAGATAAAAATCTGTAATGCATATCGGTTATTGGACACATCACAAATAAACTTTGAATAAATATAATGGAAATAATAATAATAATAATAATAATAGTAATAATAATATTCACAAAGCATATTAATTTTGTAGTTTTATTGTGATAATTATATGTCAAAAAGTAGAAAAAAATAATAGTTAAAAATCTGTAATGCATATTGGTTATTGGACACATCACAAATCAACTGATTAAATATAACGAAAATAAAAATAATATAACATTATTCAAAAGGAATATTATTTTTGTTGTTGTATTATGATAATTATGTGTCAAAAAGCAGAAAAAACAATAGTTAAAAATCTGTCATGCATATCGGTTATTGGACACATCACAAATCAACTTTGAATAAATATAATGGAAATAATAATAATTTAATTTTATTCAGAACGCATATTAATTTTGTTGTTGTATTATGATAATTATGTGTCAAAAAGTAGAATAAAATAATAGTCGAATAAAATAATATCTGTAATGCATATCGGTTATTAAACATCAAAAACAATCTGTATTGCTATAGTCATTAAAAAGCAATATAGTGTGATCTCGAAGTTGAACTCAGACCAACACTGCAGCATTAAGCATCCAGGTCGTTTAAGATGATGAAAGCCCTATACATCATTACAAGATCATATCTAAGTTAGAAGACCCTTTAAGTAAACAGAACATGAATGTTGTGATAACTCTTATCGAATGAATTAGTCTCAATTGGCTGTCAAATCTGTTCAAATCTTCTGCATGAAAACGCTTCATTTACTTTACAGACCAGGTTTCCGTGATCAGTTGTGTGATGTGTCCATTCTTGTTGATCGCACGCACGCACTGACACTTGCAGATGTAGGTACAAAGGCGCTTGTGCGCTTTCACTTTTGCGACGCATCAAATGATGCTCGACAAAAGACGCTTTAGAACTTCAATGCGAATGCAACCCCCGTATCGCTTCGCTTACCTGATGCGCCTTACAATGTGGATATTCAATCGCCCCTCGTATTAAACAAGGGGTCTCTGAGGAGGGTGTTCCGTGGTCCTCTTATGTTGCAGGGGAGCCTGGAATACTATTTATCATTGGCGTCCTCACGAGATCCTCATATTCCCCATTTAGAGCCACTGGAACGCGTGCGGCGAATGCACAAGCCTCTTGTCTTTCCTCTGTTTTCCCTTCTTACCCTCTCACACATGCATTAACACGCACAGCACACACGCCCCAGTGGGCTCTCCACGCGTAAACGCCATGAGGAGCATCCCTGACTCCAATGCGCATTTCCTCGCTCCTATACGCGCGGCTTATTTCAGTGAGCGCAAACCAGCGCAGTTCTTACGGCACAGAAATATTAAGGTTTGGCAGGCAGAAAGGCTGTTTAACTCACATTGCCAACGGACGCTAGATACAGGTGGTTTTGCAAATCTCCGACGTCTTCTTCCAAAAGTGCGGAGCGAGGAATATTTCAAAAGAACAAGTGCGTCTCGCGCTCGTATGGCGGCATCTTGTCTTCATATTGTGCTTCGCGGCAGCAGCAGCAAAGATTCCAGCGTTCGCGCTCTGCGGTTGTCATGGTGTCAGACTGAGGGATGCTGCTGTAGCGCTTGATTCGTGACATCACACAACCGTTAGAATTGCTACAAGTTTTCTTTTATTGGTTAACACTTACGGGGCTTCCCTTCTTATAATTTAACTCTTAAATGTTGGAGATAGAGATGATTTCACTGCAATTTTCTAAACATTCTAATTGGAATGATTCTGTTACAGGAATAGAACATCTAAAAATCCGTAATTCCAAATCCTTATGCATTTTCTTCTGTCAAACACAAAAGGAGATGTTCTGAAGAATGTTTTTACTACTTTTTTTGGGCTTATTACCAGTCAAATGAGCACCAAAAAAGTAGTCCTTATTTACAGTGTTCCATGACAATTAAAGCCATATAGACTATAAAAATGATAGTAATTAGCCTACAAAAAGACTCTAAAATAGTTATCTTACCATATATGATAAAAAAAAAATGTACAAATGTAAATGTACTGTAAAATAATGTATTATTTAAAGCTGCAGTCTGTAAGTTTTTGTCGCCATCTCTGTTTGAAATCTGCTATTGCAGTTATTTGCGGAATTATCTTCTTTACGTGGGTTGTGCATCGGCACGGCTCCTCAGCGCGGATGAATCTAATGTTTTGAGGAGTATGTGTGGCTGTCATTTATTCACCGCACCGGTGTGGATACTGTACTTCGGGATCACAGATTCTACGTCTTGGAAGTATGACCAAAATAATCATTTTCCTTGTAAAATGTCATCTGAACAATGTCTGCCACTTTTGTTCTGACCAACTGAGAAAAAAAGCCATTACAATAAATCGTGCTTCCAACGGTGACTGAATCTAACGATCGAATTTCCCGCGGAAAGCTACCAGTACCACTCAAATTATAACACATTATTACAAGCTTACCGTTGTGAGTCGGGCTAAGGTAAGGAGATAGCTTTGAACACTGGCTGGTTATATACTTGCTCAAAAAATGATAAAAATAACTATGATACTTTTGAAGGAATCGTTAACCCAAAAAAATTAAACTTCTGTAATCAGAATTTTTTGTGTGGAACACATGGGGGTGTTTTGCAAAATGTTTAATCTGCTGTTTTCCATTCCATATATAGCAAGGGGATGTCAAACTCCAAAAATTATAAATTTGCATCATAATAGTAGTCCATATGACTTGTGCTATATTCTAAGAATTCATATTGTTATTCACTCAAAATTCTGCTGTAGTTATAAGATATGCAAATTCAGACTTGCTGAATTGTGATCACCCTGTTTGAATATGTGATGAATGCCAAGGCATGGCTGCCGTCAACAAATAATGTTTACTGCTAAATATCTCTTCACTTTGACTTGGGACCTGTAATTGGGAGCGGAATCAGAGAAGTAGCAGCAAACGTTCTCACTCTCAAAATGTGTGAGTCAGTGATGTGTTTGGACAGAGCTTTGGAAATTTATGTCCCTGAGTATTGACTGGTGGTTCTTCTAGCCGCCTCGAGGCATAGATGGGATTCACAATAGTCATTTTGCCCTTAATAGCTGAAGACCTGAACACAAGAGATACATTACAGTGTCCTCCTGTGATTTTACACTCATCACCATTAAATAATCATTAAATACACACCTCCTCTCAGCTCAATCCATCATCAAAGGAAAATTTCCCTAATCTTGTCAGATGAATCTGGGCTCTGTTCCCTCCACAAAATCTACATCTTTCTCTTGAATTGACATCTTACTTTAAAGTCCTGAAAACACTGTAGACTACAAGAAGTACACTTAAAAATAAAGGTTTCAAAGTTTTTTTTTTTTTGGTTTTTTTTTCACAGTGGTGCCATAGATGAACCATATATGGTTCCCCTAAGAACTTTTTAGTGAACAGTTCTTAAAATAACCTTTTTTTTTCTTTGTGTGAAGAACATTTTAATAATCTGAAGAACCTTTTTCCACTATAAAGAACCTTTTGTGTAATGGAAAGATTCCATGGATGTTAAAGGTTTTTCATTGAAACAATGGCAATAAAGTAACTGTATTTAGTCTGTGTAAAAAAATAAATGCTTTATTTACCCTTTCTCTACACTAAATAAAGTAATTAAGTACCTTAATTCTCTACATAAAGGTTCTAAAAGAGGGTTCCCCAAAGACCCTTTTAGAGAAAACTTCTTAAAAAAAAAAAAAAAAACATTTTCGTGTGAATAACATTTTAATAATCTAAATAACTTTTTTTCCACTATAAAGAATAACTCCATGGATGTTAAAGGTTCTTCATGGAACCACAGATGCCAATAAAGAACCAAAATGTAACTTCACGTTTATTTGTCAGAAAAAGTTTTGACAGCCCAGGGCTTTATACTTCCGCATTTTTCGTATTCCCGCCCATGGACGGGTTATTAACAGAACAGTTATTGTAAGGGTTTATCAATGGAAATTGTTTTGTACTAAATCCAATTTTTAAACAGCATTATTGAAAAAATGTAACACTATGGCAATAGCTTTCTTACCTGTGCACGATAGGGTTTTGCTTCGTGGGGTTGGGCGGAACTGACAGAAGGGCCGTTTCTTTCAGTTTTTTCCCCTCTTGTCTCATAAAACACTGTGTTCGTGGTCATCCAGTTTGAAATGCTGACTACAAATGGAGTTTTTATATATATATATATATATATATATATATATATATATATATATATATATATATATATATATATATCTTCCATCGCGGCGTTCTATCCGTATTTATGATTCTTTGCAGCCTTTTAGCCACTGCCTACAACGCACTGAATCCGAAAAAATTGTCCTACATATTTGGCAAAATGGAAGACAACGGCTTTTTTTTATCTGTTTTCTCTAGTAATGTAGCACCGATTTAAAAAAAAAAAAAAAAAAAAAAAACGTCTTTCTACTGTATAGGCAGCCAGGTTTTATTGAAAGCCCATTTTGACAGCGGTGGCTGGTTAAGTACTACCACTTTAAGAGTGTAGTGGCAAAAGCAACGCATTAGCCTACTCTTTTTGGACATTTTCCCTATCCGTTACAATTAACATTTTCCCCACCAGCGGTTTAAAGAAAAAAAAAAAAAAAAAAAAAAAAAACTGTCAGCCACCGCCAGCATTTTTTATCATTTTCACAATATTTTCATGACCCCCAGAATATTTTGTTGTATGAATATCTGAACAAGAAAGAACAGACCCTCTGCTTAAAAAAAAAAGTTTTATTCTAACATGCGTTCTTTTTTAATCAACACTTGAATGTGGGTAAGTTTCATAAAAAAAAGCAACATTTTGAGCAAAAAGCGTTTTTGTCAAAGACTACACCAGGATCGGATTCAGAACGATGATCAAAACACAGATGGAGTATGTAGAGTCCATCAACACCCCCAAAGCTTCAGTCCTATAACTCGTCCTGGGTCGACATTTCATTCGGTAACATTAGGCAGTTTTGAATATGCTGTTTAATGTTGATGATCGCGTTATTTTACATGCATCTGCTTACATATGCTATGGCTTCCCTTACAAAAAAATACTGCAGTTTTTTTTGAAGTAATACTGCAGTTTTTGTTTATGTAGAAAAATGCAGTTTTTTGGACACGAAAAAACTGCAATATTGCAGTTTTACTGCAGTATATCTAAAGTACTGCAATAATACTGCAATATAACTGCGGTAGTACTGCAATACAGCTGAAGTAGTACTACAATAATACTGCAATATAACTGCGGTAGAACTGCAATACATAATACAACTAAAGTACAATTACAATACTACCAAAATGCAATACTAATAAAATGCTGTACAATACCATTGAAATACAACCAGAATATCCAGAATAAGTTTTATTTTCACACATCTGCAATATAATGAATTAAGGTACAAAACAACAGTGAATGTCTCAAACTGCAATGCAACAATAAATGTGATTTTACTTTTCTTTTTCTTTTTTTTAAACTTCAAATAACAGGCTGAGAGTTAGACATTGTATTTAAAGTGTTTAATTACAAACCATACAATCATGCATATATCTTCTCATATTATTCAGGGAGGTTGTTTTTTGAAGAGCTTATCCTCATTATTCCACGTGGTTCTTATAACTGCCTTTATCTCAGATGTGGAAACACTATTTTAGATGTAGTCTGGAAAAACAAACAAACAAAAAGAATCAGAGAAACTCTCAAGTTTCAGTTAAACTCTTGACCACAGGCATATAGTATGTTTAATATTAATCTTGAATTGTGGAAAGTATTCATACTATTTCCAGTGAATTTCTTTTGGTATATTGGTTAGCATTATCAAATCATGAATATGCTTTGAACACTCCAGGTAAAAGAAGTGTTAGTTCAGCCAAAAATGGGAATTCTGTCATCAATTCCTCACTCTCATGTCGTTCCAAACCCGTAAGACTTTCGTTCATCTTTGGAACATAAATTAAGATCTTTTTGATGAAATCTGAAAGCTTTCTGTCACTCCATTGACAGTCTGTGTAACTTGCAAAATAACACGCATTTCTGAAAAAAAAAAAAAAAAGCAGAGAGACACAATCATGTTTAAATACTGTACAGCGCCCTCCACAAATATTGGCCCTCTTTATCTTCTCAGACTTTTATTCACAAATCTAACCTTAAATAAAAATAAAAATGAAATATTATTGGAATACAGTATATGGAATATATGTGTTCCACAGTTATTGTCCCCCTTCATTTAACACTTTGTGTAACCTATAACCTTTCACATAAGTAAGGGCTAATCCATGGCTAGGTGTGCATTACATTTAATGAACAAGATGGAGGTAAAGAACCACCCGACGTGAAGCGGGTTGCCTCTGTGAAGTGCACTAAAATTGTGCAATACACATCCAGCTGTTAAAGATAGGTAAAAGAGTTAAGTTAAAGCTGTCCTTAATGTTTGTGGAGCACAATTTGACTGGAAGGGTAAAACTAACAGTTAATTTTCTTTTTTTTTTTTTGGCTATGGGCCATTAGATCTAGCATTCTGCACACTTTAAATCAGGCACAGAGATAAATTAGCATGGTTGGATTACATTTATTTGAATGAATAAACCTGGGAGAGAGAAAGAGATTGTGCATATGTGAATTATCTGCGTCTATGCAGCATCACTCTAGTGAAGCTGTCAGTTGAATTACTTAAGAAACAGCAACGTTAAAGGGTTAGTTCACCCAAAAATGAAAATTACCCCATGATTTACTCACCCTCAAGTCATCCTAGGTGTATATGACATTCTTCTTTCAGACGAATACAATTGGAGTTATATTAAAAACGTCCTGGCTCTTCCCAGGTTTACAATGGCAGTGAATGGCTGTTTCTGTTTTGAAGTCCATAAAAGTGCATCTATCCATCCAGCTGCTCCACACGGCTCCGGGGGGTTAATAAAGGCCTTCTGAAGCGAAGTGGTGCGTTTGTGTAAGAAAAATGATGTAAGATTTAAAACTTGTAAGATTTTAAAAAATGTAAGATTTAAAACTTTATAGACTAAGATAACTAGCTTCCGGCGGTCAGCGGTACGCAAGTCGACTTACGGCAAAAATGAATCATCAAGTCAATGCCATTATAATGCTTGGAAGAGCCAGGACTTTTTTCATATAACTCCGATTGTATTCGTCTGAAAGAAGAATGTCATATACACCTAGGATGACTTGAGGAAATCATGGGCTAATTTTCATTTTTGGGTGAACTATCACTTTAAGACTTTGTTGCTTAGAAATATGGTTCTGTGTGAGAGTGACTCTATATGTGTGTGTGTGTTACAGGAAAGGCAGCCCATTAATTTAGAATGGTGATTAAACTGACTGTAACTAATTGTGCATTCACTGTTTTAATGCACATCTTTCAGTCAATCAGAATCCAGTATTCAAACAGACTATGGTATAATATATACACATGAAGAAGAGAGTCCACAAGCAAACTGTTGAGAACTGATGGTCAACTGAGAATAAATGCTGTGGTATAACTAGATTTCATTACCTTTCCAGCGGCGCTAATATTGTAAATCTTCTTTTAGCTCTTTGATTTCATTTTTTAAATCCTCGATCTCTACTTACATGGCTTAGGAGACAGATGATTACACTTGATTCCTCCAGCATTCCCACAGGTCTTGGTTCCCGAAGTGCAATATTAGTTATTATGTATTCTAAACTATAAAGATAATAGTTTATAAAAGATAAAATAAATAAAGTTGCTTACTGCTCACCATTATTTGAGTGCAGCTTTGTTTCACCGCAGCCATTATCTTCTGTTGAATTACATTTTTGGTCTTTTTTTGTTGTTGTTGTTGTTGTTACCAGTGCATTTTTTCTGAAAATAGCAATCACACAATAAAAAGTATTCCTGTAAAACATCCTTTTCTGCACGTTAATGTCAAACTATTGAAAAAAAATTGCCTTTCAAATTTCACTCCCCTTCTGACGTATGAAGAGGATCTTATATTACTGCCCCTCTGCACTGTTTTCAGAAAACAAGAACCTTGTGTGTATTTGACAGTTTAAACACAGCAAAAAAATGTGAAAGAGAAGTTACTCACGAAACTTGACTCTGACAGCCAGTTGTCTGTGTGCTTGTGCTCAGAAAACGATCCATTATCCGTGAGAGTGATCGCGATATAGATGATAATCAAAACCAAGCAGGTGGGGGCAGCGCGCAGCATCTCATTTGCATTTAAAGGCACATGCACGAAAACAGCCTGTTCTTGACTGTAGTCCGAAATGAGTATTTACAACATGGATTTATAAATGATCTGTGAGGTATTTTAAGCTGAAACTTCACAGACACATTCTGGGGACACCTGAGACTTAAATTACATCTTGTAAAAATGGGCACAATAGGTCCCTTTTAAGTCAAGTCACTATTATTTATAGCACTTTAAACAATACAGATTGTTTCAAAGCAGCTTTACAGTGATAAAAATGAAAATAATGATGCCAACAGAATTGTTGTGAAGCAGCTCCAACTTGCCTGATGAACTTTTCTTCCAGAAAACGCTTCTCCTCCGTCCCGCTTGTGAATCAGGGTTGCCAGGTTTTCACAACAAAACTTGCTCAATTGCTACTCAAAACTAGCCCAATCGTATTTCCGGGGCTAAATATCATATTATTGGGGTCGTTTCAACCCGCGGACATGAAAACCAGCCAGCGGCAACAGTGTTAAAGTAGCCCAATTCATGTTTTTGTATTTTTATTGTGGTAGTTCACATATATGAATAGTGTTGTAAGTGAAGAAATCAACCAAAACATATTTTATATCCATCCTGCAGCAGTAGACACTACGGAAAAGACGCTGACTGACCGCTACGAGTATCAGCTCAAGACTCGTGTCAGGACAACGACTATGTTGGCGTGAAGGAAGAAGATCCGGTCATGTGCGGGCTATTAATCTATGCGGTTGAAATGTCCCATAGGTGAAAAAAGTGGCTACATGTTGCACAATACAGCATAACTACAGTACAGTGTAGTACGAGTGGAAGGCCTATGAAGACTTCAGATGCAAAAACCGTCTGATATTTTTCTTTTAAAATGAACATTTTATAAGGCTCCTATAGGTTAAAAAAAATTAACTTTAATGGCAACTAAAAGGACGTAATTTCCATTAAAGTGAAATTACTGAACATAAATATAGGAGCCCAATAAAAAAAAGCTCATTTAAAAAAAAAAATGTCAGACGGACATTTGCATCGAAGTCTTCACATGCATTACAGTGCATCACTGTACTGCATTTGTATTTTTTTGTACTACAGTTTTACTGCTGTTGAACTTCAATGTACTGCAGTAATATTGCATCTAAACTTCATTATACTGCAAATCTACAGTTGTACTTCATTGTACTGCAGTTATACTACTTTGTACTGCAGTTTTACTTCAATGCACTGCAGTTTACTTCAATGTATACTGCAGTTATTTTTTGTAAGGGCTGTTTCTGCTTCTTCTTCGCGTGTGTTTTGATCAGGAGATTCAGTACTCTTTCAGAAGTTGTGTCATAGCGCCTCCTAGCATATAACACTAGCCAAGTTTCCATCCACCTTTTCCACTGTTTTGTTATCGACAAAGTGAATATAAGTTAAAAAAAAATTGGCAATTTGCTGTCTCCAGCCTGTTTCCATCCAATTGGCCTTTTACCGATAAAATGGTGTGCGTAATGACGTCATCCCCATTTTGTTGTATCGCTAAAAAATCTGCCCTCAAGTCGTTTCCATACATCATTTCACTTATATCGCAAATTATATCATATCTTTCGCGTCCCAAATATTAGTGAAATGCAGAGAGTAATGAGAAGATTGAAATGTACTTACTATATTCAGAATAATAGGCCTGATACTAAATTAGGAAATATTAATCAAAAGATCACGGAGAAGTAGGACAGTTTGTCTGACGGGACTGCATGTAACTGCATTTATGACGAAGCTCATGGGTGTGGACACAGAGCAGCTCAATTGTCCTGTATGCAACATTTTGGTATCCATAAAAAAGATTGGTATAGTAGCTAAAATGTTCGGTCATATAGCAACAATCTTTAATGTAAGCCTTGAACATACAGTCAAGACAGTCGCGGTTTTACGTGGCCGAGAACGCATCAGATCATTCAAACCAAACAAAGTTATTCGTTCTGGTTTCAGAGTTAAATAACATCAAATCGATCAAAAACATCAAATCGCTGATAATTTTTGTTTCCTAAGAGACAGATGCAGCTGTAACCTAAACGTTTTATTTGTGTAACCTATATTTCCCTTTTTTTAAATAGTCTAGCTTAATGATGCCGTATAACAATTCTAAAATTCGTTTAGAGCTTTTTGGATTCAACCGACTTTATTTATTTACTTTTTGAGATAAAATTGTTTTACATATTAATAAATTGTAGGCTAGGGCTAGGCCTATTTATAAAATAATTTTATTAACACGTGTCATGTTTGTGATTTTCAGTTGTCAAGTAGCCAGATCCTGCCCCGTAATTTTATGGCATTCATTTTATTTATTCGGATGCAGACGTAATATGTTGTGTATTTTACCTTTCTTTTTGTCAGTAGGCCTATTGGAAACTCCAAAAGCCTTCCTTCGTTTGACAGACGCCACATTTTTATTTTTGACGAGCTGCCGAGATTTTCAAGGCGCTATATTTTTCTCATCCATTTTGAAACAAAACTTTATTCTATATTATTAAAATGTAGGCCCTATACATAAAAAAAAATGTATTAACAAGTGTCATGTTTTTTTTTACTTCGTTATAAGCACTGTTTAGATCAATACTTGATCAAGCAATATTCAGAAACGGGTGCAGCTATTATTTTTCTTAAGTTTTTCTTATTATTCTGAAGTTTTATTAGATTGTAAAAACACAAAATTACAAAAATAAGGATGAATGATGTTTGAGAGGTAACACGTCTTGTTCTTACCAAGTAATACAAAAATGTAATATACAATTTAATAATATGAATAGGCTAGCCTATAATAGATTTAGTGCGCCTTTGAACTACAGAGAAACCTTCAACGGGAGCAACGCCACGCTGTATAGGGTAGTTCTGTCATGTGACACCACATTTGTTTGCGTTAAAGCCCTTTTTCTTGACAAAAAGTGTTTCCAGACTAGTTTTCGCGACATTTGAAGTATCGACATACAATTTGTGCGCTAAAGTTAAACGGGAAAAGATTGAGTCGACATTTGCAAAAAATTATCAATAATTGGCATTTCCATCAGCTAGCCTATATATCAGTAAACATTTTGATGCGCTAAACCTTTTTTTCGCAAAAATATCCTTGGATGGAAACCTGGCTATAGACCAATTATCAGCCCACGTCACACTGACGTCACGCAGGTTCAACTGCGCATGTCGGTTGCAAAAGACGATCGGGAAAATGTCATGTTGTTCAGTGGGATGTCAGAATCGTAAATCTGTAAGCAGTGGTCTTAAGTTTTACCGAATACCATTAACTCACAGTACTTTTAATGCCAACCGCAGACATCTTTGGTTACAAGCCCTCAGAAGAGCCGATTGGAAAGAGGACCAAATTAAAAATGCCCGACTCTGCAGTTCACTCCCGCATATTAAAAAGACAAACGATCACTTACTGCTCTTGACTCATTAACTTGTGTAACTTTAATGGATTAATCTGTATTTATTTTTTTACAATGAAGATTATCCAATGTTATTTTAAATTTGATTA
Source organism: Coreius guichenoti (assembly GCA_039654105.1). NCBI lineage: Eukaryota > Metazoa > Chordata > Actinopteri > Cypriniformes > Gobionidae > Coreius > Coreius guichenoti. The sequence continues at coordinate 10,407,407 of CM077170.1, forward strand.
CTTTGTTTTTTTAATTCAGTTTCTTACCTGAATACTGTTAGACCTACCTGAAAAATAAAGCAGTCTATTTAATTTGTATCTTTATTCTATTGTATTTATTTGTGCTATTGTTAGTAATTTGTTTATTTGTTCTTATTTTATTACTGTTTACTTGTCTTTTTAAATCTAATTTACCATTTGAAATCAAGCTTCCTTGTGCTGTGTGTAAGCTATTGCAACAAAATTACCCCACTGTAAAAAATACATTGAGTTATCAAATATTTGTGAGATAATTGTAATGGTAATTGATCGTTTAGCCTATATATGAAAAAAGCTTTAAAGCTTTATCAAATAAAGTTATCTTTTCAGAAGAAGATTTTGATTGCCTAGACTTTCAATAGATGGACAAAAAAAAGAAATATTATTTGACAGTATATGCAGCGTTTTTTCCCCGTGGTATCCACGTTTTCCACTGGATGCTTGGCCATTTCGTTTCACCGTTTACCCATTGAAAAGATGGTATAGCAAACGGATCTGTAAGACGTATTCCACTCACTAACGTTAATTTCGTTGAATAACACTCCTTATCGCTGGGTGACAAACTATTGTAATATGCGGACAACATTTTTAAAATAACATCTAATTATCTATAATTAGTCATCTATAAATATATATCTATAAATAATCTATAATCTTTTTAAATCTAACGATTTTGTACCGTATCCATGTAATTTTCTATACGCTATCTCTCCTGGGTTTTCTGCAACCTAGCTGCGCGTGCATCCTGTATGTTTACAAACAGATAATTGGTCTATAGTGACAACACGGACGGAACGCTGTAAATTTCCGTCAATGGCGGGGAAGCGTTGTCTCATAAATGACGGAAATTTCCGTCAATGGAAGAGAAAGAATTAATATAAACTATAGTTTAGTATCAGAAAGTCTATAGTAGGCCTATGCCAACATTTAGCTGTTTTGATTTTTAGTTGTGGTGATTTCAGGTTTTAATAACTGCATTCAGTCCAGGCAAAACCTGACCCACATAAGTAATGTCTTAATGAAAATGCATTAATTTTCATTATCCATCAATGTTGCTTTGTTGGAAACATGACATTACAGACTATGTCAGTTCTAACAGACCTCAGCACATATTATTCACTGTGTTCGTTGAATATTTTTTTGAAAATTCATTTATTTTATGCATTAGCATCAGTGATAAGGAAGTGAATTTACAGTGTCCCTGAGAAGACACTAAAGGCATACTTAATAATGCCTGAATCTCATTGCCAGTGTTGGGGAAAGTTACTTTTAATACATTACAATATTGCGTTACTCCCTAAAAAAAGTAACTAATTGTGTAAAAAGTAACTTTTGTGTTACTTTTTCTCATCTGGGCTGGGCTTGCTTGTTTTGTAGTAACTATCAAACAAACATTTCAGAAAAGCTCTATTGATCTTTTGATTGCATATGCCACTTTGTTTGATATTTTATTTAATGAAACTGACTTGTATGTATGTGATTTAAAGGTATACTGAAATAACATATATAATATTCAAACATGATTGCATAAAACATGATTGGTAATAACATTTAAAATATGGTTTACACTCCCAGGAAACTTTGGATTCATTATGTTAAACATCCTGATAATGCATTACAGCAATTTTTCCACAGTTGCTTGCTACAATCGTTCCTGGGAATGAATAATTGATAGAGAGCTTAAAATGATTCCACTATAAGAACAGACATCTACACTACCTCTGATATGAGCCACATTAACAATGGACAAGCCCTACATGCTCATTTGACAAAGTGATGTATTTGAACTGCCCTGGACGGCTCTATTAAATAAAACATTAAACCTGGATGCAATTTGGATGCTTGCAAAGAGAAGTGCTGGAATTGGTGGAATAAGATTTTTCACATTGACATCTAATTACAAATGAATGAGAAGGTGAGCAAGTGTTATAGATTACTCAGAATGACAGCCTAACACCAGTGAATTTACACTACCTCGATGCTGTCAACAGTTTACTGAAAAACTTTACAGTATTTACTCACATTGTTAGGACAGTTTTAGTCAAACTTCTGCTCAACCATGTGATTTTTGAAAAATGGTTTGAATCAAAACACAGATGTTACATTTAAACTTCCTTTTGATTTCTTCAAATGGTTTATGCCCATTGGTTACTGAAAAAATTTGGACTATTTTCGAAAACTATTTTAGGACTGTACTTTTTGGTGACACAAGCAGAGCACTGTGAAACTTCCACTCTAAAGGTCCGTTCACACCAAGGACTATAACTATAAAGATAACAATAAAGATAATAGTTCTCAATATTAAAGAATAGCAGAGTTCACACCACAGCGATAACGATAACGGCACGGAGAAACAATATGGTTGGAATCACTTTCAGAACGATTTTATCCAGCTGATTGACAGCCAATCGGAATACATCCTGGTGTAACGAGCTCGAGCATTTAAAGCGGCAGACAAGCTGCGAGCTTAGAATAAACAGAAAGATATCGTCACTAATATTGTTATCTTTACAGTTAACTTTATAATTGTTGTTCTTGGTGTGAACGGGTCTTAACCCTGCATGTTCTGCCACTAATTTCAAAACAAAACAAAAAATTAGATTGTTTTTTTAAGACACAAATCTTAACCTATAGGGGAAGTTGTCTCTGTGTAAAACATATATAAAGGATTTACAAGATAGAAATCAGAAAGTACAACATACTTTAATGTCATCAGCTGTGAAATATAATTGTTATGAAACATACTGTATAACACTCCTTTAAAACCTTAGTAGCCTAGTTGTAATTAGATCCAGTCATTTCGGTATAGAGTGACCAGCAGGAAAAGAACAGGGGGAGTTTTCAGTGTTTTCAGTAACTAAAAAAGAAATTTCAGAATTACTTGGCATAATTCCTGGATAAGGTCACCATGAAGGGAAAACTAAAGAGAAACAGGGAGAGAGAAACTGACAGGAAAAGAAAGAAAAAGTCAACAGACCATACAAACTCACTGAAGGTAAAATTTGCAGATGGGCTTAAAGGCACTCTCTCTCAAATGTCTCCAATGATAGAAGGTAAAACCTGGTCACTTTACCCCTTCATAATGACCATGAATCCTTAAGCTCATTTAACAGGTTATCAGGCTGATTGTACTTGGTTATTTAAAATATTAATGTTAAATCTCCTCCAACCTGTCATCCTTAGCATCTCGGGCATGAACTGTTGATTTATAAAACTGTTTAGGTTAATGAAAATTAATGTATTAAATCAAGTATTTATTTATTTATTTATAATTTAAATGATTATTATTATGTGATTTGTGAAATATATGAACTTAAAAGTTCAGTAAAAATGAAGTGCAGGGTAATGCGGTATCTACAGTTGCAAGAAAAAGTATGTGAACTGCTTGCAGAATCTGTGAAAATGTGAATAATTTTATCAAAATAAGAGCATGTTATTTTTTATTTAGTACTGTCCTGAATAAGATATTTTACATCAATTTTTTTTTTTTGCATATTTGAACCCTCTCCAGCAGTGACTGTATGATTTTGAGATCATCTTTTCACGTTGAGGACAATTGAGAGACTTTTTGAATTTGAAAATCAAGGTAAATTGTACTTAATTTGTCTTCCAGGAAACATGTAAGTATCTTCTGTTGCTTCCGAAGGGCAGTACTAAATGAAAATTTTTTTTATATTTAAACAAAATAAGAAAAATTTGGACATCTTTATCTTGTTCCAAAGTTTTCACCCCTTTTTCACCCCAGTTCCCTTTCAGTCAGTCACAATGCCATGGGTCTGTGGAATTTGCATAGCGCAACTCCGCCCCACCTCGTGGGTATATAAGGAGCTGCGTGTGCAATCTCGCGTTATGTTTCTGCTACGGAGCCGAGTGTTCACTTGCCTTCTGAGCTTTCTCTCTTCAAGACAAGCGACTCTCCAGTGTGTCGGTGTGATGGCGGGTTCCAGCGAGTTCCGCATTTCTGTCTGATCTGTGCAGTGATCTAGCACAGCGTGTGTGTTCTCCCTGGGTGCTTCGGCATTTCTGCAGAGTATTTCTCCTCTTCTAAAAGAGCTACACGTGTTTCTGGGTGCGGTCGACTAGTTAGTCCGTCTGACGGGAACGATCACTGTCTTGTGTGCTTGGGCTTAGTGCATGCCAAGAGAGCGTTTGTGGATGAGTCATGTTCCCACTGTGGGAACATGACCATCGCAATGTTGCGATTGAGACTCCATGAGACACCTTCGTCTAGGAGGTAGAGTCCCCTCTGCCACACCCCAATCTATCCCTTCCATGAGAGGGGATACTTTGGCTGGTGGCCAGGGTGATCTGAGGGTGACAGTGTGGAACAATCTAACGAATCTTCCTCGGACCACACCCCCCTCTAGCACATTGCAACCCATAGTGTTGCCGGGTGAGGTCGCTGGTTCGTCCCATGGCGGGCCCAGCGTCTCATTCGGAGCGCCGGCGGATGATACTATGTCCATCGCCGCATCACAAGGTGGGCTGGATTTCTCCGGAGATGAGGATTCGGCTGTGCTGCCTCCTTCGGGAGTGCCAGCATTGCCCGAGTCTGATCCGGAGCTGACGGCCATGCTTGCCCAGGCAGCTGAGATCATCGGCCTTGAGTGGAACCCTCCGCCATGTCCTGAGCACTCAAGGCTGGATGATTGGTTCTTGGGGGCGACCCGTGCTGACACCCGTCAGCACCCGCCTCCAGTTCCGTTCTTCCCGGAAGTGCATGAGGAGGTCTCGAAATCGTGGAAGTTCCCTACGGGCGACGAAGGTTACTGCACGCTCTCTCGGTCAGGTGATGTCCACTTGTGTGGTCCAGGAACGCCATTGATGGCTCAACCAGGCAGATATGCGGGAGGCTGAGTGGACCAAGTTCCTCAACTCTCCTATCTCTCAGGCTGGGCTCATCGGCGGGGCGGTCGAGGACTTCGCCCAACAGTTCTCGGCCGCACAGAAGCAGACTAAGGCGATCAAACATATTCTGCCCCGGCGGCCAGCTGCTGCCTCCACCCAGCCGCCGGCTCAGATGCCTCAGCCTGCTCCCCGTCGAGGGCTCCCTCCTGCGGCTCCCGTCCCTCCCGCCCAGCCCCAGCAGCAGCCTTTGCCCGGGCCAGGGCACGGAGGAGGTAGCAGGAAGGCAGCCCAGCCCGTCTCCGCCCCTAAGCCTGCCAAACGCCAGGCCAAGCGGCTCTCCTGAGATGGGCAACTCAGAGGTGAACACAGGCCTTTCCCAGGAGATGGTAACAGGACCACTCCTTCCCCTGGTGGAGGGCCGGGGGAGAATCTTTTGTTTTCCCCTTCCGCCGCTGGCCTCATGGTCGGCGGCACCCTATTCATGATTAAAGATCGGACATGTTCACCTCCGAGCCCCAAGAGGGTGCAGTTGACAGCGTGCGATGCAATGCCTTGCTGCTCTCATCCTCCTCTGTCGCCAGACCCCTGTCAGAGGAGGCCGCCGCGGAACGCTTGTCCTTCCCTGGCCTCCTCTGTCAGGACGCGGAACATGACCCTGCCCCCACCTCAGGACGCTCCACCTCCCACGTCTGGGCCGGTCATTCCGCTTCACTGCTCCATGATGGGCACGCCTGTGGTTTGCATGACCCCGCTGGTTCAGTTTTTGGGAGCCTGGCTAGAGCTTCCAAATCTGTCCCGCTGGCTCGCTTGAACGATCAGGCTCGGCTATGCGATTCAGTTCGCACGGTCTCCTCCCTGCTTTCGGGGAGTCCGCTATACCATGGTGGGTGGCAATGCCCGTCATGCGTGCGGAGGTCAACACCCTACTGGCGAAGGGTGCGATCGAGGTACCCTGGATGCCATATGCCCCACGAGTTGTTGGCCGTACGTCTAGCCCTGCACCGTTTCCGAATGCTGCTGAAGGACAAGCACGTACCGGTCCGTTCAGACAACACGGTGACAGTATCGTACATCAACCATCAGGGTGGTCTGCGTTCTCGCCATATGTCGCAACTCACCCGCCATCTCCTCCTACTCGACACAGACCGTTTCTACGGTTTGCTTTCGAGGGGCAGGCATACCAGTGCACGGTACTCCCATTCGGGTTAGCCCTGTCTCCTCGTGTCTTCATGAAAGTCGTCGAGGCATCCCTTGTGCCACTCAGGCAACACGGGGTTCGCATCCTGAACTATCTCGATGACTGGCTGATGCTGGCTCACTCTCGAGATCAGGTTTGCGAACACAGGGACCTGGGCTCGCCCGTCTGGGCCTTCAGGTCAACTGGGAAAACTCTCCCCCGTGCAGAGGATCTCTTTTCTCGGCATGGAAATCGACTTGTCGCCATGTACGCGCAGTTTACGAGCGAGCGCACGCAGTCAATGCTGACTTGCCTGAGTCAATTCGAGGGCAAGAGTGTGGTTCCACTGAAGTTATTTCAGAGGCTCCTGGGGCATACGGCATCCGCAGCGGCGGTCACGCCGCTCAGACTGCTTCATATTAGACCGCTTCAGCACTGGCTTCGCGGTCGAGTCCCGAGATGGGCATGGCAACAGGGCATGCTCCGGTTGTGCAGCCGATGAGCTCTCACAACAACGGCCATGTCCCGGGGAATGGAGACTCCATCTCCAGTTGGTTCAGCTGATTTGGGAACTGTTCGGCGACGCACAGGTAGATCTGTTTGCCTCCCCAGACACTTCCCATTGCCATTGGTTTTACTCCCTGACCGAGGGGACCCTCGGCACAGATGCACTAGCGCACAGCTGGCCGCGGGGCCTACACAAGAATGCGTTTCCCCCAGTGAGCCTTCTTGCACAGGTCCTGTGCAAGATCAGGGAGGACGAGGAGCAGGTCCTTTTGGTTGCGCCACATTGGCCCAACCGGACTTGGTTTTCCGAACTCGTACTCCTCGCAACAGCCCCTCCCTGGCCAATCCCTCTGAGGAAGGACCTTCTTTCTCAGAGACGGGGCACCCTCTGGCACCCGCATCCCGACCTGTGGAACCTACACGTGTGGGTTCTGGACGGGACACGGAAGGTTTGAGTACCCTACCTACTCAGGTGGTGGCTACCATCACTTCAGTTAGAGCCCTGTCCACGAGACATGCCTATGCTCTGAAGTGGAACCTCTTCGTCACCTGGTGTTCTTCTCGCCGAGAAGACCCCAGAAAATGCCCGATCGGGTCTGTGCTCTCCTTCCTCTAAGAAGGGTTGGAACGAAGGCTGTCTCCTTCCACCCTGAAGGTGTACATGGCTGCGATCTCTGCGCACCACGACCTTGTGGATTCAAAAACAGTAGGACAGCATGACCTGGTCAGCAGGTTCCTTAGAAGAGCGAGGAGGATAAATCTCTACAGATGCCCTCTTGGGACCTCACAGTGGTTCTATCTGCCCTGCAGAGAGCTCCCTTCGAGCCACTGCAGTCTGTTGAGCTTAAGTTCCTTTCTATGAAGGCAGTACTCTTGATTGCTTTGGCTTCCATCAAGAGGGTAGGGGACCTGCAGGCATTTTCATGCCCCTAGGGGTGAAGGCACACTCCACCAGGACCTCTCCTCTTGGGCTCTAGCACATGGCGCCTTGCTAACAGACATCTGCAGAGCTGCAGGCTGGGCGACACCTAACACATTTGCGAGGTTCTACAATCTCCGTGTAGAGCCAGTGTCCTCTCATGTACTCGCTCCCAGTGGCCAGTAAGTAGGACCGGCTTGGTGTCATCGCTTGCTGTGCCATTCCACTCCACGGACTGGATGCGTGCGCTATTTTACTCAGGTGAGTTGCTCAGTAAGCTCTGAGTTCCTCCAGCACTGTTGATGCCGACACCAGAGTGCATGCCTGCTCGGTCAGCCCTCGTGTTAGGCTATGTGCCTCCATGTGCATGGTTCCCCCTCTAGGCAACCCCCACATGTGTATTTCCACGGTAAGTCTCTCCAAGCACGTGTCTTCTCTTGGCAAGACACCTTGCCACCCCTGGGGTTGAAACATTCCACCCTGCGGGCTGGATACCCCAGAGTGTTCCATATGCATCCCGTACTCGGGTCATATGTGTATTCTTAAGTCCTCCCTGCGGGCAGGCATTGTGTTGCATATTTCCACGTGGGATATGCTTCCCAGTGTACCTTGGTATTCAGCGTTGAGTCTAGCCCTTCGTTCGTGCTAATCTCACGGCAGGGAGTTCAGGTCAACGCAGGACGCTGGAAGACAGCCATTGTGGCGAGATTAGACTGGGACCCCCATTCCATCAGTCACTGACGTAACGCGGAGTGACTGACTGAACGGGAACGTCTCGGTTACGTATGTAACCCTCGTTCACTGAAGGAGGGAACGGAGACGTTACATCCCCGTGCCACAACCGCTGTACCGCTGATACGGCCGGGGCGCTCAACCTGAGGTGGGGCGGAGTTGCGCTATGCAAATTTCGCAGACCCATGGCATTGTTTTGCCATTGGCTCGTTTTGTAGAACTCGAAGGTGATAGGCTTCTAAGCAAAACCCCCATTCCGTCAGTCACTGACATAATGTCTCTGTTCCCTCCTTCAGGGAACGAGGGTTACATATGTAACCGAGACGTTACTTTGTTTTTCCATTTATTGACTGACAGCTCTCCTGCCCCCATATTGAGAGAAATCAGAAGTAAGAGACAGAGGTGTTGTGTACGCTGTGTAAAAATGATAGTTATTGTAGTTCTAGACTAAATGTGAGCATGCATTTACTCATCTCACTTGCACAAAACTGATTCAGTATTCCTCAAAATGAATAAAAACAGTGAAATGCTACCTCAGAATATTACGCAAACCTGCAATAATTAAATGTTATTTATAACACAAATATACTTTGTGTATTTAATCTCACTTTATTAACCAATGTCTTTGCTGCTGACCTTCGACAATCCAATTCAACCATACCAATAAGCAAAAATTACTTTAGATAAACATAATAATTGTGTTTCATCTTTTTGTTTTTATTGCCGAAGAGTGTTGAACATTCTTCTCCTTCTGCATCCTATTCTTCTTCAATCCAGAACGGCAGCACAGCTGAAAAGATTGTTTGAGCTGCGCCCTCTTTTGTACAGGTGTAAATTTGCATTTCTTTCCAGAAAAAAAAAAAAAAAAATTTTGTTATTAATAAACAAACAAGCAAGCCTAGCCTGGGTGAGAAAAAGTAACGCAAAAGTAACATACATAACTTTCCATAAAAAGTTACTTTTTTAAACTAAGTAATGCAATGAGTTACTTTTTTAGGGAGCAACTCAATATTGTAACGCATTACTTTTTCAGTCCACTCTAAAATGCAAAAATGCATTGCACTACTAGTACCATCACTGAGCTGATCACAACTGTGGGGGCTCATGTTCTTTTTGGCAAGATGCGCTTGGTTTCAGTTTCAGCCACAAGCCTGGACTGCTGCATTGAAATGTTCCATTGCAGTTAAAATGAATGTAGCACAAAAAGATCATACAGGCTGTGCAATTCATCATCCCTTTGACCACTTAAATTACTTAGTATATATTATATTTTAGACAATAAGAATATTAAAATATAGAAATAAAATTCTAATAAAACTTAAAGCTGCAGTCCATTACTTTTTTTGGTTAAAAATGATCCAAAATCAATTATTGAGCAAGTACATAACCAGACAGTGTTCAAAACGATCTCCTTACCTTAGGCCGACTCACAATGGTAAGCTTGTAATAATGTGTTATAATTTGAGTGATTTAAGTTTTCCGTGTGAAATACGAGCTTCCGCCGTTCGTCTTTGCGTCATTACGTCACATCTGTATACATTAAGGAGTCCGGGCTAGTATGCTATATCGTGTGTGTGGAAGCTGCAGGTGGCGGATCATATGTGGCCTCTTCTTACAGCAGCTCGTTGCGCCACGTCAACTGGTGCGTTGATAGACAACCCACACTCCTCAAAACATTAGATTCTTTCGCGCTGAGGAGCCATGCCGAAGCACAACCCACGTAAAAAAGATAACTCTGCAAATAACTAAAATTTCAGGGTTCATACATAGAGGTAAAACTTATGGACTGCAGCTTTAATTTATAGTGATTTAGGCTTAAATAAGAACCAACAAAGACCTAAAATAAAGATCTGGATTTTAATATTTATCTTTTTAAAAAGGTTATCATCAGGTAATAGCCAGGGGTTGATGTAGGTTCATACTGAAAACACAATGTCATTTAATAACACTATACAATATATGGCGCTGAATGCTAGCACAGCTGCGTCTGCCTTTAACTGGCCACTCCATGTTGAGACCTTCAGACCTTTGTATGGATCAGCTGTAGAGACATGTTTGTCACATGTAAGAGCATTGTAACATACAACAACTAAGAATCAAAATTATGTTTTTGTTTCAGCTCAAACCTGTGACGTTGAGGTACACAAGATGGCCTTTTGCTTCAGTCCCACTGTTGAGACATTTGGCATCACACTGGTAGTATCCACTATCTTCAAGGATCAAGGAATTGAATGAGAGGAAAATGTTCCTGTGCCTGAATTCGTTATTTTGTGTTTCATTTACTGTTATTACATATTGGTTCGGATCTGTGATGAGTTCAGGTTCAGGCTTAGTGGGCTTTGTGTACCACCAATTGGTCACAATGTCACAATTCTGTGTCTCATACCGCACCTCACACTTGAGAAACACCAAATGGCCTTCAGTCTTTGTCACCGGTTCACGTGAGTATATCACAGCCACTGTACCTGGGGAATATTTCATCAAGCCCATCAAAAATGTTGAACGCATTAAAAGACACCAAAATTTGACAACAACCCAGCTAGCAAATGTATTTAGTAAGAACGTTTTGCTAAAGTTCCAATTAAGTTATATGAATGTCCAGTTTTACAAATGTTAAAAATGTCCAGTTTTTTTTTTGGTTCTTGGTGAATGTCATATAATACTTGCAAAATGATAAAATCGAGAAAACATTCCCTTAATGTTTTCTGTTTTATAATTTTGCAAGTTTTATGGGAACATTAATTTTGAACATTCACTGAACCATCTGAAAAAAAGTAATTAGTAATGTTTAAAAAACATTTGACTAACGTCCAACTAAAATGTTCCATGAATGATGTAAATAACACTTTTATGCTAATGTTCGATAATGTTATTAAAGACCAGATACCTTTGAACTAACGTTCTAATAATGTTACTGGAATGTTTGTTCATAACTTTGAAAGCACCTTGCCAGAATGTTAGCCAAAGTTCTGAGAACGTTTGCTGTTAGTTTGGAAAGCTTCATTAAAAACAAATTTGTCTAAGTATTACTTAGTTAAGAAGTGAGTGAGACTTACCCCCTTCTAGAGACGATAGCATACTGCAGAGAACAACCATTATAGGGAACGCAGAAGTCGGGTGAAAGAGCTGCATGTTTGTGTACTCAGTTAGTCAGAGGAAAAACTTGTTTGTCTGAAGCTCCAACCACATCCTTTGAACTTTGCAGATGCAGCACTGGTGCATTTAGACAAACAATCACAGATCACGTGGCTGCTGAAAAAAGAGGCTCCAAAGGACTGTTTGAAAGTTACAAGTTGGTAATTTGAGCGAACAAAAACTTTCAATTAATTTGTGTTTGGTTGCCCTTGGTGGTTTGATACTGCAAGTTGTGTAGCTTTAGACCTTAGACAGGAATCATGATTTAGCGTTTACCGCTAGCAAGTGGTTACCGCTAGCAAGTGGTTACCGCTTGCGTCATTTTCAGTTCGACCAGTCACCAGACCAGTGGCCCTTTCTTTTCACTTCTCTTCTTTTCAAAATCTGCAATGTTATGAAAAGTCAGAACTTTACGTTTTAGGTTTTTAAACTAGAATTACTCAAAATGCTATTGTATGACACTATACATATGATTGGGTTTGAACCTGAATTCATCTTATGATATTTTTAGCCTTGTCATCTCTGTGTTACACTAATTTGTTGACATAATTTATGTACCCTGCATAAATTTTCTTGTTTGCCACACTTCTTCCCCTTTTTGTGGTTACGCATAGAAATTTAAGTGATGTTAATGCAGCAGTTGACAAGTATTGTTCAAGTTTTTTTTTTTTTTTTAATTCAATACAATTGCACATTGCAGGTTAGACATATAGCCTACTGTAACATATATATATATATATATATATATATATATATATATACTGTAACAAACACAAATATGTAACTTTATAGTCTTATGATTTACCAGTCATTCTTGCCAGCTAGACACACTTGTACTTATAGTCATCTTACTGCAGTAAACAAATAGCAATAGTACAAATACTAACAATAGTAACAAAAGTAGTCATCTCTCTAAGCAGCCTTTAGAGTTTCCTGCCAGAAACTACAAAACAGGCTCAGTGTCCAATAAAGTTTCACACGGTTTCCCCAAATTACTGTCATTGCTCAACACAGTACTGTACCACTGTGAGAAAACATCAAAACTTGCATTTATGAATTTATAAATTACTGTCACATATTCAACTCCAGAAGAATTACATCACATTCAAGAATTACATTCAACCAAATGGGTCTTAAAGTGCAAATACATGAGTCTGATACATGAATACATGAGTTATAGAATATTACCTCTCTTATACAGTCACTCTCTGTGGTCAAAATACGCTGACATAGTGGTAAAATTATTGCGTATTAATCTATATTAATGCAATAGTATACTACACAGTAATGTAAACATAAATATGTAAAATAATATGTATGTAAAAAAAATAAAAATAAATAAATACTAGACAAGATAACAATGATACCTATAAGGAACACACAAAAATTCACAATCACAGAGATCATGAGCAAAAAAGTGCATACTGTGAGGTAGCTGCAGAGTTAACATTCCTCGTTTAGGTCATAAAGGGATTTCCTCTCAAAACTGTCTCCTTGGGGGAGAAAATAAGCAAAATGAAATTATTAAATTATTTTGTTATTGAGATGCTGTTCTTAAAAGATGACAGTATGTTGGGTTGCATTAACCAATTTAAACTAGAGGGATACAATTTTGCAGCTTACTCTTTAGCCAGGTGCGACGACAGATGACAAAAATGACAGTAACCACAATAGTCATGACAATGATGACCGAAAATGTAATGATGTAACTTCTTGGTGTAGTGTTGTTCACTGTAAGACAAGAAAATATTTTTTCGTCAAATAGTGAGGAAAATAAATCTGCCTGGTTACAAACATTCTTCCAAATATCTTCCTTTGTATACAGCAGAACAAAGAAATTTATACAGGTTTAGAACAACTTGAGGGTGAGTAAATGACAGAATTTTCATTTTTGGGAGAACTATCCCTTTAATTGGTTTTGCTGTTTTGTCAGGTAATCTAAAAAATTTGATATATTGACTTATTTTAAGTCAATTATTTAATTATTTAAATCAACAATATTTAGTATGACTGAATCAAGTGACTCCATTAGGTAGAAAGTAACAACTGCAGATTTTCTTATTGTGATTCTAGCTTAGCCGATTTGTTGAACCCGTTACCTTCATCATCTTGTTGAGGCATGTAGATGTGGAAGCTCTTCTCCACGCTGTCACTCTGAGCCAAACATTCCACGTGCTTCCCGTGAAACTGTGACAGTGGAAGTGTGATGTTACTTGTAATGGTGGATGAACTGTCTTTGTTGAGCGTTATGAAATAATTTGAACTAAAGTGCTTCAACACTTTCTCTGAGGATTTCCACTGGATTGTTGGAGTTGGTTTACCAGTGGCTGAACATGAGACTACAACATCTGGATCAGAAGTGGGTGAAGGATTCACTTCTGCTGTTATTTCTAAGATACCTGGAAAGTACCAGCAAGATAATGACTTAAAAGTAGCCTACTACATATTAAATCACTAGAAAAACTTCTAAATGCTATGTTTTCAATCCATGTATTATATATACTATTTTTGCAGGTTCAATTGTGACAATATGCCCCGCCACATAAGTCAAGATATAGGCTACAGTACAAGGTATACTGTTTACTCATAAAGTGACTTCTAAAACTATATTTTTATTCGAGTACAAACTGCTGCGTTTAGCCCCGTATATCAAACACCACGATATTACCATCTAAAACCATGACTATACCATGGTATCATGAGAGTAATGTACAGATGTTTAACTAACCTTTAACAGTGAGGCAAAAGGTTTTCCGTTTGGGTCCTGATGGATACACTTTGAAGGAACAAATGTAGCAAGCCTCGTCTTCAAATGTTGTGTTTTTGATCTCAATAGATGTTGAATTAAATGACGCCAGAGTGAAAGTGACTTTTCCGACATACTCCTTATCCACATTATCCTGGAACTGTTCGCTGAATGTAGCCAGAGTTTGTACATTTTCATGCGCGCGTACCCGCTGCCAGGTGACATGTTTGACCCCAGACGCGAACGGCAGAGTGCAAGAGAATGAAGCATCCTGACCAAACACAACATCTGTGTCTCCTCGTGCTACAATATCTGAAAGGTAAGCTGTGGAATAAAAATAAACAAGTTATTAGTTTGCAAACTTAACACAGTTTTGTCCTAAAAAGAAATGCATTGTATTGAATAAAAAGTAGGATTCTTGTGACTAACCTCTACTTATGAAGCTTAAAATTAGGATCAAGTTCAACAGACACAACATGTCGAATGGTTGGCAATGGTCCGTTTGTAATCAGACAGTAATATATATATATATTGCCTAAAGTGAAAGTGAAAGAAATTCCCATTCAGTGCTATTACCTCTTGTGACACAAGTTAGGGTTTTTCTGTGGTTTCAGTCTATGGGTAATTCACGCAACTTCCTGTCCGGAAAAACATTTGAACATTTTGAAACCTATTTTATGATGAAGGGTAGAGTGGGGGGAAACGCCCCCAGGGCAACACCCACCCCCGCCTATTTTACAATGTGACGTCATTATTGGAGTTTCCTATTTAAATGGCAAAAGATTTTGTATTATGGCAGGTAAAATGAGCCATCACGTTTGGGAATTAAAAAATCCATTAAACAGGAAGACTCACATTTCCCAGAAACTAAAATGCAAATGCAGAAATGGTTTGTATTTTTGCTGTCTCACGTTATGGTAAAGTTGTGTATTTACAAGGCCATGGCATTCGGATTCAGCACTCCACACTAGCTACTGTACACTATGATTTAGATTTTTCATAATATTAATTTTACAGAAAAAGATCAAGATATCAAATAATGTTCTAATGCATCATGCCGCTGATTCTTAAGATTTTGTTGGTCATGTCACCAAACACTGATCCCTAAACCTACCCGTTACTGTAACCTTAACCAATGAAGTGACCATAAGGAAGTGCTAGGTGTTCTGTACTTCCTGTTAAGTAAACCAAAAAGTTCTCATGCATTTTTAAAGGGATAGATCACCCAACAATGAAAATTCTCTCAACATTTACTCACCCTCATGCCATCCCCAATGTATATGACTTTTTTTCTTCATATAAACAAACACAATTTTTTAGGAAAATAACCCATCTCTGTGAGTCCATATAATGCAAGTGAATGGGTGCCACTAGGTTGACGCTTGAAAAACCACACACAGCAATCATGACAATAAACCATATGACCCCCGTGAATGAATCAATAGGGTTTTTCACACTGTGTTTAACCCCGGGTAAAGAAGCGATTCATACTTGTGCTTTAGATGTGGGGTTAGCAGCGCTTTTTACCGGAGGTTTTGAATCCCTGCTCTGGAGAATGTTACAGCTAGACTCTTAGCAGCAGACAACCAATCATTTTTTCACGGAAACACTGCGCATTGTATAACAGTAAATTCAGTGTTTGAGAGGAAAAATGTCAAATGCTGAAAGAAAAGGCGACAATTTGAGTGAAGAAGAGACCGTTTAATTCTTACCTCTATAGTCTGAAATGTTCATTCAGTATAAACTTGATAGTAATACAGTCAACAATAGGAGGATGTACAATTCTATAGCTTTTACGTAAACAGGTTGCGTGCTGCATTCATCTAATCAATGACACTGACACCGCAAATATGCAAATAAGAACATTAACCCAGGGTTTAGGAATGTACAATGTGAAATGTCAGTTTATGAATAGCCAGGATTAATTGTTAACCCCAGGTTAATTATGACCAGTGTGAAACGTGAAGCAAGATAACCCAGGATTCCGTTTACCCGGGGTTTAGAATGACCCGCAGGGTTAACTATTTCATGTGTGAAAAGCCCTAATGTCTTCTGAAGCGAAATGATAGGTATGTGTAAGAAAAATGCTAATCCATCGCTTCTGGCCAACTGTCCTAGGTGCAGTCACAAGTTCAGCTTGACAAACATAAATGTGAAGTTTGCCCAAGAAGTAACACGGAAGCACAGAGGACCACCACTTCTCACGCCAGCTTCACAATGCACTTACAATACGTGTCACAACGTCCCTCTCGTGAACACTCATATAGACCAACAGCAATGATTTATAGTTAAAATATTAGTGCTTTTTTACACATACCTATCATTTCGCTTTAGAAGATATTGATTCATCCACGGGGGTCATATGGTTTACCGTCATGATTGCTGTGGTTTTTCAAGCGTCAACTGAGCGCTACCTATTCACTTGCACTATATGGACTCACAGAGATGGATTATATTCCTAAAAATTTTAATTTGTGTTTATCTGAAGAAAGTCAGTTATATACACCAATCAGGCATAACATTAAGAATATTGTGTTGGTCCCCCTTTTGCTCCCAAAACATCCCTGACCCATCGAGGCATGGACTCCACTAGACCCCTGAAGGTGTGCTGTGTTATCTGGCACCAAGATGTTAGCAGCAGATCCTTTAAGTCCTATAAGTTGCCATGGGGCCTCCATGGATCAGACTTGTTTGTTCAGCACATCCCACAGATGCTTGATTGGATTGAGATCTGGAGGCCAAGTCAACACCTCAAACTCGTTGTTGTGCTCCTCAAACCATTCCTGAACCATTTTTGCTTTGTGGCAGGGCACATTATCCTGCTGAAAGATTCACAGCCACCAGGGAATACCGTTTCCATGAAAGGGTGTACATGGTCTGCAACAATGCTTAGGTAGGTGGTATGTGTCAAAGTAACATCCACATGGATGGCAGGACCCAAGGTTTCCCAGCAGAACATTGCCCAAAGCAACACACTGCCTCCGCCGGCTTGCCTTCTTCCCATAGTGCATCCTGGTGCCATGTGTTCCCCAGGTAAGCGACGCACACGCACCTGGCCATCCATGTGATGTAAAAGAAAACGTGATTCATCAGACCAGGCCACCTTTTTCCATTGCTCCGTGGTCCAGTTCTGATGCTCACGTGCCCACTGTTGGCGGCGGTGGACAGGGGTCAGCATGGGCACCCTGACTGCAACAAACTGCGATGCACTGTGTATTCTGACACTTTTCTATCAGAACCAGCATTAAACGTCTTGAGCAATTTAAGCTACAGTAGCTCGCCTGATCAGTGTACATTAGGGATGGCATTAGGATGAGTAAATGATTAGAGAATTTTCCCTTTAATGTGCCAGGTTTGAATGTGAATGAGAGGGAATGCACTTTCAGTGAATAACAACTTCAATTTAATTCTGTGTATAACACAAAAGAAGGAAAATGCACTACTTTTTTGGTAGCTTTTTTGACCTTTTTGAAATTTGACAGCTGTATTGGCCATTCACTTTTGTTATGTAAAGAACAGCCTGGACATTCTGCAAAAGTTCTATTGTATTTCATGGGGTGGGGAATCTTAACCCCCTGAACCCGAAGAACGCGCCCGCGCGTTTTGCTGGATTTTTCCTCATGACAGTGTAAAACAACTTAAAATACTCCGTCATTTTTGGCCTCACAGACATGAACGATATGTCTTTACAAAGCTTAAAGTGTCTACTTTTTTTATGTACACTCAAAATAAAAACTAAACGTTGTGCTTTTCGCTAAATAAAGAAAACAAACAGGACGCGCGTTCTCCCGTCTGTCTCCCTGTGATGTCCATTCTGAAATGCGTCTGAAAATAAACTCAGAACTCAGAGAATACTTGTCACACAGACACGACAGATATATCTCTATAAAGCTTGGAATGTCTACTTTTAAATTAAGTCATTTATATAAAAAACAGCGAGAGGTAGAATTCCTCAAGCGGAGCCTCATTATCTTTAATGTGACCACACCCACGCGCGCGGAAAGCGATTCACATGCAAATCGTCCACGAGGAAGGAACGCGAACCTGTACACGCCCCCCATCACCTCAAAACAAAGAATCAGCTTCTTCATTCTTCTGAGTTTACCTTGGATTTACCTCAGAAGAAACAGAACGTGATTTATGAGAATTTTTAAGGTAAAACATTTCTTCTCACTTATATTAGCGTTATTGATGCATAAACTTCACATTGTAGGCTACTATTTGAACTATTGCCAGACTAAAATGTGTGAAATCAACGGAAACATGTTGAAATATGAAATAGGTAGGCAACCTTTCAATGCTAAATAAAGATACACGTACGACATGGGGATATCTTATGCTCTATAATATTAAACACAGCATGATATAAAAGTAGGGTTGCCAACTGTCCCGTATTAGCCGGGACGTCCCGTTTATTGGGCCTAAATGTCGCGTTTATTGACTGCTACGCTGATGTAACCACTGACTAAGGGGCCGTTCACATATGTTGCGTCTTTTGCGCGCTCAAATTCGTTATTTTAAATGTAGACGCGCGACAAGCGCGCTCAAATAGAGAGACTAATTAGTTTTCGTTCATCTTGCACTGTCCCTGTTTGCACTTTTGCCCTCAACGTCTCTTTTGCGCTGTTTTTTTATTACCACTGCTCTATGTGTATCCAAGTAGCTATACACTACCATTCAAAAGTTTTAGATTTTCTAATGTTTTCAAAAAAATTTCTTCTGCTTAACAAGGCTGCATTTATTTGATCCAAAATACAGCAAAAACAGTAATATTGCGAAGTATTTTTATAATTTAAAATAATTGTTTTCTATTTGGATATATTTTTAAAATGCAATTTATTCCATTTTATTTACTTCAGTTTCACATGATCCTTCAGAAATCATTGTAATATGCTGATTTGCTGCTCAAGAAACATTTCTTATTGTTATGAATGTTGAAAACATTTGTGTACAATTTATTTCAGGATCCTTTGATAAATAGAAAGTTCAAAACAACAGCATTTATCTGAAATAGAAATCTATTGTAACATTATACACTACCATTCTGAGTAAGAGTTTAGTTTTTTTGTTGCTGTTTTGTTTTTTGTTTTTTGAAAAAATTAATTCTTTTATTCACAAAAATGCCTTATATTGATAAAAAAAAACACAGTAAAGACATTTATAACGTTACAAAATCTTTTTATTTCAGATAAATGTTATTCTTTTGAACCCAGAGGGAACTTTCCGTTCCCTTTGGGTTAAATCTTTGATTTATCAAAGAATTCTGAAAAAAATTACACAACTGTCTTCAACATTCATAATAATAAGAAATGTTTGTTGAGCAAATAATCATAATGATTTCTGAAGGATCATGTGACACTGAAGACTGGAGTAATGATGCTGAAAATTCAGCTTTGACATCACAGGAATAAATTACACTTTACCATGTATTCACATAGAAAACATTTATTTTAAATTGTAAAAATATTCCACAATATTACTGTTTTTACTATTTTGGATCAAATAAATCCAGCCTTGGTGAGCAGAAGAGACTTCTTTTTTTTTTTTTTAAAAAAACATACAGATCTAAAACTTTTGAACGGTACTGTAGGTCTAAAGTCTTTATGTAAAGAAAATGTATAGTCAGATTACTTCTTTTAAATTAAACGTGATTTTGTGAATAAGCTACAAACAATACATTCAATCATTAAGTCTCCTCACATGCATTCTCTATAGATCCCTCTGTCACATTCCTCATTGATATTCAGGAGAGGAGTCGTAGGTGTGAATCACAGCATTATTCATGATTGTCCACACCCTCCCCGCATACAGCCATTCTGACAATAAGTGTCTTACAAAAGTTAAATGACTATATTGTTTTGTATGAATGAGTGATCAAAATGGTTTTCACATTGTTTTGAAGAAAAAACTCTAGGCAACAACATCCAGTTCTGAAAAGCCTTGTGAACAAATGTTTACTGTGTGTTATATGGCCTTATTTCGGTGATTTAACATTTTATTTTTTTCAAAAACTACGCATAAACATTATTGATAGATTTTATGTTGGTCTCAGCATGGAAGGAAAGTGGACAGAGGGTCTTTTGCCCTGGGTTGAAGATATATTCTATGTTTTAACATATAGTTTCTTTATGTACCGGAACCGTTTCCATATAAGGAACAAGGCTCTACTAGGATTGAAGGGGAGACAGGGAATGGTCCCTGCTTTTGTATTGCAAGTATAGGATAAGGTCTTTGGGCTCCCTAGGAAAGCCTGGGTACCTGACCGGAAGATGACCATATGTAGACTTGTTTTTCTATATGTATCCCATTCCTATACCATGAGCTATATGATGTATTCTCTCTCTCATTGGTTAAAACCATACTACACCCCTTGTACTCTTTCTATATAATCTCTTCCCCTGCTAAATAAAAATGAGACTTTATACTCTCCCTCAGCGCTGAGAAATTGTTCATTCAATTGCCAATTAAGAGGACTAGGATGAGGCACACAAAAGGGGCAATAATCGAACAATTATTTTCTCAAAACTACAAACTTTTATGTACATGTTGCTCACATATTACTGTAGCCCTGTTTGTGCTGAATACAGTGTAATCAGACTTTAGCCATTAATATGCTTTAAAGCAACTGAAAAAAACACAAATGTCAGAGCATGTCAAACTTCTTCAGGGCCACAAAATATCCTTAGGGTCCAGAGGGTTAAAGGATTTATCTGATTACTAATGCCCATAGAAGAAACTGAAAATTTTATCTGCAATGGAAGGAACTGAAAGCATTCATTCTACATTTCAGAGGATACTTTTGGGACTTTCCTTTCAGGATAAAATGTATTCAAAGTGTGATTCACTGGAATGGATGTCACAGCATATGACCTAACATGAAATACTCTGTACCTGTGTCAGTGGCATGTGAGAAGTTCCTATATTATTCATAAGATCTATCCTTTTCCTTTGAATGGAATACTTTTTCAGAGTATTGCTGACTCATAGATGCAGATAGGCAAATTATGCACAAAGGAATTTCATAAGAATTATGCTATAGTTATTGGTGCTATCAATGACAATGATTGTTATAGTCATCAATGACTGACACCTCAGGAATGCCTGGGTCCAACAAGAATGTTTTATTGGAAAACTTTGAGCATTATGGACAGGTGACCTGTGGCTTTGCTGAACAGCATGTCAGACTTTAACTGCAAAAACATTTACACATTTTCATGTCTGGTTCAGTGGATTTCAGTAACAGATATGGACACCTAAGGACTTATGGAGTAAAATGACAAAGTTTCTCTATATTCACCTAATGTATAAAACTGCACAAAATTCACATATAGCCGAAGGGTTTGGTAAAGAAAATAAATAAAATAAAAAAATTATAGCCTATACACAAAGACAGCATGCTGTAACAAAATTCTTCAAAATGCAATACACAATGCTCACAACAATAAATAAAACCAAATGTTAGGTAGAAAGAACTAATCATTAAGTTCTTAAAGTGCAGATGCAGGATGTAGAAACTTTGTGGGGAAAATACAGACTTTCTCAGATGAACAGATATTATTTATATGATTATATTAATATTAGCTTATTCACAAATGTAAACATGATGTCTATTTTTAGTAGCAGACTACAAAAATAGCATATAATATTCTGAATAAAGTGGCAGATGACCAGTAGTTCATGCTGTACAAGCTGATTTCTGATGTTTATCTGGGGGAAAAAAAGGAAATTATTAATATACATATTTAACAATACTGTTCTTTATGACAATAAATGTGGTCCTGATAGAAAGTAATATTTTTCTGTTACCATTTAACTTTGTGTGAAGGTAGAAGGCAATAATGACAATACTGAAGATAACCACGACCAACATCGGAATGATATACTTTCTTAATGTGACTTTATTTTCTGTGAAACAAAAATATTTTTTGCATGTAAATATTGATAAAGAAGATCGTTTCATTTAAAAATATGAAAATGCATCTTGTTTGGCTTAATGGAATTACAATGCTTGCTTATTTTATTATTAGCTCATGCAGTTTTTAATCCACTAAGCCACAACCACCCAAACACTTGCGTTTCATAAGTCAAATCAAGTTACCTTTATTATCGTCTTCAGACACATAAATTTGCAAGCTCTTCTCCACGCTGTCACTCTGAGCCAAACATTCCACGTGCTTCCCACGAAACTGTGACAGTGGAAGTGTGATGTTACGTGTAATGGTAGTTGAACTGTCTTCATTGAGTTTTGTGAAATTATTTGACCTGAAGAAGTTCATCTCTTTCTCTGAGGATTTCCACTGGATTGTTGGAGTTGGTTTACCAGTGGCTGAACATGAGACTACAACATCTGGATCGGAAGTGGGTGAAGGATTCACTTCCGCTGTTATTTCTGAGATACCTGAAAAATACCAGCAACATAATACTTAAGTACAATCTTTTAACATTAAACAATACATAATGTGATATCCAAAGCTCAAAATGTCTATTAAAGTTCACAATATATATACCATCTTAACCCTATGATGCTTTTCACATCTTGCTTTCATTTTTCTGGAACTGAAAAATGTGCAATTACACATGCAGAGGGAGCATGATAACCCCTGAGGGAGGGGTTCTGACAGACCAATCACAGTGTTTGCGCATAGAATTGATGCTTTGTTAAATTTTTGGAGAGATCTACACTTTGTGTGTTCTACACACAGCCTATATGAAAGGGAGTTCATATATATCTGACTGCTTGTATTCATTGACAAAAATGTAGCCATGTGCAGTAATATTGAAAATGGAGGATGCAACGCATCATGATATTGAATCGTTGACATGGTAATCGTAATCGAATTGAATGATTACGATCATTCAAGACCAGTGACGAATTACACCCCCAGAACCTACGTAGGTTTGTAACAGATATGCATAATGCCAGCCTATGGTCTTCATTATCTGCCCGTGTATAATGTCTACTTTGACCCTCAAACACTGTAGTTGAAGCGGAGGTCTAGAAGAGGTTGGTTTGTGTTGTGGACATGTCGAGAAGACGCTGTTTTTCGTGCTGCAAAAGCAAATCTAATTTGCATGCACTTCCAAAGGATGAGGATGTGTTGAGTCAGTAAAACCGATGCCATTGTTACTGTTTGTACTATACAAATGCTGAGGAAGCCTCCGTAGTTGAAATTTAAATATGGTAAAGGGTGTTTTGGTTCCGAAACATGCTGTAAGCAGAGCAGAGTAGACTCTCAGAAAGGAGGGGTTTAGAGAGATTGTGGATCCTTGATTTAACCGTTTCAGACACTGTGAGAAAAGAGGTGATGCCGCAGTGTATGTAATGAGAAAATTAAAGTGTTTTTTGGATGCATGTAAATCTATTGTAGGAGACCTCCAAAACAAAATTAAGAAACTTTAAAATAGCATTACAGGGGCACTTTGAACATTTCCACTGGTTTTGCACTGGAAAAAGATAATTTAACACACATCAACCTTATGCCCCCAATAATGGGAAATATAAGAAATATAATAAGGAACCTGCCATTGGCCTATTATATGCCATTAATGGCTTTTCAGCCATTTAAAAATTGCAAAACAAATATTAAACCACTGTTTTGGCAAAAATATATTGTATAAAATTTATAAAATTACACATTTAAAAAACATGTAACACATAACCTTCCCCAATCTGATATGCCCTAGCCTTAAAAACAGATCTTTTTGACCTAAAATCTGAGAGAAAACCTTTATGATTTCCCTTAGTTTGGTTGCAGGTATTTATTTACCTACCTTTAACAGTGAGGCAAAAGGTTTTCCGTTTGGGTCCTGATGGATACACTTTGAAGGAACAAATGTAGCAAGCCTCGTCTTCAAATGTTGTGTTTTTGATCTCAATAGATGTTGAATTAAATGACGCCAGAGTGAAAGTGACTTTTCCGACATACTCCTTATCCACATTATCCTGGAACTGTTCGCTGAATGTAGCCAGAGTTTGTACATTTTCATGCGCGCGTACCCGCTGCCAGGTGACATGTTTGACCCCAGACGCGAACGGCAGCGTGCAAGAGAATGAAGCATCCTGACCAAACACAACATCTGTGTCTCCTCGTGCTACAATATCTGAAAGGTAAGCTGTGGAATAAAAAAATTATGTTGTTATAAGCCTCCCACCATCTCCATCCAGTTTAGAAACATCCAGCCAGATCAGTTTCAGATTTAACCATAAAAATCAATTACAGACCTCTTCTGAGCAAACTTAATATGATCAGAAGGTGCAGCATGTCTAACATGTTCTGGTTTCTATCTATGAGCAGATACATATATAGCTTATCTGGGGTATCCCCCCAACTTCCAGTAAGGATACAAAGAGAAAAAGGGGAATTTTATTATTGGCTTCCAAATTATTGGCTTCATTTCAGTATACAGTACATGACACCTGAGTTTGTTTGGAGCGATCATGTAGTGATCAAAAGTGACATTTATAATGTTACAAAAGTTTTTTCCCCCAAATAAATGCTGTTCTTTCGAACTTTATTTTGATCAAAGAATCCTGAAAATATGTATCACGGTTTCTACAAAAATATTAAGCAGCATTTAAGTTCTATGAAATGCACATCATAAGAATTTTTTCTTGAGCACCAAATCAGCATATTAGAATGATTTCTGAAAGATCACGTGACACTGAAGACTGGAGTAATGATGCTAAAAATTCAGCTTTACCATCACAGGAGTAAATTACATTTTAATATATATCACAGTATAAAACTACTACTACTGTTTTTACTGTATAAATGCAGCCTGGGTGAGCATAAGAGACTTATTCTGATGGATGTCAGAATATCAAAAGGACCATCATCTAAAAAATAATGCAACAAAATGTGACATAAGTGTCCATCCAATAATTTTTTTGCGCCCAGTGGATGTGTTCAGTGTTCATTGTTCAAAGTTAGGCGTTCTGCTGATATCAGATTCAGTAGCCTACCCCTCAATCTACACTAGTTAGTGCACTCATTAATTGATGTTGTGTTGAACTCTTCTGATCTTTTGCTTATTAATAACACAAGTGATCATTAATCTATCTATCTATCTATCTATCTATCTATCTAGTAAATATTTGAATAATTTCCGGGATTTTCTGACAGGGTTATCCCGGACTTTCCACAGAAAAAAACAGTAGGCTACATGTGACTTCTGACTCATGATAAAATCACTTCCGCTTTTAAAGTATTTAGCCATGCAATGCTTCTATATCAGATAATCTCAATATTACAGTCTATATTTTCACTATTGTGCTAATAAGGTGATTCAATAATATATTAAGGATGTAAACGAAAACTTTGGAATGACTTGCCTCCTAAGTTTCACAATGAATCCACAAGCGTCGACTATCAAAAAATGCAAGCAAAAACGAAGTCACATCAGCATGAGTTTTACTATAACACACAAGGTGAAAAATCCGTGTGTAATTCATTCAATTTCGGCAAGCAATGAGATAATGCGGAATATTTCGTGACTGCATACAGAGACATGCCTTTCGTGAGGACTACTGTCAAAATAAAAGCCATCCTCTTTATAAATAAATCCTCAGGCTCTAAAATACTTTAACTTTGCCTCCAAATGACTTCGATATACGATATAGCTTCATTTTCAGTTCAGACTTGTTTATAATGCTGATTAATTTAACAGTAATGAAACTTATATTTAATACTTTTGCTATTGCTGATTTATTGAGACTTTCCCATTTAAATGTTTTTTTAAATGCCTGTAAGCCAGTATTTGGGTGTGTCATGTCATATGTCTCTGATATAATTTTCAAAAACTTTTATATAATATTCCAATATTTGTCTGCTACAAATTAAAGAAATGATTTCTGAAATGAGGCCTATACGTTTTGCATATATTAGCTAGTATTGTAATTTGATTGTGCCTAATTTTTCCTCATTTTTGAATTGTAGATAATTCTAACTATTCATTTAAATCTTTGTAAAAAAAAAAAAAAAAAAAACACTCTGATACCCCTGTTAGAACTTTTTTTTAATACATTTTTATTCATTTAAAGGGTTAAAGTTGAGATGTATGGTTACGATCAATGATTACCATTCAACTTTGTTTCCCCCAGTTGCAGAAATTACATAAGTGCCAAATATTGCATAACAAGTTACTGTTAGTGTTTATTTACTGTTATTAAAGGGGAACTTCACTCATGGAATAAAACAGAAAATACCTTACACACAAACAAACCAACCAACCACATGTCACATGCATAAAGCATCTTGTTGTGTTTTGTACTTAATGTGGAAGTGTGTGGATTGTTATTTTTTTCAGACATATAGAAGGATGTTGATCTAGTTGTTTTTTGATGCCCAGGAATAAATCAGTGTTCCCATTCACTAAGTGGTGTAAATATGTGACCCATGCTACTATATCTGGGGTAGTGCAATCCAATTGTAAATAGTTTATAATTACTCTGTGCATGACTGATATATTTACACATAGCCTAACACAAAAGTGAAACTGTACATTAAAAATAAAATTAAAAAAAAAAAATATATATATATATATACACACACCGATCAGAACCAGCATTAACTTCTTTGATCTACAGTAGCTCATGGGCCAGCCTTCGCTTCCCACATGCATCAATGAGCCTTGGCCACCCATGACCCTGTCACCAGTTCACCACTGTTCCTTCCTTGGACCACTTTTGATAGATACTGACCACTGCAGACCGGGAACACCCCACAAGAGCTGCAGTTTTGGACATGCTCTGACCCAGTCGTCTAGCCATCACAATTTGGCCCTTGTCAAACTCGCTCAAATCCTTACGCTTGCCCATTTTTTCTGCTTCTAACACATCAACTTTGAGGACAAAATGTTCACTTGCTGCCTAATATATCCCACCCACTAACAGGTGCCCTGATGAAGAGATAATCAGTGTTATTCACTTCACCAGTCAGTGGTCACAATGTTATGCCTGGTCAGTGTGTGTGTGTGTACAGTTTCACTTTGTGTTAAGGCTATGTGTAAATATATCAGTCATGCACAGACAGTGAGTGCCACTTCTAATTTAAATCAGCTGACTGCTTAAATGACTGTCAAGCTTGTAGGTAAATTTTGAGATGATGTATACACTTTATTTTTATTTGTTAAACCGAAATTAGCATGATATAATAAAATCCGCGTGTAATTCATTCAATTTCGGCCAGCAATGAGATAATGCGGAATATTTCGTGACTGCATACAGAGACATGCCTTTCGTGAGGACTACTGTCAAAATAAAAGCCATCCTCTTTATAAATAAATCCTCAGGCTCTAAAATACTTTAACTTTGCCTCCAAATGACTTCGATATACGATATAGCTTCATTTTCAGTTCAGACTTGTTTATAATGCTGTGTGTGTATGTGTGTACAGTTTCACTTTGTGTTAAGGCTATGTGTAAATATATCAGTCATGCACAGACAGTGAGTGCCACTTCTAATTTAAATCAGCTGACTGCTTAAATGACTGTCAAGCTTGTAGGTAAATTTTGAGATGATGTATACACTTTATTTTTATTTGTTAAACCGAAATTAGCATGATATAATAAAATATTCTCAAATTTTCAAACATATTTTCCCCTGCAAATAAGCAAAATATCTGACAATCAAAAATGGTATTAGCAATCAAGCAGGTAATATGGTCAACCAGCTGCGTATTAATAATATTGATAGGCTAAATGTTAAAAATGAGATTTCATACCATTATTTAAAGATTTTACAAATGTTCTGCTCCAAATGTAGGATATTTCTTTTCAACGCGTTCCACAAGCCAAAACAGGATTTTCAGCATGCGTCGATTAGACCGATAGCGACATCTGCTGGACGGAAACCGTTAGTACTTTTATGATACCAGTGCAGGCGTTTTAATATTCCACTAGGCTGTTACCTATTAATAGACCATATGACCACATTCTCCCCGCAGAGATCTCAGGAGCCCATTTTAGAATATATGTAGGTTGGGAAAGGTCGTTTATTCAATCATTTATTCATTTCTCATTGTATTTATCAAGACCACTTATCTCATTGTTTGTTTTTCTGTAGGCTCGCTGCCTGGCACCAAGACGTGTTTTCGGTGATGGTGACTTTGTGATAGGTCGTCTCGAAGGGTGGAGAGGTGCGCACCAAATAATTAACCATCGACATCGTGCTCTGGTCACTGCATTGAATGATTATGAGCAGCAGCAGACTTTATTTACGACTGCAATCATGTCGTTTTTATTCCGGTGGTTTGAGAGCGAAATATCACCGGACCCTGGACAGGATCGAGTTAATGCTGCCTCCTAAATTAAGACCTCTCTACAATCATCCTGCTGGTAAAGACATTACTCTGCTCCTGTCTAAAGAAACACATTCATTTAATTCATGTTTTCTGTATTATAATCTTTGCATCTTTTCTATATTATATCTGTAATGTTATTAATGCTATTTCTCATGGGGTCATACAGTGGCCCCAAAAAGAATTTGCACACATTTAAATACATGTTTGATAAAGAAAGATAGCACAAGCACATCTTTCATGCAAACATTTAACAGTTTAAGTTGTAAATCAAATTATAGGCTACATTTAAAAATTAGACATTAATTGAAAACATATATATGGACTACATAAATGAACTTCATACATCCTTAATAACCTTGGGAATACAAAATGGCTCGGCGAGCTGTTAGTCCTGAGAAAAGATAGGGTAATTTGTTTGCAGCTGCAGTTTGTTGCAACGAAATCCATACATTTTAAGTCTGATTTAAGAATTAAAATACTTTTAGGGCCTGGCTTGGACAGTTTGAATGAGTCTTATGTGCATCTTTCTGTCCCACTATTGTGTTGTATGGTGTCCTGTCCACCATAACCACCTAGACCTGGGCTGCGTCCGAAATCGCATACTCTTTGAGTAGGTACTTATTTGAACTTCACGACTAAAAAAGTATGTTCTGTGTAGTATAAGTGTGTGTAGTATGAATGTAATCTGGACATACTGCATTCACCATGTTGGCCTTATCATGTGACCTACCAGTGTCAGTTGCGTTGCGTCACCTCCATTCATAAATCCTTTCCCGTGGCCTCATGGAATAGTAAAGTGTCCATCGTATGCACACTCCAGAATCTCGCCGGAAGAAGTAGGTCATCCGGGTACTGTCTGCCTACTCTTTTATGAGTACTGTGATTTCGGACATACTTCTTTTGTCAAACATTATTTCGCATACTATATAGTAGGAAAGTATGCGATTTCGGATGCAGCCATAGTTTCCTATTTGGTTCTTTCCAGAGATCTTGATGGAGTTGTTGGTCCCTGTACTGTTGATGCTAAGGGTATGTTTACGCGACAACAATGTACTAAAAACGGAAAAGTTATTCCTTTGTGTCTTTGCATTGTCAAAAAGATCCCAGTTCACACGGATCCACGAAAACGAATAAAAACGCCGTGTTATTCATGCCAGGCCAGTAGTTGGCGATGTCACTTTGTAAAGAAACACTATGCACTTATAGACTGAACATGTAATATGCATGCCATGACGTCACCGTTTTCACAAGTTTGTTTTCAGGTCCCCAAAACGTTGTTGTCGTGTAAATGAATAGCCATAATGCATAAAAAGTTTTCTGATTTTAGTTGAAAACAGTGTTGTGTAAATGGCCCCTAAATTTGAATTAAATAAACTTTTGAAAATAGTTTTCAAAGTGAAAGTTTTTGAAAACGATACTGTTATTACATAAAAGGCAAATTTGTGAAAACGGTGACATCATGCGCATGCGTATTACGTGTTCAGTCTATAGGCACGTAGTGACATCGCCAACTACTGGCCTGGCATGCATAATACAGCATTTTTAGTCGTTTTCACGGATTGGTGTGAAAAGGGATCGTTTTGACAACGTTGTCGTCTTTACGCAAAAAACGTAAAAGAAAACGTTATAGTTTTTAGTACATTGTTGTCGTGTAAACGTACCCATAAAGTTTAAATCATTAAACTATTCCAATGATCCTGGGTTATAATTTCTTGTCATATACTGCATATATACTGGAGAGCATCAAATAAAAAAAAAACTTAACCAACAGTAGCACTTTGTAGAGCTTCACGATTAATTGATAAAAGATTGCGATCTCGATTAAAACACCCATGTGATCTTATTCCTAAATGACAACGATTCGGCTATGTGACTGTCTATTAAACATTTGATAAGTATGATCACAGCGGATATTCAAATCTGTATTCGTGCAGTTGTCATGAATAGGTAAGAAACAGCTTCACAAACAGTCTTTTCAACCACACAGTATTTCTGTTACAATAATTCAAATTATCACTGAAGTGCTGGGATAAAAGCTTATAGTTCGGATGTCTATGGTAGCGATCAAAATGATGATTGTATCAATTACATCGGTGGCGACAAGTGACTGTTATTTGTCATTGAATGTATTTGCCATTAAATTTTTGAGTCATTGAATCATTCATTTAGCCTAGAAATCTAGACGCACTGTAGCGGGGGCAAATATAATTTGCAGCCAGGGCGTCTAGCAACTCTCCGTTGGCTTGCGAGCTGGAAAAACCAAACTCTAGTCAGGCCAATCACATCGTGTATAGAGTAGGTGGGTGGGCTTAACATAATGACGGCAGAGTTACGACGGTTCCGCATGCTACTTGAAAACAAAGAAGCTGGCGAACAGCAGTCTTTCGAATCGGCTTTGGCCGCGACTCTGGAAGACTTGGAGTTAAGCTTTTCTTTGAGAAAAGAACAAAGAACGGCACTGTGGTCATTCTTAAAAAAGGAAGATGTGTTCGGAGTTTTGCCGACCGGATACAGCAAAAGTTTAATCTATCAACTAGCTCCGCTTCACCTTCTTCGTTGCTCTGGTTGGTTGTAGCGCTATCCTATTGCGTGCAGAGGGAATTTGAAAGACAACCGTTTATCCCGCCCCTCGGATTGAGCCCTGCCAATGGTGTGTTCCCAGACCCAACATCTTGATGTGGGTCTGGCTTGTCAGGCTATCATTCATTCAAATCGATTTAAAAAAAAAAAATTTTTAAATAGACTGCAGCAATTAACATTTTGTCATAACCTTTTGTAAAATTCATGTTTTTTTTTTTGTTTTGTTTTTTTGTGTGTGTATATTCAGAATCGTGGGAAAATTGTGATCTTTATTTTAATTTAAAAAAATTTGTGATTCTCAATTTATCCGTAATCGTGCAGCTCTAGCACTGTCATAATTTCTCACAGGATATTTTCTTTTTTTTCCTCAGGGCCAAAGACGGTTTTCTTCTGGGCACCTGTTTTTAAATGGGTGAGATGAGAATTGTTTTCCCCTCAGTTTAAATATTAAAAATACACAAATATTAAAATACAGCACTCAACATCACCTTTTACCAACTTCTGTTTTTACATTTTTGCAATTCTAAGGCTAAATTGTACATTGTCTTGGCCTTGGATGTTTGTGCTTTACTTAATTATAGAGAATGCAATGAAAATTACTAGTTATAGTAGGCAATAGTTCATCATTTACTCACCCCCATGCATTTTAAACCCATTCTTTCTTCGTTGGAACACAAAAGGAGATAAAAGTGTCAGAATGTTGCTGCTCTTTGTATACAAGGAAACACTGACCACACCTGGCAAGCAAAGATTTTCAAGGCGTAACTTAAATTTCTCTGTAGTCCTTACACAAAACAATTTATGGCTTTGTAAGATTTAGAATGTAGTGTGAAAGTTGCATGGACTATTTTCATTATACGTTCATTATAACATTCATTATATGGAAGAGAGCACCTTGAACATTCTGCTAAGCTTCTTATTTTGTGTTCCGTGGAAGACAGGTTTGTAAAGGCATGTGGTGATAAGGATGATTTTTGAGTGAACTAAACCTTTAAGTTAACAAATTGGCATTGCATATTTTGCAATTCGAAATGTTGTATGCTGCAGTAAATGCAATCATATCATGAATTATCTGCTGATCAAGGCCTTATGGCAAGCTCACTCTTGTTTGCTCTTTCTTTCCTCATGCAGGGTTTAGTTGTGGCTGGATTTTCTGATATGACCCGACCACCAGAAAAGCTCAGTCTCTCTCAGTCCTGCGTCATTACAGCCACAGGTACTTGTTCAAGGTGGAGCGACAGAGACATGCTTGATGTTGTTTGGCCAAGATTTATCAACATCAGTAGCTGTTGTCAGTGTCCTCTAGATTAGAATATCTCATCTAAAGCCTCATAGTAACCTGAGATTAGTTTGGCTGAAAATAGAACTTGAAACGATCTCAGGAAACTAAATACCTAAGCAGTAGATCCAATTTGACTGTCAAGAAAATATTCTCTCTGTGTCTGTTTTTCTGATGCTGAGAGAGCATTTCTGAGACTGGTAGTTTTTTCTCTCAGCATAACTGTTTAAAAAATTGCTCATACTACCATTCAGTAGCTCAAGTGTAATCTTGCCTTAAGTTTTGACCTATAATCTTAATATAACAAGGCTAAGGCCTTAACCCACTTTACCCACACAAATCGTTGATTCCGCAATGAGGATTTTATTTCAACACAGCGACTCTCTCTTGTTTATTTCCAGGATTAATCTGGTCAAGGTACTGCTTGGTGATCATTCCCAAGAACTGGGCTCTGTTTGCTGTTAACTTCTTTCTGGGCATATGTGGAAGCACCCAGCTCATAAGAATATGGAGGTTAGTCATTACGAGTTCTGTTCTAAGGTCAGCTTTGTTTACTACCATCAGTCTAAATACACACAGGAGACAAACTTATTCGTAGAGTTCAATGGTTTGGAGTTTAACAAGATACTAACAAAAAGTACATTTAGGGCCAGATTTACTAATTAACCCTTTTGGCTTTAAAAAACTACTGTCAGGATTTACTAAAGACATGCAGTGAAAAATTAGCACTGAAAAGGCACGGGCAGGGCTATTTTTGCGGATGACCTTATTGCATATACATTTGTATGAGTTTCCCTTTCAGATGCAAAATTGGAGAGTATTTAAATGGTTCATGCAAGGTGATTTACTAAGGTCTACACTAGTCAATTTACTGGTATTTGCACCTTTATTTACCACCCAAAAAAACCTTAAACCAGACGCTAATTTGGTAGATTGCGTTGGTTATTATGGAAATTATCCGGCTGCGTCTGTGTTCTTTAATTTGAGCGTCGTCAGTAGATCACACGCAGAACTGTCCACTCCCATCGGCACTTTTTTTGAATTACGCTCACACTAATTTGCCATGTTTAGTAAATCTGGCCCTTAAAGGATTAGTTCACTTCAAAATGAAAATTTCCTGATAATTTACTCACCCCCATCTCAGCCAAGATGTTCATGTCTTTCTTTCTTCAGTCGAAAAGAAATTAAGTTTTTTTTTGAGGAAAATATTCCAGGATTTTTCTCCATATAATGGACTTTAATGGCAACCAACGGGTTGAAGGTCCAAATCAATGCAGTTTCAAAGGGCTTCAGTGGGCTCTGCACAATCCCAGTCCGGGAATAGGGACTTATCTAGCGAAACGATCGGCCATTTTCTAAAAATACATTTTTAACCTAAATTGCTCATCTTGCGCTGCTCTGCGACGCGCAACGGATTACATAATCACGTCGGAAAGGTCATGCTAGACGTAGGCGGAAGTACCACCCCAGTGTTTACAAAGCGAACGTGCAAAGACTAATACAAACGCCCTTTAGCAAAAAAAAAAAAACTCCATCTCATTTTCTCCTCCAACTTCAAAATCGTCCAACATCGTTGTTTTACCTTTTTTTCTGCTAAAGGGCATTTGTATTAGTCTTCGCACGTTCGCTTTGTAAACACTGGGGCGTTACTTCCGCCTATGTCTAGCGTGACCTTTCCGACGTGATTGCGTAATCCGTGGTGCGTCGCAGAGCAGCGCAAGATGAGCAATTTAGGTTAAAAAGTATATACATTTTTATTTATTTTTTTTTAGAAAATGACCGATCGTTTTTCTCTAGATAAGACCCTATTCCTTGGCTAGGATCGTGCAGAGCCTCTGAAGCCCTTTGAAACTGCATTGATTTGGATCTTCAACCCGTTGGTTGCCATTGAAGTCCATTATATAGAGAAAAATCCTGGAATGTTTTCTTCAAAAAACTTAATTTCTTTTCGACTGAAGAAAGAAAGACATGAACATCTTGGATGAGATGGGGGTGAGTAAATTATCAGGAAATTTTCATTTTGAAGTGAACTAATCCTTTAAAGGGTTGGTTCACCCAAAAATTTAATTTTGGTCATTAATTACTCACCCTCATGTTGTTCCAAACACGTAAGACCTTCCTTATTTTCGGAACACAAATTAAGATATTTTAGAGAGCTTTCTGACCCCACATAGACAGCAACACAACGACCACTTTCAAGGCCCAGAAAGGCAGTAAAGACATCATTAAAATAGTCCATGTGACTACAGTGGTTCAGCCTTAATGTTATAAAGCAACGAGAATACTTTTCATGGGCAAAAAAACAAACAAAAATAACGACTTTATTCAACGTCTTCTCTTCCCTGTCACTCTCTTACGCTATTCACGTTGTTGGGCTATTCACACAGTGCAGCGTTTCCAGGTTCTACGGCAGAACGCCAGCTCATTATTGGTTGAGCACCACATGCATGTGTTGTGGTGCTTACGTGAATCACGGAGGAGAAGAGATTGTTGAATAAAGTCGTTATTTTTGTTTGTTTCATGTGCACCAAAAGTATTCTCGTTGCTTCATAACATTAAGGTTGAACCACTGGAGTCACATGGACTATTTTAATGATGTCTTTACTACCTTTCTGGGCCTTGAAAGTGGTTGTTGTGTTGCTGTCTATGTGGGGTCAGAAAGCTTTCGGATTTCATCAAAAATATCTTAATTTGTGTTCTAAAGATGATCGGTCTTACAGGTTTGGAACGAAATGAGGGTGAGTAATTAATGACAGAATTTAAATTTTTGGGTGAACTAACCCTTTAAGCTGTTAAATGTGACAATATACTTTTAAATGCATAAAAATTTACTAAAAAAAAAAAAAAGGATCTCTTTTTTTTCCCTCTCCAAAGTATTTATCTGGCAGAAAATCTAGAATGATCTCATTTGGAGTGGCAGCATCAAAAGCTACAGTATTTTTAAAGCTAATATCAAGCTACTAAAAATGTAGTTGAGTGAGTTACTACATCTTCGTTTTATTTATTTAATTTTATTCACCAACACTGACAGTTTGACTTTTTTTTAATTAAACCTCAAATGACTTATAAATGCTTGTTACGTAATGTTTACACAACAAAACACCCTTTTGTTTATCACACTGGCCCTGGGCCTACTACGTATTTAGTACTAATATTTACTTTTGCTGAGAGACACTGTGTATCAAAAGGGTGTTTTTCAATTCAGTCATTGTTCACTGGTTGATTCCATTATGAATTTAAACTTCAAAATGTACAAAGTTGCATTCTTATTATTTAAAAAAACTAATAAAATTGTTTGATTTTTATATATAAATATTTTGTCTATTTTTAAAGTAAATTTTGTATTACTTTTTTTTTTTTTTTTTTTTTTTTTTTTTTCTTTCAAAATAAGTAAATTTATGGATTGCATAAGATATTACAGAATAGTCCAAGGATGGGCAACTCTGGCTCTTGAGGTCCACAGTCCTACAGAATGTTGCTCCATCCTTAATCAAACACATCTTCCTGTAATTTAACAGAACAGTGGACTTTGAGGCTCTGTGTTGCCTATGCCTGGCAAAGTAATTTATGGTAAACCATGATACTGTATATGATCTCCATTAGTATTTGAAACATGTTTTATGTACATAAAA
The DNA here is from genome assembly GCA_039654105.1 of Coreius guichenoti. Lineage (NCBI taxonomy): Eukaryota > Metazoa > Chordata > Actinopteri > Cypriniformes > Gobionidae > Coreius > Coreius guichenoti. The sequence goes on from CM077170.1 coordinate 10,443,280, forward strand.
AGATGAGAGATTTGTTATGGCCAATATATTTTGCACTTAAAGGTGCAGTGTGTAATTTTTAGCGGCATCTACCGGTGAGGTTGTGAATTGCATTGACCCACTGCTCACCCCTTCCTTTCGGAGCACATAGAGAAGCTACGGGGGCCGACACAGGACAAAAATGTCGTCGTCTGAGAGAGCAGAGAGTTACTAGCACTCTGTAGAGAACTTTGTCCGTTTAGGGCTACTGTAGAAACATGGCAGCACAAAATGGCAACTTCACTGTAAGGGGACCCGTGGTGTACGTAGATAGAAATGGCTCATTCTAAGGTAATAAAAACATAACTGTACATTAAGTAAGTTCTTTATACTCCACTGAAAACATATGTATGTTATATTGCATTTCTGTCAATAGATCCTCATAAATACTACACACTGAACCTTTAACTTTTTAACATGCTCATTACTCAATAATTAATTATACTTGGTGTTACTTTTTCCAAGAGTAAAGTCTTTTTCTCCATTTGAAAGTGCGCTTGATGAATCCATTACACAAAAGTTATTCGTGTCTCACAAAGAAAACACACGGACTGCAAATACATTACCAACCAAACAAAAACACACATTCTTTCCATGAGTGTTGTCACGTGGCGAGTCACGCTTATGCTGATATACCTGATGATTCTGGAATGCAATTTATCATTCATGGAATCCAAAAAAACAGAAAGCACAAGTTTTTGTGTTGTGTTATGTTGTAATGCTAAACTTAATGGTAGAATTGTGTGTATTACGAGTATGACGTGCCGGGACCCATTATGAGATGGTTGGGAATTGTAAGAAATTTTCCGGTTCCGGTTCCATTCAAATTATTAAACAACTAATTATTAAAAAATAGTGGTAAGGAAAAATGCACAATACTAGGGTTGGGTATTATTTTAATTGATTCCTAATTTCGATTCCAATAAGGTAAAAAAAAAAGTCTTATTGCAAAACATTTCATTGTAGCTGAATACCATGAACAAAGATAAACAGGCTAGGAACTTTTGCCTATGGTTTAAAAATACCATAGCAAAAACAACTAGCCTAACTAATATAAATTTCAAGCATCATTAAAACAAGGAAACACTCAGTAATTAAAAAAGAACAAATAAACAAATTAGCAACTGCACAAATAAATACAATTGAACAAATATATGATTGAAATAAACATTTTCAGGTGTTCAGGTACAGAAACTGTAATCAAATGTAAAATAGCACTGCACTTTATGAATAAAATATAGGCTATACATTACTATAGCCTATATTTTATTAATATAGTATTAATTTTATTAATGTAGTAGTAATATAGTAATAGTTACAAAAGTTATTCTGTCTAGAACAGCGAGTGAATTTTCTTGTCTTTTGTTTGATTTACGTTATCATAAAGACAGAATCAGGAAAATCTGCTGTCGCTTTGAGTTGCACGGATCCCATACTGTACTTACACATGCGTTTTCATCTTTTCTTTTCAACTGTCTTTAAGACATAACCGACTGTGTTCACGAGAATATTTTGACATATTTTTGTGTGTATGTGTTCGTTCATGTGCTGTGCAAAAAGACAATGGTTTAAAATCACATTAAAATGCGCACACACAGAAACCAATAAGTGGAACCGAAATGCGCGTTTCTTATACCCCTTTTCCACCAAGGAAGTGCTGGTGCTGGTTCGGAGCCAGAGCCTAGTTTCAAATCGGTTTATTGTCTTTCCACACCCAAAGCACCACCACCGAACCAGGAAAAGTGGTTCTTAAGTAGCACCAAATCATTGCTGGTCTAGAAGTAAGAACCGCTTGCGTCAGCAGCTGGGGGCGGGGTTACCGTGCCCAACAAGACGAACGGAAACTTGACATTTTTCAATTAGCAGCTATTCGAGCTAATAGCTGCTCGATTGTAATCTCCGTCTGTACAAAATTATGGCGAGCTGCACGAATGCGTTGGATTCGCTGTGTTTTGATGCCGATGTAGGATCGCAAAGCCATGTGCATCAATAGTAACGCAACGTTCGCCATTGTTGATGGAAGGCTTGTTCGAGATGCATCGGTGCTGTGCAGACCGATCGCCGTATGACATCAAAGTACAACGAGAGCATAAGACTCCTTATGCTTTTGAATCGCTCATGCGGTATTTTGATATCATGCGCTGATCGGTCTGCGCAGCGCCAATGAATCTCGAACAAGCATGGTGTGTTTGTGTTTCCCGCTGCCTCGCTAGAGTTGCTGAGAAAGATGAGACGTATACAGTGACGTAAGACCTGGCTCTGTGGTGGCTCTCTAGCATGTGGAAAGGCAAACCGGTTCTTAGAAGGCTCGTCAGTCGAACCAACTCCGAACTGGAACTAGCACTGGCTCTGAACTAGTACCCGGTTCATTCTGGTGGAAAAGGGGTATTATAGAATCACCGGTTCTGGGGAATTTGTAACCGGTTTTTGATACACATCCCTACCAATCAGAGAGGTTCCTGAATCTCAATCAAATTGGTTAAAATGAATGGAGAATATCTTGTGTTTTTCCGTGGGCACTTGACCATTTCGGCCATAGGATCGGTGCCTATGTTGGTGGAGGTTGTGAAGGTGCCTTGTAATTGTGGTACATGAGTTTTATGGGAAAAAATCTAATACACCCACATCTAGTAAGTCCAGTGAAAGGTGAATTGGAAGTAATGGAGAGTTTAGCACAGCTCTCAAGCCAGAGCCCTTGAGGTCGACTTTCCTGCAGAGTTTAGGTGCATTCACGCCATGTCGTAATTACTGTAATTATGAGATTGGAACTTGTAAAAAGTGTTCACGTCCTCGTAGAGCTCTTAATTACATTTTGTAAGCTGAGAATTTTCTGAGAGCTCCTACTTGTACCATGTGACCGCTGTACAACGTGACCGCTGCAGATTCATTTAGGCTTTAGGTGCATTCGACTTGAAGCGGCGTGCACAGACCGATCAGAGCATTACATAAAAGTACAGCGAGAGCGATCCAAAAGCATACGGAGCTGTCTGCTCACGGGAAGACGTGAAGTCATGAAGACATGTTCCTGTTCCCAGCAACATATAGTGTTTCTTCAGCATCTATAGTGCTTTGGCTAAACCATTATGCATTCAAAAGGAGTGACACACTTTGTATTTGTGTGTGTGTAGGTACAACCAACAGCTCAAGGAGAAAGGAGAGGAAGTGCAGCAGACTTGAAGTGCCATTTAGTCTGACAGAAGTGGAGCGGTGATTAAAGTTTTGCTGTTTTTCAGTTACTGTAAAAGCAATGAATCAGCATTTTGCACACATAATTCATGTTATATATATCAAACAAATCTGTGTAAAGTGTTCCTTTTTTTTTTTCCTTTTTCTTTTTTTTTTTTTTAAAGTTAAAATGTTATCACACTTGTTTTGTGCCAAGACAGTCACAGTTTTGTTTTTCAAGACTTACACCTAAAAGTAACTCAGTTGTATTCCTCATTATTAGGTCACTTTGGATAAAAGCGCCTGCTAAATGAATAAATATAAATGTAAGACTTCTTTGTGTAAATGTGTAATACAAACAGCTAAGATCAGACTGAAATGTCCAGGGATATTGATAAAAATAAGAACTAAAAATGTTTCTAGTATGTCAAGTTTATTTTCTAATTTGATTCCCATATGACCCCTTTAAAATAAAAAAAATAATGGTCATTTGACACAAACTAAAATCCTGCATGAATGCACTGTATGCCATATCAATGTTGTGTTTTTTTGCATTAAGAGATCAGATGAACACAGGCAGTGTGTAAAGGCATTACCTGATCAGACACAGGAATAAACAGACTTTGTCCTTTACATGGACAGAACAGACACACGATGATAGACAATGTTTTAAAGTGTTTTTGTTGTAGCGCCTTATTGCACATAATAGTAATATCTCTGTCAATTTATGCATTTATTAAATCAAAGTTGAATCAACACTGATTAATGGGACAAAAGACTGTTTTGTAATCCCACATCTTTGCATTTTGAGTCAACCGTGCACTTTTCCCCAGAGCTGCATCCTACACACTGGGTTTCAATAACGCTTAAGGTTCATTAAGCACCGTACATTTCCAGACCCTCTCCACTGCTAAATCAGGAATCAAGGGTGTATGATGAACACATGCATCATTTTGTTCCCTCATGCTATATTATACCCGTTAATCTCCTCTAAACTTGTTTTCAGTGTATCCTACACAGTGACTAAATTAAGTACGCAAGGCGTTTGAATCATCCGTCTGTCTCAAAACGTATACGTCACACTTCACCTCTGCAGCCCACACTCTTGTCAGATATGAACAGCATAGAATAGAAATTCTGTGTTCTGCTTTCTGCATGAATATGAACAAATGGTACAGCTGTATGAGTAATTTTATCAGATTTATGTTTGCATTTATATTTAGCAATTTCGCAGATGTTTTTAGGCAAAATGTTACAACACAAACAATATGTAATATAGTCTCCTAACCAGGCAAATAATTAATTTGTCTGTTGACACTGAAAGCGAAGATGCTGTGTGATGCAATATAGTCACAGCCAATCAGAGCATTGATGTTTAGAGGAGAAGGATTTTGGACCAAAGAGATTTTACAGTGAGCAGTGATGCAGGAGAAATAAAATAAGATAGCCTGCACCTTGTCATGGTCACACAATAAATTATTTAAAACAATAAAAATAAAATGACCGCTTTTATCGCTTTTCGTTTTATAACATTAAGTGATAAAATAGTGCAGCAATACAAACATTGTTACATGTTTGAACAAAGACTGTTAAATGCCATTCTTTTTATTTGATTTGATTGTGTGCTTCTATATGCTAAATAGATTTAAGATCTTATCTCAACTGTTGCAATAAGTTGTGATGGTATTTTAGGTGTTTTTAGCTGAGCATTTAATACAGAGAAATGAAGAACATGCTATGAGAAAAGATTTGGGGTTTATATACAGTCAAACCAAAAATTATTCAGACACCAGATATAATTTTTTACTAGTGGATGCAGGACACTATAGTTCATTTATGTAATTGAGGATAGCAAAATAAAGTAAACTGTGACATATTATACCCAAAACTTCTTTATACAGTGGACTACCAGTAAAATTGATAAAAATGTGGGACCAAAATGATTCAGACACTTTGACCTGACTATGGTTTGCTTAAGTGTTTTTCTTTAATTGCTAATGCGACCTTTTACACCACAGACTGAACAAAATTAAGCATTGATTGGTTGACCAAAATTGGTTATCTAATTGTGTACTTAAATTTAACAGCTGACAGCTGATTGGTTGATTGTAATCCATTAGAACTTTCTATCAAAGTTATCTAACATTATGAAGATTAATTTGTTCTGACACAGTTTAACTCTGAGTTCTTGTCATATTTTATTAAAATTTTCTAAACTATAGCGAATAAACTGTGATAATGTGAGAAAATGTTGAAGGTGTCTGAATGAATTTTGGTTTGACTATATCTCAGACTTTGCACCTGTTCACCTGACTTGAATGACTTTGTGTACTGAAAGAGTTGACAGTTGTAAGTGCAAATAATAAAGTAAATATTGAGAAAGAGAGTCTTGTGAACGTCTCACTCCCTATGATGTTAGAATAGGTCAGATACAATAAATAACTAAATGCAACTGTAAAGCTGTTTAAGTGAAAATAAGTCTTATGCTTACACGTGACCACACACAAGTTTAATTTAGTCAGCATTGATTGACATATTTTAAAATCAGCCATTTAGCTATTTACTGGCCATATCCATTATTTACTTCTTTTATTTACAATTCTACACTGCAATAATCTTTATCAAGGTCTTTATCTTGTTCAGTTTCAGTAAAATACAGAATCCTTAAAATTAAGTCATTTTAAAATCGCAGTATGGTGTTAAGATCTTGGTTTTAGAGAATGCACTTTGCTTCTCTTTTATGAAAAAGAACTCATCTTTAAACCTCATCTCAAATGGGTTATTTTATATTTTATTTGCAATGTAAACGGCAATCTGAAACTAACTTAAAGGGTATGTTCACCCAAAAATGAAAATTATCCCATAATTTATTCACCCTCAACCCATCATACGTGTATATGACTTTCTTCTTTAATCCAAACACAATCAGAGTTATATTTAAACATATCCTGCCTCTTCCAAGTTTTATTATGGGAGTGAATAGAGCCTTTTTGAAAAATAGAGTTTTTGAAGCTCCAAAAGGCGCATTAATCCATCATTAAAGTAATCCATACGACTCCAGGAAGTTAATAAAGGCCTTCTTTAGCGAAGCGATGAGTCGGGTCAGAGGTCACTCTTCCGCCAGAACTAGACTCACATACGGCCATTTCCGGAAGCCAGTAATTATAGTTTATAAAGTTATAAATGTGGATATTTTTCTTACAAGAACGATTACTTTTATGATGGATGGATGTGCTTTTTGAAGCTTCAAAAACTCAGGCTCTGCTCACTCCCATTATAAAGCTTGGAAGAGCCAGGATATTAATTAATATTATTAATATAACTTAAGATGTATTGAGGGTGAGTAAATTATGGGATAATTTTCATTTTTGGGTGAACTAACCCTTTAACTATAATGGCATCGACAAATTTGAATTCTGATTTGCAAGTGTTATTGATAATTTTTCAGTGTGTGTGTGCACGCAATGCTAAGTGTACGAAAGTACAAATCTATAAATTTAATTCATTTTCTCCACAGAGAAATAATTGATTTTTAGCGATTAATGTTAACCCTTTCAACACAGACCTACCAGGAAATGTGACGTGAAATGATGTAATATTCTGTAGAAGCCAACAGTCAATCTGATGTCGACTTCATTTTTAAAGGAATAATTCACCAAAAAATTAAAATTCTGTCATCATTTACTCACCCTTATGTTGTTCCAAACCTGTATGAGTTTCTTTCTTCTGTTTAACTAAAAAGAAGATATTTTGAAGAATGTTGATAACCAGAAAGTTGACGGTAGCCATTGACTTCATAGTAAGAAAAAAAAAAAAAACACATAATATGTCAACGGCTACCACTGCTACCTTCCACTACCACAATGCATTGTAAATTATTAAATGAAGTCCCTACAAGAGTCTCAATCAATATCTGAATAGTATACTCATGAGTCATTACTTCTGGTAATAGTTTTACAGTTTTTATAAGTTTAATAACTTAAAAGTTATAATGCTTTAAATAATCTGGTTGGTTTTTTAAAACTCTTTACAGAGCAAATACCTAGAAATTAACAGCAAATAAAAATAATAAGAAAATAAACGGCAAATTTACAATTGCTGGGAAACTGATCTGTCTAACACCTTAAAGGCACAATATGTAAGATTTTTGGATTAAAATATCCAAAAACCACTAGAACAGTGTTATATATTTTGTTGACTTGTGTACTTACATTATACCAGATGTGTCAGAATGTTTAAATCCAGAGAAATAAGCCTTTTTTACCAGGACACGGACCATGTCCGTGCGTCGTCTATCAATGACATCATACCTGTGTTACCCTTGATTTCCGGTTTTATTTTGTAGAAACCATGGAAACACCAGAGACGCTTTAATATATCATATGTTTTATTAGACAAGGGAACAACTGTTTGAATACATTCATCGACAGAAAACTAATCGTTATATAGCTCAACATGTTTAGTCTTATTGTTTGAATCTCATTTTCATGATTTACCGCGCCCAATATTGATCTAGCTTACTGCAGTGTGCAACAAGTGTCTCATAGTAGCTGCAGAACGAACGCACAGAGTAATGTTAGTGCATAATTTTCAACACGCTCAAATGTATCTGACATGATCAACAGCGCTGCGTTACCCCCATAGACTGTAAAAAAAATATGGACGTAGTGTCCGTGACGTCACCCGTAGGTTTCTGAAGAGCAGTTTTAAAGCGTAAAGTCGGCCATTGCCATCTTGGCAGCGTGTCATCACGCGTCACTCCCGTATAACTGAAAATGGGCAAAGAGGCGGGACGTGGGTGGAGCTAAGGTGACATGACGGCTAACAGACAGCAGACAAACAGCGAATCCACCTGTCACTCAAGTGGCCACGCTCTTAATTATGCTGAACTTTAAGGCTTAACATAATTTAAACGAATGAGTTGTCATTAAGGGCAAAATTTGCTGTAAAGTTGGGCATTTTAACATGAGGCTCAATGAGATTCTGCTCCCTTTTGGAGCCTGTCTCTAGCGGCCAGTCGATGAATTGCAGTTTAAGTCACTTCCGTATAGGCTTCAAGAGAAACTGGGGGAGGTTGCCGCTTGGTTACCCAACATATTGTACGCTTGACCGGAAGAAGCGGAAGCGGCAACTGTGGCATAATAAAAGTTCTGCTGCTCTCCAGCCATGTGTCGCGCTCGTCTCTCATTAGCAATCGCTCCAGCGGCCACGTTGCGCTCCCACAGCACTCGGCCTTCTGCTTCATACTACAGTAACGTTAATAATCTCGTCCATGGACATGATTTCTGCCCCATCCCGATTATTTTCCACCGGCTGTGAGGTGAAGACGACATCTCCCATTAATCCACGCTCATCTCAGCGTCATCAAGCTACACCTTTGTTTTGAATAGAGGGTATGCATGTGACGTCACCGTCAGCCAGCGTGACTGCGGTTACGCCCACTGAGTGGCAAAAAGACTGAGAGGCAGTATTGGTTTTCAGCGTGAATGCAGCGAAAAACACACAAAACCAGGCCCGGCGCCAGAGGGGGGGGTCGGGGGGCTTGGCCACGGACCCCATGGGCATCCCTGTGCCCCCCTCCGGACCGAGGGAGAAGGACTTGATAATAGCGTGTCATTTTCTCACTCAAACCACTGCCTGCTGCTTCTGCTACTGATTGCTTTTAGAGGGAAAAGCTGCCCATAACTGCTGGTCTAGGATCTGTTTTCTTAGTAATAATAGCATATTATTAGCGAAAAAGAGTTGGCAAAAGTTCCAGTGCGTATCTGTATTTGCGCTCGTCAAATGATTCAATTTCCAACGTGTTTTCGCTTCGGTGAGTAATGTAGCCAATCACAGACATGTTTGTTGATTTCTACAACGCAATGGCCAATCACAGGTGTTTACGCTAGAATCCACTCACCGCTTGAGTTTCTGTCCAGTGCTGAGTTCTGCACGTGCGCTAATCCTCTCTAACAAAGTGTAGACATTATGTAAATAAGAGATTCGTTGTGTAGTCAGCTTCACTGATTAATATAACGGAACTTTGTGAGATCGCGTTCATTGAATGAGTGACAGCTTTTAGTGATTATAAAGGGAGCGCTCTTAAAAAATAATAGGCCTATAATATATTCAGAATTTGAATAAAACTTTTGTTTTCCATTCTTGACAAGCGGCCACATACACGATTCAACACATAGGCCCATCCGCATGCGGGATTCACTCTCGAAATTGTGATGACTGACAGTGATAAATATTTATGTATCGAAATCAGGCTCATATAAATGTCAGGAAAACACGATTCCTGGCTACATGTCAATATCCTTTGCCAAGTTGTAAGGAACACAATATCGAGTCCAACTTTTAGTTTAAACTGATAACGGTTTGTTTTACTCTCGTTTTCCCCCATTAACTCCAGTCATGCAGCTGCTCTTCTGCCACTCAGCCCCGGCTGAGGTGTGTTCCGGCGGGAAAGTGACAGCGATGCATACCCATATAGGCAACCTCTAGCGGCGAAAAACTACATATTGTGCCTTTAAATCTCATTAATTGGACTCAGCTTTTGGAGAAGTAATTGGCCATAAAATCTCTCTGGTAATGTATTCAGGGCCCAAGGCAGTTTAAGAAGTAGGCAGAAGTCAGTCACAGATGTGCTCTATTGTCTATTTTTTATGAGAGGTCAAATAGTTACAATTAAATGCTCACTGTTGCCTTGGTAACGTGACCAACACATCATCTCCTGCTTTCAAGGTCAAGCCTTAAATTGCTGCAGTGGCAGCTCCAATTCATCTCAGTGACATTTGACACTCTCTCTGTTCCATTCTCTTCTCTGTCTCCCTCTTTCTTTTTCCACATTGATGCATTAAATATATAATACAGAAATATAATCCTTTCTCAGAGTCAGCAAATTTGGAGTATCTGGTGATGTATGGAAAGTATTCTTCTATTTTAATATGCTTAAGGGCAAGTGAAGTTGCAGGTAAATTGACTGGTTCCAAAAATAGCATCGCAATCTGTCGTCACAATCATAGCGTGTGCGAGTGTGTATGTGCCGCCCGCCACCATAAGGTAAACCTGTTTATCCCACCTGGTTTCTCCGTGTTTTTTTCCCTTGTTGTATACCTTAGGAGCCGTGCACATGTTTGCACGTGTGAGTTTGGTGGGGGTGATGGGGGATGGTGCATGAGACAGGAAGAGCTATGGAGAGAGCTGTTCTCTGAGGAGGAACGCAATTACGCAAACACAGCGATTAATGCAGTGTGAAGGACACTAGATGAGTGCCACTCGATCTCTCGGCAGTGAAGGCAGGAGACCACCTTATCCTGAGGAACTCGCGTTAATATATTCTGCCTCAAAATGTAGACGTGTCTAAAATAAAAACAAGTGTGAATGAAAAGTAGCAGAAACAGTAAGCCATATGCTGAAATGAATAAATTACCTTACCCTTGTCCATGTCACTGGGGACAAGAGTTTATGTGAACTTCATTATTTTGGGATTATGTTATGACGAAATCCCTTGATGGCATCGCACACGCTCTTTAAAGTGACAGATTGCATAAAAAATGAAAATTCTGTTATCATTTACTCAACCTCATGTTGTTCCAAACCCGTTTCTCTTGCGTGAAACACAAAAGTATATATTTATCAGCTGCTGTTTTCCGTATAGTGAATGGAGACCAGGGACAATCATTGTATTAAAATAGCAGCTTAAAGGGATAGTTCACCCAAAAATTAAAATTCTGTCGTTAATTACTCACCCTCCTGTCGTTCCAAACCCGTAAGATGTTCGTTCATCTTCGGAACACAAATTATAATGAAATCTGAGCGCTTTCTGTCCCTCCATTGACAGCCTACGCAACTACCACTTTTAAAGCCCAGAAAGGTAGTAAAGACATCATTAAAGTAATCCATGTGACTCCAGTGGTTTAACCTCAATTTTATGAAGCGAAGCGAGTGCTTTGTGCAAAAAACATAATTTACCACTTTATTTACAAAATAGTGCCATGACGCACTTACACTACACGTGAACGTGTGTTGGAGATTAATATTTTGTAAATAAAGTGGTAAGTTATGTTTCTTTTTTTTTGCGCAAACAAAGCACTCGTGTCCTCTTCATAAAACTGAGGTTAAACCACTGGAGTCACATGGATTACTTTTATGATGTCTTTACTACCTTTCTGGAGCTTGAAAGTGGTAGTTTCGTAGGCTGTTAATGGAGGGACAGAAAGCTCTCAGATTTCGTTAAAAATCTTCTTTTGTGTTCTGAAGACTAACAAAAGTCTTACGGGTTGGGAACGACATGAGGGTTACTAATTAATGACAGATTTTTTGTTTTTAGGTGAACTGTCCCTTTAATATAGAAATAGCTGGAACATATTCTGTCGTGCAGGAGCTTATCTCAATGTCACCGTGAGGAACTAAAGTGTTCCTCTATTATAGGAGTCCTTTGTGGTTTCAGCAAGTACCCACAATTGTTCTGAAGAGGAAGGACAGGTCTATTTTGTCATGGTGATTTAAAAAAAAACTGTTGTTAACATACATGAGTTTTTTCAGTGCATCATTTAAATAATATAATGTATGTAAGTAATGTTAAATGCTGAATATTATGGAAGCTTTTTCTGCCCCAGAATAAAACTGCAACTTTTTAATTGCCCAATGAATTGTGTCGTTATTTCTCAGAATTGCGAGTTTATAACACGCAATTCTGACTTTATAACTGGGAATTGCGAGTTTATATCACGCAATTTTGAGGGGGAAAAAGTAAGAATTGTGAGATAAAAGTCGCAGTTAACTTTTTATTTAGTTACCTTACCATTTATTTGGCGGAAACAAGCTTCCTTTTTTTTTTTTTTTGCTGCGGCCTTGCATGACGCTGCACATAATATACAACTGGAGGGTGCTCACAAACGTGAATGGAAAAGGTGAGTTTCCAGATGTCTTTCAGATGATATAAACTGTCTAAAACCTAAGGCAACTTACAGTACAGTGCATGAAGTTCCTCATAAGGTACCATAAAGCTATGTCCAATGATCTAAAACAAACTCAAGTGAGCTTTAGCGATGACTAAGCAAATATTTAGTGACTACAATGCTTATTTCACCATAAAAATGGTGTCTTTAGTAGATGGAAAATGTTTAAAATGGAAATAAATATAATATGATTAAAAATAAATGTACTACTCTTAACTGCTTCATCAGAAGGCCGAACGAAAGATACATCTGTGCTGACTTTGAAATCTGAACAGGTGAATTAATCTCTATGGAAGCCCATTTCCTCCATAACAATCATGCTTTGGTAAATCTTAATTATGACATAAAAAGCCATAATTATGACATAGCCTGCTAATTCTTAATTATGACATACAATTTTAAAATTATGATATGGTTTTATGTAAATTTCGACAGCATGTCATGATGACTTTTAGAGTCATAATTTTCTTCTCATCGTTATGACTTCATATGTTATAATTTCGACTTTTCATCTCATAAATAGGATTTAGTTTGTCATAATTTCTACTTTCATTACAAAACCATGATTTTTGTGGCAGTTATCTTATGTGGCGGAAATGGGCTTCCATACATAAGTCCCACCTACTGTCAGAGAGAGAATTTACATTTTCATTTAGCCCGTCTGGCATTTTAGGCTGAAATGTGAGGTTTGTCATTTTATAAAACTCTTTGGTTTTGTCAAAACTTATATTATTTGATCAGTAGAGTTGTTTCAATCATAGTTTTTACGGTCATTTTACAGTTTAGGATGCTACCCTTTACATTGTTGTTGTTTCAAAAGATCGTTGCAGTTCTATTCTAATATCAGAATTTTCAGAAGAAAAAATCCCCATTAAGTTACTGATGTTACTGATCAAATCTCTCATATTCACTTAATCACACTGGTGTCATGAGCTTGCTTTGGCAGTAGACCTTCAGTCTAGTGATGGATGCAGTGACCAGAAACCACCAGCAGATGACGAGAGAGTGAACATTAGCGCTGCAGGAAACCTTCACGACAAGGTCACCTTAACATACACACGCCCTGCTAGTGAGGTCACTCAACTAGAAAATATATAAACTCTCTTGACAGTTTTCAACCCATACCTCCTCAGTAGAGGCCTGGAGGAGAACAAAATGAATGTATTTCAGTAGTCGTTTACTATGATGAGACATAAATGAATCATGCGACTGACAACTCAGCAGTTTTGTAAGAAAGATATTTATAGCATATCATTGCTGTTTCAGTTGCAGGTGAACAAAACGGCTGTAAAAGTTTTCTGTGATGAGAAAATCAGAATTGTGAGCTGACCTTTTCAGAATCTTTTTTAAAATACCTGCTGTCACATTCTGTCTTATTAGTATTTAAACCTTATTTTTCCACAAACTTTCCAAGGAATCACACAGATATTCTCAGAAGAGAATTGCTTCAGTCAATAATGAGGCTTAGCTAAAAAACTGGCAGGCCGCAACAGTAAATACTGCAACAAAGCTACCTGGTAGAGGACCGATGGGTAGCATTGTCCTTGACGGCAACGGATGTTCTATTATCTCTAAAATCATGCAGGAAATGTTGCTTAAACACATGCTAATACTGCTTGACTCAGCTTTACGGTATATACAAACCGTTTCTGTACACCACAAACCTCTCTATCTAAGAATCTGTCGTGAAAACAGCTCTCGTGGGTGGACAGTACAAAGGTCATATATGAATGTCCGCTTTAAACCTACACGCCCCCCCCCCCCCCCAGTATTATATTACAGCTTTTTTTATACCATTACTTTATACCATTAGTTTTACATTATTAAAAAAAAATTGCCTTAAAAAAAACGTCCTTAAAAAGTGATTTATAAATATAATGAATTAAATCAATTAAATTAAAATGTCCAAAAGTGCTTGGAGGCAGAGTGTCATGTCAATTCAGCAAGTATCCATTAGTATGTCCTGCAAGCCCAGATGGAGTTTAGACACGTTAGTGTGCATGCATATCCGGCATTAGTTAAAATGGTTCCTCTGTATTGATCTATCAAGTATAAGATTTCTATATTACATTTTTAGCAGCGATAACTGCTGCATTTAGACACAGCATGAAACAATGAGGTCATGAGGTGGAATCCTGTTATATTTAGCCATACTGACTGGAGGGAGAAAGCGGCAAAAATCATCTGTCTGAAGTGTTGTGATGGGTCTCATCCAGCTCTCTGGGTGCTCCTGTAAATTCCAAATGTGTCGCACATAGACACCGCTGAGCTAGTTGCCATGGCAACAGAGGCAGTGACTCAGCGAATGTCTTCTTAGGTGACAGACGAGACTCATTATTTGATGGAGACAAACCTGTTTCATGCTCTAAAAAAAGATGTTTATTCATGTTGAGGGTCCTTGGAGGTGTTTGGAAGATGAAAACACCTTTAAGCAACTACAGGACATGCAATTAATATTAAATAATGGAAGTGCTCACACTTTCAAATTAGGCACAAGCACTAATGGTCTTCCTTGTTAAGGAAAATACAAAGAAAAGTCATGTGGTTGATGCCCTAGAGATATGATATAACAATCTAGTAAGGGATAATGGACAGTCAGTCGGTCATTATTGCAAAAAAATAAACGGACTGTCACGGTGTGTAGCTGTAGATAAAGCGCATGACGAAGAAGATAATTGGAATGTCCTTTAATCTACTAATATTAACAATAAACTAGATAATAGCAAGGGAAAGTACAACCTTGACGTAAAATAAAGCTTGACAAAGAACAGACAGAAACTGAGGGCTTAAATACATGTCAAACAGAGGGCTAATTAACAAGACACACCTTAAACGAGGAATCTAATCAAATCAGTAACCATGGACACAGACATGTGGGGAAACTGAGAGAACTGAGCCAATTAACACACTAGGAGAATAACAAAGAAGACTCAGACAAGAACTAAACAGAGACACACAGTGAAAGCATATCAAAAACAAACTCTAAACATGATAGTACACCCCCCTCCCGGAAGGCGTGTCCTCACGCCATAATAACTTCCTAGGGGTGGGGGTGTGGGTGCCCTGGAGGCCGACGAGGGGTGGCTTAGTCCGAGGAGGAAGCCTCCAGGGCAGTAGCGGTGCTACAGGGAGCCAGGGCGATGCCAGAAGTTCAGCGGACCAGGGCGAAGCCTGCAGCTCAGGGGACCAAGACGGAGCTGGCAGCTCAGGGGACCAGGGCACAGCCGGTAGTTCAGGGATGGCCTCCTCTGGACTCTGGACAGGAGACAAAGTCCTCATGGGACTCTGGACAGGGACTGGAGCCATCACAGGACTCTTGACGGGGACTGGAGCCATCTCTGGACTCTGGATGGGGACTGGAGCCATCTCTGGACTCTGGACGGGGACTGAGGACTCAGGCATGGCAGCCATCTTGGCTGAGAACTCAGGCGTGGCGGCCATCTTGGCTGAGGACTCAGGTGTGGCGGCCATGGCGGGACGAGACTCTGGATGGGACTCTGGAGCCATCACAGGACTCTGGACAGGAACAGGAGTCATCTCGGGACTCTAGACAGGAACAGGAGTCATCTTGGGACTCTGGACAGGAACAGGAGTTATCTTGGGACTCAGGGCAGGAACAGGAGTCATCTCGGGGCTAAACCCAGGAGCTGAAGCTTTCTCTGGGCTGAAGGTTGGAGTGAATTCTGGGGCTGAGGACCGGAGAAGGGAAGCTGATTTCAGCTGACCGGGCGGACGTAAACGCTTAATCCGCCAAGGTCTTTGCCCCCAGGTCTGTGCTGTTAGAAATCTTCTTCCGGGCTCGGGAAAACACGGGTGCCCGGGTGTGTGGCTGTAGATAAAGCGCACAACGAAGAAGATAATTGGAATGTCCTTTAATCTACTAATAATAACAATAAACAGGGGAGTAGCAACCACAAAAGTACAACCACAAACACATTGACATAAAATAAAGCTTGACAAATAACAGACATGTATTTCCAAACCTCCACACACATGATCAACTGCATAGCGTTCCTTAGGCTATGCAGAGTTGTGGACAGGCAGCCACCAAGCACCAAAAACAAACAGCAGCTGCCTTTTACAGTTCCTCCTGAACTAAAAGAACGTGCTTATGCTGCGTTCATGCCATGTTGTAACCGTAATTACGAGATTGCAACCCGTGATGTTCTACCTGGAGTTGTTCATGTCCTCAGACTCAGATTTATGCATTTCTCTGTCAACACTATCAACGTCGAAATTAATCTGCAGCCGTCAGGTAGTACAACTAGATCTCTGTAAGTAGTTTACGTTCATTATTATTGTAATGTTATGTGCTTTGAGACATGAGGTAATTTAACGGCATCTCTCGTGACACTTTGCAGACTCTGCTCTGGCTGTGTGCGTTCATATGTTTTGGAGCAGGCGTGGCTATGGAGACGCTCTGAAGTGAGAGTGGGATCTCATGCTTTCAAAGCTAGCTTGCTAAAGCTAGCCTCTCCAAAATTGCCTACCCTACCTTTAAATAAATAAATGGACATGAAATATTGATTTCAAAAGAAATTATATTATGTGAGAAACTAGCACAGTCAATTATACAGCCATTATACAGTACTAAATTATTTGACCACAGAATTCTGTAATTGACCAATAAGAATTTAATATTTTATAGACATGTTTATTAATATATTTTTACCAAAGAAAAAGGTGTGCCTGAAAACTGCCAATGAAATGAATGTGCAGCATTTTCTACTGGTAACAGCTTGAGTCTCCCTCATTGGTTCAAATTTCACAGCAGGTAAATGAAGGTTCCAAAATGGGGGTTTCGCAGCAAAGCCATAGAAGAACTATGTTGGGTTCCCCAAAGAACCTTTCAGTGAACAATTCTTAAAAGAACCATTTTTCTTAATGTGAAGAACATTTTAGTAATCTAAAGAACCATTTTTCATTATAAAGTACTTTTAGTGGTTTCATGGATGTTAAAGGTTCTTTAAAGGTGCAGTGTGTAGTATTTATGAGGATATATTGACAGAAATGCAATATAATATACATAACTGTGTTTTCAGTGGTGTATAAAGACCTTACATAATGAACCGTTATGTTTTTATTACCTTAGAATGAGCCATTTCTATCTACGAACACCGCGGGTCCCCTTACAGTGAAGTCGCCATTTTGTGCCGCCATGTTTCTACAGTAGCCCTAAATGGACAAACTGCTCTACAGAGCGCTAGCTGCTGTCTCAGACGACGACATCTTTGTCCTGTCGGCCACCGTAGCTTCTCTATGTGCTTCGAAAAGGGAGGGGTGAGTGGTGGACGGTTGCAATTTGCAACCTCACCGCTAGATGCCACAAAAAATTACACAGCGCACCTTTAGGGAACCGATGATACCCATAAAGAACCTTTATGTTTTAAAAGTGTACAGTATAGTAAGCTTCACATTCCTGCAAGGTCTTTGCTGAGTAATCTAAAGTTGCTATCACCTGGAACATCAGCAGAGGAAGTCAGTGTTTGGTGTGGCGATGTCTTATGTTCTGATCTACAACTCTTTATTGGGATGCCAGCCTTTTTATTTCTATTTTAATCAGATTATTCAAAAATATGAGTAAAGTAGATCAATGTCAGGCCTACATTGCTGGTAGAATCCATACGAGATGAAGAGCAGTGAAGTTAAAATGTAATAGACAACTCATTTGCCTAACATGAAAAAGCATCTCTTATATTGCAATTATTAAAAAGAATTCGAATATCCAGTGTAGTAATCCATTTAACATCCACTCTGAATATTTAGTGATGTGCTGCACTGAACAAGATGGTATTTATATGTTCAGAATATTCATCATCATAATATTAATTCAGACATTCTTATCTGTTTATAGTGGAGTCCAAATTGACTCTCACATTTAGAATGTGGCTTCAAAATGTTGGTATTAACTGTAAATCTGACAATGACATACTGTATGTGTTACTGTACACTTTAGAGAGAAACAAATCTGTATCAGTGTGTGTTTAGTAATATCAGCCATAAATTCATATAATGTGGCCTGTCAGAAAATTATTTAGTGCGTAGTGTCTCCTTATGAACTCACCTTGAGTTTGACAACTGTGATCTTGAAAATTCAGTTTTTGACATTTTTGACATTGACAGCTTTGCCTCTTTTGTGTGCTCTATTTGTGATTCAGTCTACGCTCTGTATACATGTAAACACTGTTCCAAGGTGGTTCAGTGCTTGTTCAAGGGTGTGTGTGTGTGTGTGGGTGGTGGCTGTTCATGCACCTCTATGTACTCATACAAGATGCAAAGGGGTGTATCAATCATTGTCACTTCACTTCTAGAAACTTCCTTCCAATTTTCTTATCTTTTCAAATCATCCTACATTTCATATTCCTACGCTCCTGCATGTGTATGTGTTTATATTGTGTATGGTATTGTGCTGTGGTTCCCCATAGTAAACTAAACTTATAGTATTTATGGGCATTTACACAACTCACTCACACAACCTCTTTACATTTCAATTTTCAATATCTATAATTATTAATCTTGGTTCATATGTTCTGTATTCAACATTATAGTTTAAGTAAATTTAAGAATTTCTTAGTCTTTGATATGTCTCTCTATTGTATTAATATTGGCACTCAAACGGCATGAACAAGAATTATTTTGTTCTCCAGCATGATTTGAGAATGAAAGAGCATCTTGTGCGTCAATGGAAGCAAGAACATCTGACCTTTCTTACAAAGCAGTTCATTGTGATGGTCAGTGAAGTTCAAATGTGATTGTATGGTAGCTTAAAAACAGCGCTTAATCTTTTTATGTCAGTTTTACTCCTCTTAAGGTTTATTAATTACCATGAGGAAATTGGGGGGTGGGAAATCTTTTTTTTTTTTAATCAAACTTTTGGACCCCATATTTTACATTTCTCTGCATATGAAGTTGCTCTTCTGACAACTGTTTAATTGGCTTTTTTATTAGGCTACTCATTCCAGATAGCCTACTTAATTTACACTATAAATGTTATAAATGTCAACCCAACTGAAAACTAATAATTGCCTTAAGATAGAATCAAAGTGGTGTTTAGCCTGCAGTGATGGGAAACATTTTGTTATTACATAATGATGAAAACATTATCAAGCAAACAGGCATAGCCTATTTTCATCCATCTGCATGTACTGTCTAAAAATAACAGCCTGAGTGAGCATCCTTAAAACACAGCGCCGTTGGGCATCCTAGATCCGTTTCCCCACTTCTACGCGTTGAGCGCTGCTCTTGCGTCATGCGTTTTTACATCACTCCCTTCAACCTGTCCTGTTCTTACAGCGGCTTTTACGTGTCTTTACGCATCCCTATTGTAAAGTGATTCCCACCCCGATTTCGTGAGCTGCACGACCGTGTTACGTCATTGGAGGTTCTGTTTGTGATTTGTTGTGGGCGACTGTGGGCGGGACCTGGGCGCTCCGCTGGATATATTATGCGGGGCACCTTGGAGAGAGCCGGGTACGGCTCCATGTCACGGTGGGCATAGTGCTCCGGGAAGGGGTGTAGTTTTGCAAAGGCGGCAAGAAAGGAAACACGAGGGAATTCGCTGCCCAAGAGGACAAACAAAACCTTACAGTACACCATGCCTGCTCAAAATAAAGATGAAGGAGGATGGAAGAAGTTTGTATGGAATTCGGAGAAGAAGGAATTTCTGGGGCGCACCGGTGGTAGTTGGTGTAAGTATAACCTATAGATATAATATCGACAGTATCGCTGGATTTCAGCACGTTGGACAGCGCTGTGATGCATGTCATCGCCGTTTCTATAGCAGCAGGTACAGATAGACTGCCAGTCTGGTCACGATGCAACCTGTATGATTTGACTTTGCAGCAAATGTCTCGCGGACTTTCATATATCGATATACGGACTCAACGCACCATTTGCCGTGTTAACAGGTGTATTCTGATTGTTCAAATCATTCTTGAACACGTAGGTTCATTTGTTGGTGTTTTTCTGTATCCCACCTGTTTCGTTGAGAGTGAGACCCCGCGGTCTTTAGACAGGCTTGATGTGTTTTTCGTTTTTTCTACCTAAATAGAAAGATATATGAATGTATAATGAATGCTGTGCATGAATTCAGTGCTGACGGAGGAGCAAAAGGTCAACAAAGGACAGCATCAGATTTTTGATCAATTCGATTTTTGCCGATCAATGCTAAGATGAAATTTAATAAAATGATTTTCCTGCTCAAAAATAAATAATTAAACAAATAACGAGAAGGCTTGTATTTGCATAAAAGCTGGTTGTTTCTTCTCTGTGCTTGTCATGAAATCAATCAGCGTGTCATTTAATTAGCATACATGTCATCATTAATGTTATACACATACAAAGGGTTAAAAATGCATCATTGTTCAAGGTGACTCAAGGTGAAAGGCCTAGTATTTGGGGTCTGATTCATAAGGTTGCACTGAATCTTGACGTCATGTATTTGAGGCAGCAACAGTTTCTAATTGATAGGCTCCATGCCTTCAGTTTTACAAATGTGGCTTACCTAATGTCTAAAGTTAACTCCATTGTCATATTAAGTAATTGAATCTGCCTTCCAGTTGATATCATTTCATCTCAAAGCACCTTGAATGTGTCTAGCCAGTTGTGTGTGGACATAAAATCCATGCTAGAGCTATTAAGTATTAGAAGTTCCTATAGGGATGGATGCCCAAAATGAGTCGTGCTTTAGCCAAGCACGGCATGATTACCTTCTGGATGTCAGTGTATCTCCTAGGATTTCTGAAGGGCATTACATCATCTAGTACGTTGACATTCGCTGAGCTTTAGTCCCAGTGACCCTCTGACATTGCTTTATGCACCACTGGAAACCACACGGACCTTTTGCCCTTGCCTAAATGTGCATGAGCAATTGAAATTAAGTTTAGCACTATAATGATTGATAGTCTAATCATTGGGTCTAATTCGAATCTGCATCATCTGAACAGGCTGTCAGTGATTTATTTTGGGATAAAAAGTGGAAATACTGGTTTGACTGGTTTGGAAAGAACTTAAGATATGACCCTGCTGGTTTTACTGCACTGCGATGCCCTACACATTGTTGATGCTTGAGACATTCAGATTACTCATCATATCCTTTCATGCTGGCACCTCTATATTTTCTGGGGACAGACTGAGGACATTTGTATTGCTGGTATGGTGTCAGCAGTTTCGCCTGTTTGATGTAGCATCACTGAGCTTCCTAGGATCGGTTTGTTCCAAGTAGTAATTTCCAATAATACTCTTTCTTTAATGAATGAATTTAGTAAATATAGATTGTATATGTATAAATAAGTTCTAGTAATAATGACTTTAGCTCCAGTAAACATTTTTGGATTTTACTTTTCTCTAAGGATAAAACACACTTGCTTTATTGCATTGCAAATGATCAAAAACCAAAAGCATGTCTATATCAAAAAAACTGTCAGGTCCAACATCAGAACTGCCAAATGTCTCGCATGCTGAAATATGTTCTTATATATCTCTCTCTCTCCACAGCAAAAATCTTCCTCTTCTATCTCATCTTTTATGGCTGTCTGGCCGGGATCTTTATTGGCACCATCCAGGTTCTCCTCCTCACCCTGAGCAATTACAAACCCACCTGGCAGGACAGAGTTGCTCCTCCAGGTAACAGCTCTATTGTGGTGGTTGTCCCACCCTTTATATTTTTGGTAGATTTTGTTGCGAGTGTAAGCTGAGGCTGAAGTTTTATAAAAGGATTTGTGAAGCCCTGGAGGTTCATGGTGGAACTGCACAGGGCCAAATTAAATAAAAAGTCTAAAATTACAAACAAAAAGAATAATAATTTGTCTAAACATCAAAATATGATATTTTCCTGGTCGAGAATTTTTTTAAAAGCCACAAAGATTATTTTTGTTTTCATGGGGTCTAGACATGTTAAAGGGTTAGTTCACCCAAAAATTAAAATTCTGTCATTAATTTCTCACCCTCATGCCGTTCCAAACACATAAGACTTTCGGTCATCTTCGGAACACAAATGAAGATCTTTTTGATGAAATCGGAGAGCTTTCTGTCCCTCCATTGACAGCTACACAACTACCACTTTGACGCTTCAAAGCGTTCATAAAGAGATCATACAACAAACCCAAATTGAGCGGTTTAGTCCGAAAATTCTGAAGAGACACAATGGTTTTATATGATGAGCAGATTGAATTTAGGCTTTTATTCCCATATAAATATTCATCAGCTCACACATCAGTTGTGGTAAACGGAAGCTCAAGCTTGTTTGCTTGATGTGCGAGAACCAATGAGGTTCACTCTCATGTTTTAAGCAGCACGTTTGAGCTTCCGCAACACCCAATGAGGTTCATTCTCGTGTTACACAGCACATTTGAGCTTCAGAAAGAACCAATGAGGTTCATTCTCGTGTTACACAGCACGTTTGAGCTTCAGCAAGAGCCAATGAGGTTCATTCTCATGTTTTAAGCAGCACGTTTGAGTTTCCGAAACAACCAATGAGGTTATTCTCGTGTGTTACGCAGCACGTTTGAGCTTCAGCAAGAACCAATGAGGTTCATTATCATGTTTTAAGCAGCATGTTTGAGCTTCCGCAACAACCAATGAGGTTCATTCTCGTGTTACACAGCACATTTGAGCTTCAGAAAGAACCAATGAGGTTCATTCTTGTGTTATGCAGCACGTTTGAGCCTCTCAAAGAACCAATGAGGTTAATTCTCGTGTTACGCAGCACATTTGAGCTTCAGAAAGAACCAATGAGGTTCATTCTTGTGTTATGCAGCACGTTTGAGCCTCTCAAAGAACCAATGAGGTTAATTCTCGTGTTACACAGCACATTTGAGCTTCAGAAAGAACCAATGAGGTTCATTCTTGTGTTATGCAGCACGTTTGAGCCTCTCAAAGAACCAATGAGGTTAATTCTCGTGTTATGCAGCACATTTGAGCTTCAGCAAGAACCAATGAGGTTCATTCTCATGTGTTACACGGCATGTTTGAGCTTCCGCAAGAACCAATGAGGTTCATTCTTGTGTTATGCAGCACATTTGAGCTTTTTGATGAAATCGGAGAGCTTTCTGTCCCTCCATTGACAGCTATGCAACTACCACTTTGACACTTCAAAGCATTCATAAAGAGATCATACAACAAACCCAAATTGAGCGGTTTAGGCCAAATCTTCTCAAGAGACACGATGGCTTTATATGATGAACAGATTGAATTTAGGCTTTTATTCCCATATAAATATTCATCAACTCACACATCAGTTGTGGTAAACGGAAGCTCAAGCTTGTTTGCTTGATGTGCGAGAACCAATGAGGTTCATTCTTGTGTTATGCAGCACGTTTGAGCCTCTCAAAGAACCAATGAGATTCATTCTCGTGTTACGCAGCACATTTGAGCTTCTGCAAGAACCAATGAGGTTCATTCTCATGTGTTACACGGCATGTTTGAGCTTTAGCAAGAACCAATGAGGTTCATTCTCGTGTTACGCGGCACATTTGAGCTTCAGAAAGAACCAATGAAGTTCATTCTTTTGTGTTACGCAGCACGTTTGAGCTTCAGAAAGAACCAATGAAGTTCATTCTCATGTGTTACGCAGCACATTTGAGCTTCAGAAAGACCCAATGAGGTTCATTCTCGTGTTACGCAGCACGTTTGAGCTTCAGAAAGAACCAATGAGGTTCATTCTCGTGTTACGCAGCACATTTGAGCTTCAGAAAGAACCAGTGAGGTTCATTCTCGTGTTACGCAGCACATTTGAGCTTCAGAAAGACCCAATGAGGTTAATTCTTGTGTTACGCAGCACGTTTGAGCTTCAGAAAGAACCAATGAGGTTCATTCTCGTGTTACGCAGCACGTTTGAGCTTCAGAAAGACCCAATGAGGTTCATTCTCGTGTTACGCAGCACATTTGAGCTTCAGAAAGAACCAATGAGGTTCATTCTCGTGTGTTACACAGCACGTTTGAGCTTCCACAAGAACCAGTGAGGTTCATTCTCATGTTAGCATGTTTGAGCTTTAGTAAGAACCGATGAGGTTTGTTCTTACGCATCAAACTGGTTCGGTTGCGCTTCAGTTTATGTCCGCTGTTTATGTCTCTTCAGAAAATTTGGACTAAACTGCTCAGTTCATATAGATTCGTTTTACGATCTCTTTATGAACTTTTTGAAGCGTCAAAGTGGTAGTTGCGTAGCTGTCAATGGAGGGACAGAAAGCTCTCAGATTTCATCAAAAAGATCTTCATTTGTGTTCTGAAGATGAATGAAAGTCTTGCGGGTTTGGAACGACATGAGGGTGAGTAATTAATGACAGAATTTTCATTTTTGGGTGAACTAAGCCTTTAATACATTCGCCTGCATGAAATTCTAACAGGTTTCGAATTTTAAGTTATATAAATATATTTTGAAAATCCAGATATAGAGTGTGATTCTGGTTCTCTTAGTTGATGAGGTTTGGGACACGCTGTTCCTTTTGCTGTCAAAGTTTCTATTCCTCTTGCAGTTTAAAGTGAGGCTTGAAGGCTTGAATCAATCCGACAAACATTAGGTGGGTTCAGGGAACAGATCAAGGGCTAAGAGAGCACTGGGCACTTGGGAATTGATAATCTGTTAGTTTTACGTCACAGGTGAAATATTTTACATGCTTTCTTGGTAGAACAGAAGGCATGTGAGGTTAAGGGGAAACAGACTGAGAACTACAACAGACACCTTTCAGACACATTAGAACTACAACACACACTTTAAAGAGAAACTGATGCCACTTGTCTGCAAGATTTATTTAGGAAGTTTTGGATTCAGGATAATCCTGCAAAGATTTCTGCATTTATTTTCTTTCTCCCTCTAACAATCACAGAATGTTCCTTTATGATTTATTTACAACTATGAGTCATTGCTAGGCTAGGAGCATTCGAGCTTTGCAAACTGTTTTCAGAACATGCTTTCTTTTTAAATGTGATTCTGTTACAAAAGATGTCATTTGATTCGGTTTAAAATGCAAAACCACTTCAGTTATCAAACAGATGCTCCATAAAGGCTTTGTCCATTTGCCAGATGCATCTGAATATCACCAGTTTTTAACAATTGCTAATTTCCTGCATAATTTCATGCTGATAAAAAAGACCAATTATTATTTTGTGAAGATTAATATACATATATGTATATGTAAATTGATTTTTATTCTTAAATATGATATTATTAGATGGACAGTCATGAAATTTGGAAACATCCCTTTCCGATTTATTTTTCCGACTTGCCCAATTAATGTAAAGGTGTTTGCAAAATAAACATGTTCAAAATCGAATACTTGCCTACTATATAGTATGCGAAAAACAGTATGCCAAAATAGTAGTATGTCCGAATACATAGTATTCGAAAAGCAGTAGGCGAAAAACTCCCGGATGACCAACTGCTTCTGGCGAGATTCTGAAGTGCGCATTCGATGGACACTTTACTATCCCATGAGGCTACAGGAGAGGATTTATAAATGGCAGTGAAGTAACGCAACTGATGCTGATAGGTCACATGACAGTAACAACATGGTGGATGTAGTACGTCCGAATTTCATTCATTCTACCCATATTCATACTATATAACATACTTTTTTAACGGTTGCAAAGTAAATTCAAATTCAAAGGTGGTACCTACTATAGTACGAGATTTCGGACACAGCAAAATTCTTGTGTGAATCATTTACCATTTTGGGGAGGTTAAAGAGCTGTTAGAGATGGCTAGACAGGAAATTATTCTGAGAAATTATTCTTTGAAATCACATTTTATCAAAAAAGTTGACCGAACTGCCCACAATGAATGCTGATATTCCAAAGAATTGGGTTCAAAAAGACTAGACAAAGATTCAAATCCCCCCCCCCAAAAAAAATGAATGTAAATATGTCTGAATTTCATGTATTTATAAGTTAATTTATCTGTGCACAGGGCTTAGTCACTTCCCACGATCAGACAAGGCTGAGCTGATCTTCTCTTCGGATGACGTGGAGACATACCTGAAATACACCAAAGTCATGAAAGATTTCCTAGCACCCTATGACCTCGAAAACCAGCGGGACCAAATGAAGTTTGAGGACTGTGGAGGTACCAGATTACACATTATTCTTCTGTTTGAAGAAGTCAATTGGTACTTAAGTCCCAAATGAATATGGATGTTCTCTTAGCAGGATCAGTGTTTTCATTAGCCTACAAAAAGCAAAATACTAGAACATATCATGAATTGTACCACACACTTTTGTAATACATTTTCAATTAACATGTACCAGAAAATATTTTACATGTACAATGATATGTAGCCTTATATAAGAATTATACAGTACATGTCTACATCATTTTTTTTTTACTTCTGTTTTCAAGATCAACCCCAGGATTACAAGAACAGAGGTGAATTAGAGAGTGACATTGGTGTCAGGAAGGCATGTCAGTTTTCGAAGACTTGGCTAGGACCCTGCTCTGGCATCGACGATCGTGATTTTGGATTCTCAGAGGGGAAGCCCTGCTTGATTGTCAAGCTCAACAGGATTGTGAACTTCAGACCGAAGGTTTGTTAAATACATGCAACAATATTCACAAAATGTTTGTAAGAGCCTCCAAATATTGGATAACATTTCTACAGACTATGAATTAATTGACTAAAGGTTCCTTTTTATAATATATTAGCAATTTTTTTGAGTTTACAGTATTGTGTAAATTATGTTTTTCCATATCACCTGACTTGTTTTATTTCATGTAGTTACTTTATAAATTAATATTTGTATTAATTTAAATATTATATTAAATATAATATTTGTACAATAAATTGTATTTGTTTTTCTTCTTATAAAATATTTTTTGTTATTCATTTATTGATAATTTTATTCATAAAAAAAATCATCATTGCAGAGAAGCATGTAAGATCCTCCTGTTACAAAAGTCAGATAATTTTTATTAAAACAATGTATTTTTTTCTTTTAGGCACCAACGTCAAATGAAACCATTCCAGAAGAGGCGCATCACAAAGTCCAGTCCCATGTGATTCCTATCCACTGCACAAACAAGGTGAGCGATCCTTTCGCCACTGCACTGAATACACTTACCGTATTGTTCCGAATATAAGATGACCCTGATTATAAGATGACCCCCCTTTTTCAAGATGTACCTTTTTGAAGACCAAATGTTTTGTAAAATAAATGCTTTTACTTGACAATAATTTTCATATTGCATATTTTTCAAATGTTAATGTTTGTATTGAAAGTATGGTAAATACTGATAAAATGTACAAAATAAACACTTTTTGGCATACCATAAAAATAGCCTGTAGCCCATCTGAATTATATAATAATTAGGCTATCCATCTCATAGTGAAAACCATGTAACCTACCAAAATTTAATTAACAGTAGAAGTGAAATCTGGGTACGTCTTATATTTTAAAATCACGTATGTTGGAAGTTTGGTCCCGTCAGCGAGGCACGCAAACATGACAGTCACGCGGCTCTTAGACGGTAAGCTTTTCTTTGACTGTTAGCGTTTTTAAGACTGTCTTTTTGCGATCTTCTAACATTACAGTCTGACACACCGTATTTCTTGGCACACTCGTTTTACGCGTATTTGGTGCCACCTATTGTTTCGGGTGTATTATTGACACGTAAAAGTCTAGACCCTGAATATAAGACGAACCCGTTTTTTCAGATGTAAAAAACATCATCGGAACAATATGGTATTTCCTCTGTAAACCAGTAAAAATGTTGCTAACCGATGGCATATTGCTTGCAGAAAGAAGAGGATGCAGGTAAACTCGGCGAGGTGAAATACTACGGTATCGGAGAAGGCTTCCCCCTTCAGTATTACCCCTACTACGGGAAACTCCTGCACCCTCACTACCTGCAGCCCCTGGTGGCCGTCCAGTTCATCAACATCACCTTGAACACGGAGATCCGTGTGGAGTGCAAAGTGTACGGGGAAAACATTTATTACAACGAAAAGGATCGCTACCAGGGACGATTCGATATTAAACTCGGTGTCCACAAATCATGACCTCTGAACAGAGTACCTCCTCTCTCTCCCTATTTAAAGGCAAACTAAGGCCCCTCTTCTGACTTGAGATACAAAGGCACCAGAGAGGTTTCTCACCGGTCTTCCACAGCTGTTTAACCGAGGGGATGATTTTTTTGAATGTACAAGTGTCTCATGTCAGAAAGAGGCCTCATTTTAGTTTAGGAGAGAATAATTAATGAAACAAACAAAAAAACAAAAAGCGAATAAAAGAATATTTAAAAATGCTAGTCTAAAACAACATACCATCTTACACATGTGGGACCTAACATTGTCTGTACTCTTTACTTCAAGCTTTCTGCTTTCAGTCTAGGGTTAGAACGTAAACACCTGGATTAGCCATAGCATAGAAAATTTATTCTACTACCGAATGAGAACTGTCCACGATCAAAGGGGCATGTTGTTTTACTGTAAATTACATTTCCTCTACCAATGTAGCCAGCACTGTTTTGTCCCTCTTGTATTGTATTGCTGCCTCGTGTGATTTCCCTATATTTAGAAAGTGCACAGTAGTTGCATATGTAGGTTGTTTCAAGCCACGCCATGTGTGTGATTCAGCTTCATTTGTCAAACGTGCCTACATATATGTATAGTTACTTAATGGAAATACACTGGCCTCTTAACATTGCCTTTCGGGGGTATTGATGTTCTATCTTTGCATCTTTTAGGTGTATTATAGGTGGGTAATAAACCTTTTTTTCCCTAAAATCACTACAATGTAGGGGGAAGATTGTACTTCTCTTTGATGATTCGTTTTCACTGAATGTAGATGTTGCCTTTGGTTTTATGGTGTCATACACGTGTGGAGGGACCAGCTACCGTAGCTTTGATTTTTTTATGACTTTATCTTTACGTTTTCTTCCTTGCCTTGTCGTTCTTCTCATTAATGAAGGGCATCACACGGCGTGGTCGAATGTTTTAAATTTCACTATTTATTAAGTGGTGACCTTAAATATTCTATTCTTGCACATGCTCATGTTCTGCAGAAACTCGTCATGAATGTTAATAATGCCAAAGCCATTAAAGTTATTCTAGATTCTATCAGAAGTAATGCAATACCCTGTCCATCGGGATGTTTTGTAGGTGTGCGCAATCAGTGTCAAACATCAGAAATGTCAAATTTCACGAGTCCCACAAGCTCTCATGTTTGAAACTAAACTGGAAAAGACTAACTAAAATAAAGATGAGACTCTAAAATTGTGCTGTTTTTTATTCTATACATCTTCTATGGCAGTGGTTTTCAAACCTGTCCTGGAGGCACCCCAGCCCTGCACATTTTGTATGTCTCCCTTATCAGACACACCCAATGTAGTTCTTGCAGTCTCTACTAATGAGCTGATGAGTTGAATCAGGTGTGATAAATGAGGGAGACACACAAAATGTGCAGGGCTGGGTGCCTCCAGGACAGGTTTGAAAACCACTGTTCTATGGTACTGTTTTAATGAAAAGTCATTTTAAGATATTGTTTACTTTGTTTTTTATAGCCTTTTATAGTTTATATATATATATATATATATATATATATATATATAATATTTAAAGACAGCTTTTGACCGCTAATTCAAAGTTTACACTCTTCTCACATTTGGATATGATTACAATATGTAAAATACGTTTTTTCACATCAAAACATTTGCACAGGATTGTGAGTCTATTTATTAATTTTGCATACCTTCTGAAAAAATTTTAAGAAATTATTGTCTAAGATATTTATAACAAAACAGAGGACAAAAACTCTTAAACTCTTAAGACTTTGACCTTTCTAATTATTTATATTTTGTCAAGAATAAATTATAAATATATACACTGAACAAAATTATAAATGCAACACTTTTGTTTTTGCCCCCTATTTTTCATGAGCTGAACTCAAAGATCTAAGACTTTTTCTATGTACACAAAAGGCCTATTTCTCTCAAATATTGTTCACAAATCTGTCTAAATCTGTGTTAGTGAGCAGGGGGGTCATGGGGGGGTCCAAAAAAAAAGTCAATATCTTGTGCGACCACCATTTGCCTCACGCAGTGCAACACATCTCCTTCGCATAGAGTTGATCAGGTTGTTGATTGTGGCCTGTGGAATGTTGGTCCACTCCTCTTCAATGGCTGTGCGAAGTTGCTGGATATTGGCAGGAACTGGAACATGCTGTTGTATACGCCGATCCAGAGCATCCCAAACATGCTCAATGGGTGACATGTCCGGTGAGTATGCTGGCCATGCAAGAACTCGGATGTTTTCAGCTTCCAGGAATTGTGTACAGATCCTTGCAACATGGGGCCGTGCATTATCATGCTGCAACATGAGGTGATGGTGGTGGATGAATGGCACAACAATGGGCCTCAGGATCTCGTCACGGTATCTCTGTGCATTCAAAATGCCATCAATAAAATGCACCTGTGTTCGTTGTCCATAACATACGCCTGCCCATACCATAACCCCACCGCCACCATGGGCCACTCGATCCACAACGTTGACATCAGCAAACCACTCACTCACACGACGCCATATACGCTGTTGCAAGGATCTGTACACAATTCCTGGAAGCTAAAAACATCCCAGTTCTTGCATGGCCAGCATACTTACCAGACATGTCACCCATTGAGCATTGTTTGGGATGCTCTGGATCGGCGTATACGACAGCGTGTTCCAGTTCCTGCCAACATCCAGCAACTTCGTACAGCCACTGAAGAGGAGTGGACCAACATTCCACAGGCCACAATCAACAACCTGATCAACTGTATGCAAAGGAGATGTGTTGCACTGCGTGAGGCAAATGGTGGTCGCACCAGATATTGACTTTTTTTTTGGACCCCCCGGGACCCCCCCGGCCCGGACCCCCCCCCCCAATACAGTAAAACTGCACATTTTAGAGTGGCCTTTTATTGTGGCCAGCCTAAGGCACACCTGTGCAATAATCATGTTGTCTAATCAGCATCTTGATATGCCACACCTTTGAGGTGGATGGATTATCTCGGTAAAGGAGAAGTGCTCACTAACACAGATTTAGACAGATTTGTGAACAATATTTGAGAGAAATATGCGTTTTGTGTACATAGAAAAAGTCTTAGATCTTTGAGTTCAGCTCATGAAAAATGGGGGCAAAAACAAAAGTGTTGCGTTTATAATTTTGTTCAGTGTATATATATATATATAATATTGCATCTTTTAGGTGTATTATAGGTGGGTAATTAAATCTTTTTTTCCCTAAAATCATTACAATGTATAGGGGAAGATCATACTTCTCTTTGATGATTCGTTTTCACTGAAAGTTTAAAGAGTGTATGTATATATATATATATATATATATATACATATACACTCACCTAAAGGATTATTAGGAACACCATACTAATACTGTGTTTGACCCCCTTTCGCCTTCAGAACTGCCTTAATTCTACGTGGCATTGATTCAACAAGGTGCTGAAAGCATTCTTTAGAAATGTTGGCCCATATTGATAGGATAGCATCTTGCAGTTGATGGAGATTTGTGGGATGCACATCCAGGGCACGAAGCTCCCGTTCCACCACATCCCAAAGATGCTCTATTGGGTTGAGATCTGGTGACTGTGGGGGCCATTTTAGTACAGTGAACTCATTGTCATGTTCAAGAAACCCATTTGAAATGATTCGAGCTTTGTGACATGGTGCATTATCCTGCTGGAAGTAGCCATCAGAGGATGGGTACATGGTGGTCATAAAGGGATGGACATGGTCAGAAACAATGCTCAGGTAGGCCGTGGCATTTAAACGATGCCCAATTGGCACTAAGGGGCCTAAAGTGTGCCAAGAAAACATCCCCCACACCATTACACCACCACCACCAGCCTGCACTAACAAGGCATGATGGATCCATGTTCTCATTCTGTTTACGCCAAATTCTGACTCTACCATCTGAATGTCTCAACAGAAATCGAGACTCATCAGACCAGGCAACATTTTTCCAGTCTTCAACTGTCCAATTTTGGTGAGCTCGTGCAAATTGTAGCCTCTTTTTCCTATTTGTAGTGGAGATGAGTGGTACCCGGTGGGGTCTTCTGCTGTTGTAGCCCATCCGCCTCAAGGTTGTGCGTGTTGTGGCTTCACAAATGCTTTGCTGCATACCTCGGTTGTAACGAGTGGTTATTTCAGTCAAAGTTGCTCTTCTATCAGCTTGAATCAGTCGGCCCATTCTCCTCTGACCTCTAGCATCAACAAGGCATTTTCGCCCACAGGACTGCCGCATACTGGATGTTTTTCCCTTTTCACACCATTCTTTGTAAACTCTAGAAATGGTTGTGCGTGAAAATCCCAGTAACTGAGCAGATTGTGAAATACTCAGACCGGCCCGTCTGGCACCAACAACCATGCCACGCTCAAAATTGCTTAAATCACCTTTCTTTCCCATTCTGACATTCAGTTTGGAGTTCAGGAGATTGTCTTGACCAGGACCACACCCCTAAATGCATTGAAGCAACTGCCATGTGATTGGTTGATTAGATAATTGCATTAATGAGAAATTGAACAGGTGTTCCTAATAATCCTTTAGGTGAGTATATATATATATATATATATTGCTTTACTTATGCTGTAAATATATAAAAACCTAGAAAAGGCTCACCAGTGCTCCGCTGAATATGAAATAGATAAGTCTTCCCACAATAAGACATTTTCACAGGATGATTGTGAGTCTTTAAAGCCAAACATTTGAATCGATATGTATTTGGCACACATTCCAGCTGATGACATTTAAAGTAAATGTGCAGACAGAAAAGAGCAAGAGAGAGAATCCAAATGAGACTGAAGACAGCTCTCATTGGGTCCCTGCAGGGGTGACATCCTGAACACACTCCTGAATTTTAGGTATTGGTGTTGTCTGCTCTGTCACCATGTCATTGGCTGATCTTTGATGGTGATTAACTAATGTGGGCCTTGATGAATTAAAAATGTGCTTTTGCACCCAAGAGGAGCTGCTTACCTCAAGCAGAGCCACTTGATATCTTCAGATGTGTGATGTCAACATGAGTCTCGAAAGTGAGTAAAAATACTTGCTTCAGAATATGTGTTGTTTGTGAGAGAGAAGAGGAAAAGGGAATATGCAAAGTACTTTTCATTTATAATGAACAACATAACAATCATCACCACAAATCTGTCACAGTTGATTCACATGCATGGCAATCTAGCATGTCAGAAATAATTAAGGATGCACAATATATCGGCCACCATATCGGTATCGGCCAATATATGTTCATTTTTAATGTTATCATTATTGGCCCGATAAGAAAATTTGGCTGATATATTAAAGCCTATAAATAATGGATTATTTCCTTCCGCTGAGACACTTCAGATGCGCACTGTTCGCCATGATGGTTTTGAATTGCTTGAAATATGATTGGAATCACTTCAAAAAAGGAAAATACAGTAAAGTGCAACATCTGCAGCACAAGTCTGTCATATACGCTACATAAAATTATAATGAGAACATTATAATTGTGTGCTTAGGACATGGCATTTAATTGTGAGTTTTTTTGTAATCAGGCTCTTAAAAATTATATACAAATTTGAATTTAGATTTATCGGCCAATATATCGGTTATTGGCTTTCAGATATAAACAATTATCGGTATCGGCCAACATTTTTATATCGGTGTATCCCTAGACATAATTGCTTCAATCATGAATCTTGTTGCTGATGTTGCTGATCAATTCAAATTGAGCTGTACAAAGCTGTACTGTATTGGCCAAGGAAATATGAAAGTAGTAGCCTATTCAAAATAACCCATACATAATATTTGCAGGATGGAATTTTTAAGACAGCAATCTAACTGAGATGACTCACAGATGTTATCTTTGTACTTTGTGAACTGTGTGTTCTGATTTTAGTTGGATCATCACTGCTGGAGAAAAGAACAATAGTGTTGCATTTCCTCCCATTGTATGCTATGTGCTTAACCTTAGACTTTAGAGGCCAAAAGAAGTTTTTTGTATCCTTCTCATCTCCACACTCAGTACCGGTAGGCCTACTTTCCAAAAATAAGGTACGGTACACTTTGGTGTCCCATGATTTTGCATTAAAGCATTGGAATTGATCAAATAAAAGTTTGTCAATGACTACAAACTAAGATTTGGTCCCAAACTATAGCTCAGAGATCCACTTGCTGACGATCACACGTTGACATGATTGGTTACAAGGTAGTTTGTTACGTCAGAAACGACAGTTTTTGACTTTGTCTTTGGTTCACTGTAGTTTTAAAGAGAAAATACTCAGCAATGATGTTGACATGAATTTGCACATGGTTTATCTTAAAGCATATTAAAAACACCACATAGACATATAAACAACATTAAAAGCTTGATTTTCACCACAGGGGGACTTTAAGTTTTGTTACAAGCTATTAACACATTTAGGTTAAATCTGCAACTCTGTGACCCTTTTGGCCATTCTTTTTATTTATTTATTTGTTTGTTTGTTTATTTATTAATTTAATCAATTTTAATGCATTTTGTTTTTTATTTTTTAAATAATGTAATCTAATCAAACAAAACAAATTGCAAACCCCTCAGAAAATACATTTCAAATAAAATGTCTCATAATTTTTGTTTAATGTTTATGACCCTTTTATTATTTGAAAAAGAAAAAAAAGAGTATTGTAGTCAAAATATAGTCAGAGGGAGTAGCGATTCAATGCATTTAAGAAGTTTTTAGTTAAAAAAATACAAATAGAACGATGTGAGAAAAGAAAAGCGGAGTAAGTTCATTTTCTGTGTAGTGGGAGCAGATCTAAGGCCTTCATGCGTCACCACAACATGTCCATAGGGAACCATTCTATGTGGGAGAGATGCAATTGTTGATTTATGACGGAGGTTTTAAGGCTGAATAAGATCCAGGTGCACCTCGTTTTTTTTTTTCTCACACACTTCTTTACCCTTTGGTAACACTCTCATGCTATTATTTCTGCAGTATATAGCATGCATACTCTGCATATAACACACTGTCAATGCCAATTTTTGACATTTCTCCACTCACAGACACTCTTATTCACAGCAGCACCATCTTTGTGCGGGATATAGACGTAAATCTCTTCAGTGGGTTGTACTGTTATTTAATGTGTTTTTAGATTGTTCTGCTGACAAAACACTGCAAAAATGTCTTTCCAAGAAATTTCAGTAGACAAAAGTTTGGTGGAGGGGTTATTATGGTGTGGGGTTGTTTTTCAGGGGTTGGGCTTGGCCCCTTAGTTCCAGTGAAAGGAACTCTTAATGCTTCAGTATACCAAAACATTTTGGACAATTTCATGCTCCCAACTTTGTGGGAACAGTTTGGGGATGGCCCCTTCCTGTTCCAACATGACTGCGCACCAGTGCACAAAGCATGGATGAGCGAGTTTGGTGTGGAGGAACTTGACTGACAGAGTCCTGACCTCAACCCGATAGAACACCTTTGGGATGAATTAGAGCGGAGACTGCGAGCCTTCTCCTCCAACACCAGTGCCTGACCTCACAAATGCGCTTCTAGAAGAATGGTAAAAAATTCCCATAAACACACTCCTAAACATTGTGGAAAGCCTTCCCAGAAGAGTTGAAGCTGTTATAGCTGCAAAGGGTGGGCCAATTCCATATTAAACCCTACGGATTAAGAATGGGATGTTGTTAAAGTTCATGTGCATGTAAAGGCAGATGTCACAAAACTTTTGGCAATATAGTGTATATATATATATATATATTCAAGATGATAAATCAAACATTTTTTTATGATGATTATAAACCTGTTCATGAAGTGGATATTCTGACATAGCAACAAATTCTGTATATTTGCAGAGAAGGACTGTAATCTATCTCGTCAAATCTGACCGTCATCTCATTGATTGGTATATCTATATCTGATTGGAATGACCCCCTCCATACACTCTTCTCTTCTCCATTCCATTTACCCTTCTCCTCTCCTCCCTTTTTTATTTATTTAAATATTTATAATTAAGTTGAGTGACTATCCATTTTGTTGAGGTCAAAATACAATTTTTTTACTTAAATGTATAAACACTAAAAAGGTTGATACTTTAACAATGGATAACACAAAAAGTCTAAATAAAAAAAATATTCTCTGTGTAATATTCTCAATATGGCTGCATTCATATCCATTCTAGTTACATTTCATTCCCTTTACAAATGATTTACAGAATATAACTGTAAATCATTTTTTTTTTTTTTAATTAAGTTTACCCACTAACAAATGTGAATCATCAAAAGAAAAAACAACAAAAGTACTTTTCTCCAATGATGTGCCATGACAGAAAAAAATATCTAAATGACTGCCAGCAGTGACAAAAAGAAGCTTTTTACTGGTTTATACAAAGTCATTCTTTCATTGTTAACAAATTTTATTGACAATTTAAATGCATCATGTGCTTGCACAGTGCATAAAATAGTTTTTTTACCCAGAGGAAACACTGCAGTAGAGGGTTAAAGAGTCATGGTGACATAACCACATTACAGACACATAAGATCATTATCTTTGTGGTTAGAAACCATTCTGATTCATTTGAAGATTAATACAATACTATTTAGAGCATAAAGGACAATTTTGCGATCTGCTTTTCCCTAAAGGCAGCACTGGAGAACTGACACTGCTGCTGTTGTCTATTAGTCTATTAGATTATTCAGATATTATCAGTTCTAGAGCATAACAACAATGAATAAATACACCACAGAGAGGTCATCTTGAATCATTCTGTAGGTGGAATATGATATTAAGCTTGTGTAAGCAGGAAGGTTCATTTCCTCTGTCTGTGTGTGTGTGTGTGTGTGTGTGTGTGTGTGTGTGTGTGTGTGTGTGTGTGTGTGTGTGTGTGTGTGTGTGTGTGTGTGTGTGTGTGTGTGTGTGTGTGTGTGTGTGTGTGTGTGTGTGTATGGGTTAGCAGCTGTGGGGGTGAACAGACTTGGCAAACAATGCTACAAATACATGCTGTACTGTCCTATGATTTGAATAAATAAAAGATCTTGTATCTTCTTCTGCTTTGACAAAGATGTTTTAGCTTTTGATTTTTATCTGGTGCATTCTCTCTGGTAAAGCAAATCAATAGCAAATCAATAGACTCTGATCTTAAACAGCCTAATAAAATTAGCCTGGGCGGAGTGTTGTTCCCTTTCACGTGTGTCAGCACTGAACAAGAGCATTAATAGAATATGAAATATATAGGCAGTTGTATAAACCATGCTGAGCATGCACCTGTGCTATTTATAAAACCTTGTCTTTTCTGGGAAGGTCTAGTGCTTACATCATGAATATAATCCGTCTTGGGTTACAACTTAACTGGAACTGTTACCTTCAAATGCCCTTTAGTTTCTCCGTGCTCAGACATGCTCTTATGTTCCTGCCTTTTGCAACCCTCATCCCACAACCCACATCCCACATCCCCCCCCCCCCCCGCCACACACACACACACACACACACACACACGTTGGGTTTCCATGTTTTATGGGGACATTCCATAGATGTAATGGTTTTTATACTGTACAAACCCGATTCCAAAAAAGTTGGGACACTGTACAAATTGTGAATAAAAACAGAATGCAATGTGGAAGTTTCAAATTTCAATATTTTATTCAGAATACAACATAGATGACATATCAAATGTTTAAACTGAGAAAATGTATCATTTTAAGGGAAAAATAAGTTGATTTTAAATTTCATGGCATCAACACATCTCAAAAAAGTTGGGACAAGGCCATGTTTACCACTGTGTGGCATCCCCTCTTCTTTTTATAACAGTCTGCAAACTGAGGAGACAAGTTGCTCAAGTTTAGGAATAGGAATGTTGTCCCATTCTTGTCTAATACAGGCTTCTAGTTGCTCAACTGTCTTAGGTCTTCTTTGTCGCATCTTCCTCTTTATGATGCGCCAAATGTTTTCTATGGGTGAAAGATCTGGACTGCAGGCTGGCCATTTCAGTACCTGGATCCTTCTTCTGCGCAGTCATGATGTTGTAATTGATGCAGTGTGTGGTCTGGCATTGTCATGTTGGAAAATGCAAGGTCTTCCCTGAAAGAGACGACGTCTGGATGGGAGCATATGTTGTTCTAGAACTTGGATATACCTTTCAGCATTGATGGTGCCTTTCCAGATGTGTAAGCTGCCCATGCCACACGCACTCATGCAACCCCATACCATCAGAGATGCAGGCTTCTGAACTGAGCGCTGATAACAACTTGGGTTGTCCTTGTCCTCTTTAGTCCGGATGACATGGCGTCCCAGTTTTCCAAAAAGAACTTCAAATTTTGATTCGTCTGACCACAGAACAGTTTTCCACTTTGCCACAGTCCATTTTAAATGAACCTTGGCCCAGAGAAAACGCCTGCGCTTCTGGATCATGTTTAGATATGGCTTCTTTTTTGACCTATAGAGTGTTAGCCGGCAACGGCGAATAGCACGGTGGATTGTGTTCACCGACAATGTTTTCTGGAAGTATTCCTGAGCCCATGTTGTGATTTCCATTACAGTAGCATTCCTGTATGTGATGCAGTGCCGTCTAAGGGCCCGAAGATCACGGGCATCCAGTATGGTTTTCCGGCCTTGACCCTTATGCACAGAGATTGTTCCAGATTCTCTGAATCTTTGGATGATATTATGCACTGTAGATGATGATAACTTCAAACTCTTTGCAATTTTTCTCTGAGAAACTCCTTTCTGATATTGCTCCACTATTTTTCGCCACAGCATTGGGGGAATTGATGATCCTCTGCCCATCTTGACTTCTGAGAGACACTGCCACTCTGAGAGGCTCTTTTTATACCCAATCATGTTGCCAATTGACCTAATAAGTTGCAAATTGGTCCTCCAGCTGTTCCTTATATGTACATTTAACTTTTCCGGCCTCTTATTGCTACCTGTCCCAACTTTTTGGGAATGTGTAGCTCTCATGAAATCCAAAATGAGGTTCAAATTTGGCATGACATTTCAAAATGTCTCACTTTCAACATCTGATATGTTATCTATATTCTATTGTGAATAAAATATAAGTTTATGAGATTTGTAAATTATTGCATTCCTTTTTTATTCACAATTTGTACAGTGTCCCAACTTTTTTGGAATTGGGTTTGTATATTCTATCCCCCTACCCTACCCATCACACAAAACTTTCTGCTATTTTAGATTTTCAAAAAAGCTCATTTTGTATGATTTATAAGCTTGTTTCCTCATGGGGACCAGAAAAATGTCCCCACAAGGTCCAAATTTACTGGTGTTACTATACTTGTGGGGACATTTGGTCCCCATAATGTAGGAAATGCCAGGACCACACACACACACACACACACACACACACACACACACACACACACACACACACACACACACGTTTAGGTTTACAATTTACACACACAGTTATTATTTCCTTTTATTTTTGTCCTGTTTGTTTATAAACATAAGCCTGAAGTCACACCTATTGTAAAACCACACGTGAAAGGTGTGACATCATCTTCACACTTCCCCTCCCCCGTCCCGTGCTGTAATCCGAATCAGCAGGGATTTTGATGACATTTGTTTTAAAACTAAACATATGCTGATCGTGGCAGAACTTTATCAGCAGCTTTCACGGAGGGGCGAATATCATTGAAACCAAAAGGAACAAACTGTGCCATTAAGATACAAGTTACCCCATGCAAAGTGAACAGGCCAAAGGATCAATGACGCATAAAAGTCTTAATCTTTTAGACACAGACACTAACACACAGCTGCAAAAGGAAACACTGTTTATGCTATCAAGCAACCATATTAACCCTGTAAAGCCTGACATATGGTGGACAGGGGTCAGCATGGGCACCCTGACTGGTCTGCGGCACTGTGTATTCTGACACCTTTCTATCAGATCCAGCATTAACTTCTTGAGCAATTTGAGCTACAGTAGCTCGTCTGTTTGATCGGACCACACGGGCCAGCCTTTGCTCCCCACGTGCATCAATGAGCCTTGGCCGCACATGACCCTGTCGCCGGTTCACCACTGTTCATTCCTTTGACCACTTTTGATATATCAGTTAGGGTATCTCGCGTGTCAGTAATTGATAGATACCGACCACTGCAGACTGGGAACACCCCACAAGAGCTGCAGTTTTGGAGATGCTCTGACCCAGTCGTCTAGCCATCACAATTTGGCCCTTGTCAAACTTGCTCAAATCCTTATGCTTGCCCATTTTTCCTGCTTCTAACACATCAACTTTGAGGACAAAATGTTCACTTGCTGCCTAATATATCCCACCCACTAACAGGTGCCGTGATAAAGAGATAATCAGTGTTATTCACTTCACATAATGTTATGCCTGATCGGTGTGTGTGTGTGTGTGTGTGTGTGTGTATATATACGCATACACACACACAGATATATATATATATATATATGTATATATACACACATACAGTGTATATATATATATATATATATATATACTGTATGTAATACACAACTCTATAGCAAAAAAAAGCTATATTAATATACTTCAAATAGATTGTTATAACAGTATAGCAGACAACTTACATATAGTGCATATAAATATCAGTTGTTACTCTATCTCTCCCGATCATATTTCTTGGCAAGATGGTATTTAAATGCTTATTTTTATGATCAAAGCTTAGTATTTTTTACTGTGTGGAGCAAAACATATAATGCAATGCAATACAATGATGATTGATGTACAAATAAATGTTCCTCAAAAGCATGATTTATCATACACTATGTGATACTTACATTTTAACATGATTTAAAAAAACAAAAAAAAAAAACAAGTTTGCTTTAGTCCAATAAGTGTTCATCCTGAAATATAACAATATAAAAGCTATGTAATGTTTACTTTATATAAAAAAAAAATCAGATTTCACATGGTGGATATTTTTACAATTATATTAAAAGCCCTTTTGCTTGCTAAAACAATTTAAACTATCAATCAGACAACAGAAGACATGTACAGTAGATGTCTACAACAGGTTTTTCAGCAAAGTTTTGATCATGTTGATAATTCAGAAGCCTTAGAAATGTGTGTATCACATATGATACAATAGACTTTACATGCTTAAGTAGACTTTATATCACAGTCTTATAAAATGTATGCATTTAGTTGTATGATTACATTTTTGAGGAGGCGCTGTCTCCCTTTCCTCATCAGAGAAAACACCCCTACCAGACACTAAATTGAAAAAGCATGCATACATCATGGAAGCATGAGTCATTGCACTGATGGCAGATATAATATATTCACACATGCCATGCATCCTGATTCGAGTCTTTCTCGCATGCATGTAGTCAGAGCACTGTGCTTGTTTTTTTGTTGCAATATAAATTTCCATAAGCTATGTCATCTGCACGGCCTCATTCTGAAGAGTGGACATATGGCCCAGGTTTGGAGCCCTAAGATGAGACAGTTTGCTCTCTTTGCTTCATCGGTTCAATAACACCATGCTGCAAAGTCACAGCAATGTCAGAGGAACCCTAAAATAGCTGTTCTGCTCGTGCAAGCACTGTCACATAAACATTAAAGCTCTTTATTAATAATAACAACAACAACAGCACACTCAGGCAAATGAGAAATGTCAATACAGCTTGACATTCACATTAGCATGACGGAGACCAGCGCTGTTCATTACTCAGAGACTGTGATGCTGCACAGCCGTGTTCATGACGTGTCTGTAATGAGATGTCTTGATGGGTTAGAGGAGGCGACAGCAGGGTCTTTTCTCCTCCATGTGGCCCAAAAGTGAACACTCCCCAGAGACGGATGAAAAGACTGGATTTATTTTGTTAGGCAGAACTGAGTAATGTTTATATCTCCTCAGTAAGACTTTGCTTTACATCACAAATGCTAATTATAATTAACAGCATTTCTCAAAAATGTAATTCATTTGAGCCTGGGTTCCTTGTGAATTTGAGGAGAGCAAAGAACACAACGTTCTTAAAATTGGGACTGCAAAAGTGGATCGTGACAGTAATTGTGGCGTATAGCTGCTTATGCAGGACAATACTTGCACTACAAGCACTTATATTGGTGGCTGGGGAGTTTGGCCTATAGACCAGCAGGGGGCGTCCATGCTATACTTGTGTTAGTGCTGTCCTGTGTTGTCCTGAGAAGCAGTTCAGGTAGACTAATATATATTAGTCGGGTCCAAAAGTCTGAAACCACATTGGAAATCTTTTTATTTACACCTGGAAATCAACAGAAAGTTTTAGGATTTTATTCTTTTATATATATATATATATATATACACCAATCAGGCATAACATTATGACCACCTTCCTAATATTGTGTTGGTCCCCCTTTTGCTGCCAAAACAGCCCTGACCCGTCGAGGCATGGACTCCACTAGACCCCTGAAGGTGTGCTGTGGTATCTGGCACCAAGACGTTAGCAGCAGATCCTTTAAGTCCTGTTAGTTGCGAGGTGGGGACTCCATGGATTGGACTTGTTTGTTCAGCACATCCCACAGATGCTCGATTGGATTGAGATCTGGGGAATTTGGAGGCCAAGTCAACACCTCAAACTCGTTGTTGTGCTCCTCAAACCATTCCTGAACCATTTTTGCTTTGTGGCAGGGTGCATTATCCTTCTGAAAGAGGCCACAGCCACCAGGGAATACCGTTTCCATGAAAGGGTGTACATGG
The DNA here is from genome assembly GCA_039654105.1 of Coreius guichenoti. Taxonomy (NCBI): domain Eukaryota; kingdom Metazoa; phylum Chordata; class Actinopteri; order Cypriniformes; family Gobionidae; genus Coreius; species Coreius guichenoti. The sequence goes on from CM077170.1 coordinate 10,486,031, forward strand.
TCTGCAACAATGCTTAGGTAGGTGGTACGTGTCAAAGTAACATCCACATGGATGGCAGGACCCAAGGTTTCCCAGCAGAACATTGGCCAAAGCATCACACTGCCTCTACCAGCTTGCCTTCTTCCCATAGTGCATCCTGGTGCCATGTGTTCCTCAGGTAAGCGACGCACACGCACCCAGCCATCCACGTGATGTAAAAGAAAACGTGATTTATCAGACCACGCCACCTTCTTCCATTGCTCTGTGGTCCAGTTCTGATGCTCATGTACCCACTGTTGGCGCTTTCGGCAGTGGACAGGAGTCAGCATGGGCACCCTGACTGGTCTGCGGCTATGCAGCCCCATACGCAACAAACTGCAATGCACTGTGTATTCTGACACCTTTCTATTGAAAACAGTTATTTTAAATTGTGATAATATTTCACAATATTACTGTTTGTACTGTATTTTTGATCAAAACCTGACGATTACATTACTTTAAATGAGTTCACCCCCCAAGATTATTGTTATAAACACGACCCATGTCTGAAAGGTAAAGGGGGAGGTGTTGCTGTAATTTATAATAATATCTTCGGTATTACTCAGAAGTCTAGTTTCGAAAATAAAATTCCTTTGAAGTTTTGGTGCTTTATGTAACGTTATGTAGTGAAATTGATAAATCCCATTTGACATTTGTGTTGGCTACTGTATACAGGCCACCAGGGCACCATACAGACTTTACCAGAGAATTTGCTGATTTTCTATCAGAGTTAGTACTGGCTGCAGATAAAGTCCTAATTGTTGGTGATTTTAATATCCATGTAGACAATGAAAAAGACGCATTGGGATTGGCATTTAGAGACATTCTAAACTCTACTGGAGTTAGGCAACACGTGACAGGACCCACTCATCGCCGTAATCATACGTTAGACCTAATACTGTCACATGGAATAAATGTTGATACCGTTGAAATTCTGCAGCAGAGCGATGACATCTCAGATCATTACCTAGTATCATGTACACTTAATTTAGCAAAGGCTGCAAAGCCGTCCCCTCGCTTCAAATATGGCAGGACTATCACTGCTGCGACTAAAGATTGCTTTGTAAATAATCTTCCTCATCAGTTTAATCTCCTCAGCATCCCAGATAGCCTAGAGGAACTCGATGTTGCAACAGAAACTATTGACTCTCTCTTTTCCAGCACTTTAGACACAGTTGCTCCCCGGCGCTTAAAGAAGATTAAAGAAAATAGTCCAACGCCGTGGTACAACGAGCACACCCGGGCCCTTAAAACAGCAGCCAGAAAAATGGAGCGCAGCTGGAAGAAAACAAAACTGGAAGTTTATCGCATTTCGTGGAAAGAGAGCATGATTGCATACAGAAAGGTCGTAAAAACTGCTAGATCTGCTTATTTCTCGACTCTCTTAGAAGTAAACAAACACAACCCTAGGTATTTATTCGATACAGTGGCTAAATTAACCAAAGATAAAACTTCAACTTCTGATGTTTGTAAACAGCACAGCAGTAATGACTTTATGAACTTCTTTACTTGTAAGATTGATAATATTAGGAAAAAAATTATAACCATGCAGCCGTCTACTACAGTATCACATCAGACAGTGCATTGTAGTGTCACTGAGGAAAAATTACATTCATTCACTGCTATAGAAGAAGAAGAATTGGCTAAACTCGTTAAATCATCAAAATCAACAACATGTATGCTCGACCCTATACCGACTAAACTACTAAAAGAGATGCTTCCAGAGGTCATAGATCCTCTTCTTAATATCATTAATTCATCCTTGACATTAGGATATGTACCGAAAACTTTTAAGTTGGCTATTATTAAACCACTTATTAAAAAAACGCAACTTGATCCTACAGAATTAGTCAATTACAGGCCAATCTCAAATCTACCCTTTCTGTCAAAAATACTAGAAAAGGCAGTGCCCTCACAATTATGCTCCTTTTTAGAAAGAAATGGTATCTGTGAGGATTTCCAGTCAGGATTTAGACCGTATCATAGTACTGAGACTGCTCTCATTAGAGTTACAAATGATTTACTCATCATCCGATCATGGTTGTATCTCTCTGTTAATGTTACTCGATCTTAGCGCTGCATTCGATACTATCGACCACAACATTCTTTTGAATAGACTCGAAAATTATGTTGGCATTAGTGGAATTTCATTGGCATGGTTTAAATCATACTTATCTGACCGTTATCAGTTTGTAGCAGTAAATGAAGAGATGTCACACCGATCACAAGTTCAGTATGGAGTACCGCAAGGCTCAGTGCTAGGACCGTTGCTTTTCACCCTGTACATGCTACCACTGGGAGATATTATTAAGCATGGCATTAGTTTTCATTGTTATGCTGACAATACTCAGCTCTATATTTCTTCACGCCCTGACGAAATTTACCAATTCACAAGATTAACAGAATGCATAGCTGATATAAAAAAATTGGATGACTAGTAATTTCCTGCAACTTAATTCAGAAAAAAATGAATTTTTAATCATTGGACAAAAAAACTCCACAAGTAGTAACCTAGAATACTGTCTAACACTCGATGGCTGCTCTGTCAAGTCCTCGTCGTCAGTTAGGAACCTGGGTGTGCTCTTTGATACCAATCTCTCATTTGAAAGCCACGTTTCTAGCATCTGTAAAACTGCATTCTACCATCTTAAAAATGTATCTAAATTACGGCACATGCTTTCAATGCAAAATGCTGAACAGTTAGTTCATGCGTTCATGACCTCAAGGCTAGATTATTGTAATGCTCTACTGGGTGGTTGCCCTGCTCGCTTAATAAATAAACTGCAGCTGGTCCAAAACGCAGCAGCTAGAGTTCTTACTAGAACAAAGAAGTATGACCATATTAGCCCAGTTCTGGCAACACTGCATTGGCTCCCTATTAAACATCGTATACATTTTAAAATCTTGCTGATTACTTACAAAGCACTAAATGGTTTAGCTCCCCAGTACTTGAGCGAGCTCTTAACGCATTATACTCCATCACGTCTATTGCGGTCTCAAAACCGCATAATACAAAACCAGTATTATCAACTGGCCAGTTGATAATACCTAGAATATCAAAATCAACTGCAGGCGGTCGATCCTTTTCCTATTTTGCACCTAAAGTCTTCCTAGCATTGTTCGGGAAGCAGACACACTCTGTCAGTTTAAATCTAGACTAAAAACACATCTCTTTACTATGGCATACACATAAAACATTTTTAATTTCTATTATTCAAATCAGTTAAATGATTGTTTTAGGCTGCATTAACTAGGTCAGCCGGAACCGGGAACACTTCCCATAACACCTGATGTACTCGTTACATCATAAGAAGAATGGCATCTACGCTAATGTTAGTCTCTCTGTTTATCCCGAGGTTTACTGCAGTCGGCCGGATCCGGGCCGTATCCGGACCAGATGGTGGACCTGCGCATGGACATGACCAACGCATCCCTGAAGTGTCTGCAGAGACCGTGTCAATTAAACTCCCCCCTGTAAATGCCGCATCAACACGACATCCTCATTAAACCCGTTCCCGGCGTGACGACTCCAATCTTTCGAATAATCCTACGAATATCTATTGATCTAATATGACTTCTGACCTGTAATATTGCCAGAATCATAATCATACACTATTTGTTCGTCGGCCAAAGGAGAACTGGCACTCCGACTGAGCCTGGTTTCTCCCAAGGTTTTTTTCTCCATTCTGGCCCTGAAGGAGTTTTGGTTCCTTGCCACCGTCGCCTTTTGCTTTTGGCTTGCTCAGTTGGGGACACTTAAATTTCAACTATATTACTGATCTGCCCGCATTGACACTATATGATAATTGAAATGAGCTGGAGGACATCACCGTTTTCACCAGAGCGGCTGTACAGCCGAATCAAATTCCGTTGCATTATTTTCCTGTTACCACTGTGAAGCTGCTTTGAAACAATTGGCATTGTAAAAAGCGCTATATAAATAAAGGTGATTTGATTTGAAATGAATGCAGCCTTGGTGAGCAGAAGAGATTTCAAAAACATTTAAAACAAAGAAAAAAATCTTACCAATTCCAAACTTTTGAACAGTAGTGTATAGCATGAGATATATCTGTCATTTAGAATTAAAAAAATACATAAATCTCAGACTTCCTTGGCTCAACCAGACAATGATAATAATGCTTTCTAAACAGCTTCATATTACACTCACTCTGCATTTAGTTGTATTTTAATTTTTAATAATGACAAATTATAATTATTTTTACAGCTATTATTTTTTGTTTTAAGGAGGCATTCAGTAATTATAAAGGAAAGAACTTAGGTAAGGAGTCTGGGGACTTAAACAATTATAACCACACACCGGTACAGCAATTAGATTAGGACAACAAACACCTGTAAACAAGATCCCATCTCTGGAGATGTTTGATGTTAGCGTGCTTTGCTTTATAGCAGTCATTTGCAAACAAAGAACATTAACCGGACTGAAGGATTTATACAGGACATGTGAATGGAAGATGTACTGATTCCTTTTTTTCCTCATCTGTTGTTCTTATGAGGACAATCCCTATTCCTAATGTTGCAAATATACTTCTGGTAAATCTAAACACTTGGGCTTTTTATTCTCTTCAGTGGGTGTACCATTAGAGAAAAATATCTGTAATTATTTCTAATTCATCCAAGTTGGAACGAAATATACCTGACTAAAAAAAATCAAAGTGATGTTTTGAATATTAAAAGCGTATTATTTTAAAATGATATTAACCTTAGAGAATGGGCACCATCAGATTATAGCAATCAAGAAAAATGTCTAATTGTACAAATGTATTACACAGTTCTTCTCATATTGATTTCTCCAATGGAATGACTTCATTATCATTTCAGAGTGATTAGAGACTAGCATGTGCTCTGCTCCACTTGTTTGAAGTCTGACATCAAAAGATTAAACATAATGTGATTGATGATGGTTCATCTCCTCTAAAAAGGCGGCCGTGTTGTCTGAGAATGACTGTCTGTAATAAGCAGCAAAAATCACACTGGGGGTCACAACAAATCAGACATTTTCACTAATGAGTAAAGATCTGAAATAATGATAATTACAACATTCAACAAGACAGATAGTAGCTATAACACAGATTTACTTTCTGAGACATTAGCTGCACCAGTCTGAAACAAGCAACAGATCAGTTCAATTTTATTGGACAGTTTAATGTTGAGCGATTATGGACCTCACAAAACAATATATTACATAAAATTAAAATTAGATTAAAGTTGGCATTGTTTTGAAAATGATCTGGCTGACATAAACAACAAATGAACAGCTTTGTGAAACTGACTGATATGTGCCGGGTGACTTTTTATTGTCTTAATTTTACCATAATGTTAGATATTTATGTTTTCACAATGATATGTTAAAAAAAAAGGATCTGAATAAAAAATTTAGAGAACAAATAATGTGTCCACTGTCTTTGCTGAAAAAGATACTATTATCAGTGAGTTATTGATTGATATTAGGATCACAGTTAGATGGTTTGCAGGTCCCTCTCTATAAAACAAATTCATTTGACTCATTTAGTAAATTCAGTTTTTAAAACATGACCTACACTCATAAAAATAAAAAAAAGTTAATTATTGGGATCAATGGTTCCATGAAGAACCTTTACTGTTTTTTATTAGCTTTGGTACTATTTTCACAAGCAAGGTGTACATTTTCAAAACTCATAGTGCTAATATCATGACAGATCATCAAAAGTGCACTTTGTTCAAACATTTCAGCATATTTTCAATTGTGTTAGTACAATACACAAAACCATAAAGTATCCTATTCACTACACAAAATAAGTGTTTCATAAATGTTTCATTCACAGTAATTCCCTTTCATAAAGCTCTTACTATCAAACTTTTGATTTGCATTTCTTCTCGTTCAGTTTAATACATTTGTCTATTATTTAATCCAACTGATCTTAATGGTTAATCAATTAATCATTTGGTACACCTATAGATTTCTATTGATATTGTTTCTGTAGACATAGTTTCTACTTTGTTTGCAATTTCCAATATGGATAACCATATGAAATTAATTCTTTTTACATTATAAGCAATTTATCTTAGATTATAACTACTATGTTCAAAGTGTGTGTGTGTGTGTGGCCTGGTAAACTCTACATTATGGGGACAAAATGTCCCCATAAAGATGGCAATATCCTAAATCCTTGTCCTTGCGGGGACATTTTTTGGTTCCCAAGAAACAAGCTTATAAATCATACAGAATTATTTTTTTTGAAAATGTAAAAATGCAGAAAGTTTTCTGTGATGGGTAGGTTTAGTGTAAGGGGAAAGAATATAGAGTTTGTACAGTATAAAAATCATAATGTCTATGGAGAGTCTATGGAGTGTGTGTGTGTGTGTGGGTAGGTGTGGCAGAAATATTTGCAATTTGTGAGCATAGAGCAGAATAGAGCATAAGGGAGAGGAAATAGTCAATGATGGTGTAACATCAGACTGATCAGAAATCAGAAGAAGGGAGACGGATGGCATCAAATACAGTATTTTACATTACAGTATGTATGCCATGTGATACTGTAAACAGATTACCATGGTAGAGACTGCCGCATTACTGTAACTCACCCTTATAACGGTCAACTACAGTATAGATTCAGTCCTATGGTACAGTGAGAACATTTACTGTATTGGCAGCAAACTCTGTTCTATAGCCCAGAACCTCGTGGCGTGTAACTTCCTTTTGATCACACCTTTTGATAACACACTGTTTTTAAGAGTGTATAGAGATTGGATGGATGGACTGACTGACTGATGATAGATAGATAGATAGATAGATAGATAGATAGATAGATAGATAGATAGATAGATAGATAGATAGATAGATAGATAGATAGACAGACGTCCCTCTTCAACTGTGTCTGGCAGCTTCTTAACACTGGGTCCAAGAAAGAGCATTAGAGGGTAAACCCAGATTATGACTGTTCAACAGCCTGCCTAAACCAAGCTGATTCCGGGGATTGGTTGGGACTTGATCTTTCCATGGTAAAGCAGTAGTATGCGAGGTTTCCTAGAGGAATGCTTACAGGTTTATGGCCCAAACCATTTTGAGGGTGGAGGGGAGTGTAGAAAGTGTTAACAAAGGTTAAAGGTGGCAAAACAGCATAAACTGTATTGGTAGTATTATGTGTTGCCATCGTTGTAAGATGATTAAACAGAAGTTTATTAACTACACAGACAAAAAAAAAAAAAAAATCATTAGTGAAGCATGGATATCTTGCTACTGTAACTGAAAGCAAGCCACCGTTTGTGATGGGCCAAGTCCATTAACTGAAGCTGAGTTGGCATTATAAGCTCTACTCAAATTATTTAACATGTGCAACTGACTGGTTTACCTTCCAGGGCACATTATAGATCACCCGGGAGGAAGAGAAGCATGTAGATTCAAACTATTTAATACATACACATAAAAATATTGGAATGATTACATATTATTTATTTATGTTATGAGTAGCTAACCAATATAATCTGAACTCTTGAAAAAAATAATAGGTTTAACTATTGGTTCCAATATTTTTTTTTTTTTTTGTCAGAATTATAAGAATATATTTCAGGATAGCACAAAAATAAATGTAAATCTTTTATAGTTCCCAACAAGACTTATTAGCAATATGATAAACTGCCAATTTTTTTTTTTTTAATTTTTATATTGCCTTTACATTTATTCCAATGATCATATAACGCTGTTCAAACAGGATATTTATTTACTTACTTACTTAATATGTACTGTTCTAAGACTCAGGTGTTTTGTACTCTAAAGTCTTGGCATACTCTCAGTGACAGAGTGCTATTATTGGCCGGGTGTGGAGTGGGGAGGAGTAGTTGGATGTTCTCTGCGAGCGCAGTCTAACACTGTCACCTTTCTTGGCAGGTGCGCGTGGAGGCAGAGCAAGATTTGTGCCATCATACACCCGAGAACTACTCCACGCTTTGAGTTCAACAGGACACAGCCTTCGCGTTTTCTTTTTGCAGTAAAGTTCAAATCATGTGAATATCTCTGAACCTGAAGGCTTTTGTGGAATAGGATTTCACTGATGTGAAGAAGTAAGGCCTGTGGATTAATTTGCATCGGGAGGTTACGCAGTTTCTCATCAAATGCTACAGGTAAAGAAACGGTAACACTTTATTTTACAGTGTCACTGTTACAAATGTTACTATAGTAATAACTGTAAATTATGCATAATTACATGCAACTAACCCTAAACCAAACCTGAATCAAATCCTAACCCTATAGTAAGTACATGTAGTTACTGAATATTACTCAGTACTTAAATGTATGATTACAGTGTAACAAGGACACCTTAAAATAAAGTGTAACCAAAGAAACTAAGGCAACAATGAGTGTGATTCTGTTGTAGTATTTTCTATATGTAGCAGTTATTTAATTGCTTGAATTCCCAAACACCTTGTTTCAACACTTTCCTTTATTTATTGTTTGTTTGTCTGTTGTCCTCAATTTTGATTGGTCAAGTGGAATTCCAAAAGCACTGATATGATATGATTGATATGATATGATGATACGATACAATACGATATGATAGTAGCCTAAAACAACACTGGGACTCTTCCATCCAAAGTTCTGAATTTAACTTCAACTGCAAAATCGAAATGTGGTATAAAATATTTGCGAATAAAGCACCGTTTCCATCCAGTGAGATCAAAATCGTCACTTTCTGAGAAACAATTGCAAATTATCACTAAGAAAAATGGATGTTTCTGCAGTAGGAGAAGCCACTGTGGGTCTTTTTTCATAACTATAATAAATAAATGACAACACCTCAGAGCGCGAAGACTAATAAACACGGTCATGTTATCTTGCGTTCGGAGGCAGATGCCTGGTGTTTGGGAATGCACAGTTCTGGGAGGTAATTATACCGAACCACTTTGATGACAGAGTTTGGCCCAGGCCATTTCAGAATGACCAAAACAACATTTCAGATGCTGTACAATGAGATCGGTCCACTGGTTAGCCCAGCTATGCCATCCCATCGCGCAAAGTCACATGACTTTCTTTGATGCGTGTCGAGGAATTAGGTGTGCTCGACTTGAAGCGGCGCTGCGCAGACCGATCGGTGAATAGCATCAAAGTATCACAAGACCGATTTGAAAGCAAATGGAGCCATCTGCTCTCTAATCGCATGTCATACATCGATCGGTCTGTACAGCCCTGCTTCAAGTTGAACACACCTAATTATTTCGGTAAATGTGTTTCCATCGTGTTTTTTTTATTGGATAAAAAAAAATTCACCTCAATTGAGCGCATATGTTTTTCCATCCAGCGTTTTTTATGCGATATCCCAAAATGCGCATAAAAATAGATGGACAGCTACTGTTTGTATCAATCCGCTTGTATGTTTTCAGAGTAGAGTTTAGATAAGGAGAGTTTGTTATGAAAGTCGAAGCATCTGTGCGTTCGCGGAGGTGTCTGATTTTATCTGCAGCTCGGTGCAGGTTATTGAAATCAGAGCGTCCACGTTTTCCTTGGCTCCAATATTGCTCATAACAGGGTTTCTCTCTAATGCTACTAGCTAGTGCAGAGGGGAAAATGGAAAACCAGGAGTGGAGCTGTGGCCGAGTGATTACTGTGGAAGCTTGTTTCCGACAGTAAAAAATAAAAAAGGGTAATTGCATCTTTTTATCTCACAATTTTTATTTTGTCTCGCAGTTGTGAGTTTACATCTAGCAATTCTTAAATTTGCGTGATATAAACTCACAATTGCGTGTTATAAAGTCAGAATATAAACAGAGTTTATATCTCGCAATTCTGACCTTTTTCCTCAGAATTACGAGTTTTTATCTAGCAATTCTGGTTTTTTTAACACGTAGTTGTGAGTTTATATCTCACATTTCTGACATTTTCTCAGAATTTTCTTCAGAATTGGACTTTATAACTCGCAATTGCAAGTTTATATCTCACAATTCTGAAAAATGTCATAATTATGAGATATAAACTCGCAAACGCGAGAAATAAAGTCAGAATTGCGAGATATAAACTCACAATTGCGAGTTTAAAAAAGTCAGAATTGCGAGATAAAATTAGAGAAATAAAAAGGCATTTTCTATCAAAATAGCTACATACAGAGAAAATAAATATTCAGAGAGGTTAAAACTAACTTTAATTGATTTTTTTTTTTTCAAGTTTAAGCACTTGCAGGTTTGATCCTAGTATTTTTGGCTAAGGGAATCCACAGTTGTAGCATGTTTACCTCCCTTCCAATCAGAAACCTCCTGTTCAAAACCACAGGCTCTTTTTGTCTTCCTGGAAGACGCTCCTGATCCCACTTGGCATTTAAGCTGCAGTGTATTTATAGAGCAGACACTTACATCTGTTTAGCATGTATATAGGATCCATTATCCTTCTGTCCATTCTTAAAATAGAACAAGGATTTATTTTTAATCTTTTGGAGGCAAAAATAGTCAAAGTGTTGCAATGTGAAAATGCATCACTTTAACCCTACTAAAATTAGCTGTAATACTATTTATTTGTGAATTTGAACATTGTTTATGTGACAGAATGGGTAAGAACCACTGTGCATGTGGAAGTACATATGTTCACTAATAGAAGTGCATTTCAGTTTACAGGAGTGATTACACAAATGCTCCAGATGTGATCCAATTGCAGTGAATGGCCTAACAGGAAAGAAAATGGCTAAAATCTGCACAGAACAGTCATACCCTTCACAAAGATCCGCCTTCACTCCTGAGCCAGCTATTGAATGGATCGAGAGAGGAGAAAGGTCTGAGGATATACCGCAGACATATATAGACAAATCAATCATTATTTTGCATCTAGAACAATTCTCACATTCAATGAATTCATTTAAGTCCTTATATTTCATTCGGTGTGTATTTGTCTCTTTTGCAGTGATCAGCCACCTCATGGACTAATGGGCAGGTGATTTGGTCTTTTGCTCTGATGGAGATTTGAGAATTGTTTGTGCATCATAAGTGATTTTAATAAGCCACTGTACCTTCACTTTCAGGATGTCCCAGTTCATTCCGAGGTTTGGAGGAAGGTCTACCAAATGTAGAGCTTTGGAATGTAGTGATTCTGTTACGATAGCAGAGGAGTCTGAAGACATGCAAAAGGATGCATCGTGGGACGACAGAGGGCAGGACCAACTGCGCAAGAGGAAGTGAGTGAAAATGCATCCGTGTACACAGTGGCCTCCAAAAAATATTTGTACACATTAGCAAAGTTGTAACTAAATTTGAAATAAAATAACCACCATACATTTTTATGGAAACTTGTTTCCACCACGGAAAAAAATTATTGAAAAATCTTTTTAATCTTTTTCTTCCGTGGCGGAAACAAGCTTCCAACCTTTTAGTTGTATAGAGTATTATATCAGAGTGTTTATTTACGCCTTGCTGCCAGATGCTATTTACACTAACTTAAGATGCTACTTTAACTCATTTACACTAAACCTAAACTAGGACTGCAGATATACAAACCGTAAACAAAGCAGCACTTGCTTACCATTTTGAATATCAATCACGCTGATCACTTTCTTTATTCTAGCTGGCTTATGTTATTGTGAAAAAAGTATTCGTGCATTGAATGCTCATGTAAGGTGACGTGAAATTATAACAGCCTTCTGTCTGTACTGTCTTGACTTCTTTGCTTGCTTTCATCACGTTCGCTAAGCTGAACAGCCAATCAGAGTTCTCTCTCTCACCGTCGGCCCAACGCTGATTCAACATGCCGAATCGGCCCCAAAAAAACAGACGCCGTCCAACAAAACGAAGCAGACCAACTCCCCAAAATGGCCTGACATTGCCCGACAGCTGACCGTCAGCTTGGTGTGTCCTGGCCTTTAGGCGGGTGTTGTTAGCTTTTGATGCGACCGACCCAAATTTGATTCCGTATTTTTCCAAACTTATTCTTCTACCTTTTATCATCGCGTAACAGCTCGGAGAAGCATTTATTTTAAATAAAAAGTATGAAAATATTTGAAAAGTGGAAATAAAGTGCCAAATGCTTATTTAACTCTTTCCACGCAAGCGGTTTTTAAAAAGTTGGCTGTTCCCCGCCAGCATTTTCATGGCCCTCAGAATACTTTGTTGTATGAATATCTGAATATGCATTATATCAAAAGAAAGAACAAAAACTTTTAAACAAAAAAAATCCAGTTTTTTATCAACACTTAAATATGGGTATGTTTTACAGATATTCATACAACAAAATATTCTTGAAAATCGCGTTTTTGTCAAACACTGGATCAGATTTAGAACGATGATCAAAACATAGATGAAGTAGATTGAGTCCATCAACACCCCTAATGCTTCACAGTCCTATAGCTTGTCCTGGGTCGACATTTCATTCAATAACATTAGGCAGTTTTGATTTATATGCTGTTTATTAATAATAATAATAATAATAATAATAATAACTATATAGCACGTTTAAAGCTTCTTAGCACAAAAGGCAAAAAGGCATGAAGAGCATTACAAAATATAAAACCAGGAACATAATTAGTACAAAAAAAAAAAAAAAAAAAATCCAAGTCCTTCACAAAGTAGTAAAAGCACAAGACTCCGCAGATCTAATATTCATTGGCAAACTATTCCATAACATTGGAGCCTTCACCGCAAAAGCTTTATCACCTTTTGTTTTATATCTAGATCTTGGAACAGCCAATAATCCATTATTTGAAGATCTGAGAAACCTGACTGTTTCATGAGGTCTTAAAAGTTATGCTAAATACTTAGGTGCCAAACCATGTAGCACTTTATACACTCACCTAAAGGATTATTAGGAACACCATACTAATACTGTGTTTGACCCCCTTTCGCCTTCAGAACTGCCATAATTCTACGTGGCATTGATTCAACAAGGTGCTGAAAGCATTCTTTAGAAATGTTGGCCCATATTGATAGGATAGCATCTTGCAGTTGATGGAGATTTGTGGGATGCACATCCAGGGCACGAAGCTCCCGTTCCACCACATCCCAAAGATGCTCTATTGGGTTGAGATCTGGTGACTGTGGGGGCCATTTTAGTACAGTGAACTCATTGTCATGTTCAAGAAACCAATTTGAAATGATTCGAGCTTTGTGACATGGTGCATTATCCTGCTGGAAGTAGCCATCAGAGGATGGGTACATGGTGGTCATAAAGGGATGGACATGGTCAGAAACAATGCTCAGGTAGGCCGTGGCATTTAAACGATGCCCAATTGGCACTAAGGGGCCTAAAGTGTGCCAAGAAAACATCCCCCACACCATTACACCACCACCACCAGCCTGCACAGTGGTAACAAGGCATGATGGATCCATGTTCTCATTCTGTTTACGCCAAATTCTGACTCTACCATCTGAATGTCTCAACAGAAATCGAGACTCATCAGGCCAGGCAACATTTTTCCAGTCTTCAACTGTCCAATTTTGGTGAGCTCGTGCAAATTGTAGCCTCTTTTTCCTATTTGTAGTGGAGATGAGTGGTACCCGGTGGGGTCTTCTGCTGTTGTAGCCCATCCGCCTCAAGGTTGTGCGTGTTGTGGCTTCACAAATGCTTTGCTGCATACCTCGGTTGTAACGAGTGGTTATTTCAGTCAAAGTTGCTCTTCTATCAGCTTGAATCAGTCGGCCCATTCTCCTCTGACCTCTAGCATCAACAAGGCATTTTCGCCCACAGGACTGCCGCATACTGGATGTTTTTCCCTTTTCACACCATTCTTTGTAAACTCTAGAAATGGTTGTGCGTGAAAATCCCAGTAACTGAGCAGATTGTGAAATACTCAGACCGGCCCGTCTGGCACCAACAACCATGCCACGCTCAAAATTGCTTAAATCACCTTTCTTTCCCATTCTGACATTCAGTTTGGAGTTCAGGAGATTGTCTTGACCAGGACCACACCCCTAAATGCATTGAAGCAACTGCCATGTGATTGGTTGATTAGATAATTGCATTAATGAGAAATTGAACAGGTGTTCCTAATAATCCTTTAGGTGAGTGTATGTCAATAATAATACCTTAAAAACTATCCTAAAATGAATTGGTAGCCAATACAGTGAAGCTAAAACTGGAGTGATATGATTAAAAGATCTAGTTTGAGTCAGTAATCTAGCAGCAGCATTTTGTACCAATTAAAGCCGTGATAGTACTTTGATTTAAAGAAGAAAACAGGGCATTACAATAATCCAGACATGATTAAATAAAAGCATGAATAAGATCTGAGTCTCTGTATCTTTAAAATTTAAATCTGTCTCAACTTGGAAATATTTCTTAACTGATAAAAACAAGATTGAACAGTCTTCTTAATATGATATTCAAAATTCAAATTGGAGTCAAAATAAACACCCAGATTTTTAACTACCTGTTGAATATTGGGAAAGGATGTAATTGAGAGCTGACTCAATCTTACTTTTATTAGAGCCCTGACCAAATATCACTACTTCAGTTTTATTAGAATTTAACTGCAAAAAATTACAAGCCATCCCGTTTTTTATGTCTCCTAAGCATGCCTTGAGGACATCTAAGCTTGACAGATCATAAGATCGCAGTGATAAGTATAACTGCAAATTATCTGCATACTAGTGCACAGCAGTGAAAATTTATATGATGTTTCCGAATTTACGGATCCAAGAGGTAGCATATAAATTGAAAATAAAATTGGCCCCAACAGGGAGCCCTGAGGAACTCCACAGGTAATTGAAGAAGGAGAGGATAAATCATCTCCAACTGACACCAAATGTTCTATTCGAAACCAAACCAACGCCCTCCCTGCGACTCCCAGGGAGGGCATTGGATTGTTGATGATCGCATTATTTTACATAGGCCTATGCATATGATTACATATCGCTTGTTTCTGCTTCTTCTTCTCCTGTGTTTTTATCAGGAGATTCGGTACTCTTTCAGAAGATGTGTAATAGCACCCCCTACCTTATAACAGTGAAAACACGGAAAGCGGTAAAAACACATTTTTGGCGGTGAATCACTTTCTCATTAGTGGGAATAAAGTGTTTATCCGGTAGGGTTAGGGTAGGTGTAGTGGAGGGCTTTAGAGACAGGGACAAGTAATGCCCCAATAAGGCAGCATCCATTTATTATTTGATTAATCATAAACACTGAATATATTGTTATCTGTTTTATAATATACTACAATACAGTGAGGTGCAAATAGTATCTGCCCCATTTGCTCTACGTATAAATAGCATGCAATTTGCAAATAGCCGCTGACATTATATATATATATATATATATATATTTGTTTGTCTGCAGAAGGTGTTACCAAATTTAGACAAAAAAATTTCCAACATACTTTGAGGAAACATCAGCCCTAATGTAATGCCCCTTGATCTATGGTGAGATTAAGTGCATTTCTCAAAACAGCAAGAGAGGACGTGCTGACAGTAACCTTATAATACTCTGCTGTCTGTCGCACTCTCACTTTCTTCTGTCCTAGTATTCAAACCATAACCACTCCTGATGATGGTCCTGGTCATACTGCTAGTCTAGTGGAAGATACTGCTACTTAAATGCATTACATATAGCTATAAGCATGCCCACATTCTGTAGGCCCACAATCTGATGATGCAGAACTCCACAGATTAACACAGAATTCGAAGTTCTTTATATATCTCTCTCCTTGCCTGATAATTTATTAAATACTTAATTTGATAATGCTTTCAACTACCAAAAAGAACATAGTACTCTCAGCTCCATTTAACTCTGTTGAACACATTTGAATCCATTTAGCAGATCCATTTAAATCCAATTGTAAATCCAATGTAGATTTCGTCTGGGCCTGGCAGTAAGAGGCCATGCTTTTACCACAGTTAAGGATTTTTTTTGGGGAAAATGCACTTTTCCCGCAAAAATTATTATTCCAATTATTATTTTTATTATTAAAAATTATTACAAAAACAACTGTTTTTGATTATGAAGTGCATGTTTTATAATGTTTTAGTATTTCATGTTTTATCTCTAATCAAATTATAGGAATAAGACTATTTACGATTTTGTTGTCTTTACAGCTTCAACAACAATGCAAACCATTGGCCTCTTGCAACTCTGAATATGAACAACTGCAACAATACAGACGAGTATGTGGGCAAGTTAAATTATTACATGTTGTGCTAAAGTACATTATGCTAATTGCTACATACTAAATATCAATTATCATTTTAATGCAGCAAAAAGGACGACAGGGAGATAAAGAAAGATGAGAAGAAAGAGGAGAAAAAAGATGAGAAGAAAGATGAAAAGAAAGATGAAAAGAAAGATGAGAAAAAAGATGAAAAGAAAGATGACAAAAAAGATGACAAAAAGAAGGAAGAGGAGAAACCGTGAGTATTTTATCTCGATTAAATGCAATTAAATGTATTTCTTTGTTTAGTGTTTGTGTGAACTTTGTGTAAAATTATTATTTTTTTTTTTAGAAAACATGTTTGGATAATGGATCCAGCGACAGATATGTACTACCACTGGCTGACCATTGTAGCAATACCTGTCTTCTACAACCTAATGATGCTTGTTACCAGGTAATTTTACATATTAGAAGTTCCATTATATAGCATGTTATTTATTAAAATATATTAATATAAAATATATTATATTCAAATATTTAAATATTATTTAAAAAAAATGGGGATATCACAACTAATTATCAAACAAACAAGAAAACTAAATTTAGAAATATCAAGTCACCTTTATTTATATAGCTCTTTATATAACACAGATTGTTTCAAAGCATCTTTACAGTGATAACAGAAAAATGATTCCATGATGCAAACAGAGTTCATTTCGGTTGTAAAGCAGCTCTAAAAGAAAATAGTGTCATTGTTCAGCTGAAGTCAGTTCAGTGTTGATTCAGTTCTGTTGTAAAGATCATCAATTATTAAATGAGTTCATTTCATCTATAAAGCAGTTCTGCAGAAAAGAGTGATGTCATCGTCCAGCTCAGTTCCGTTCTTATCCATTAGTGTCACTGCAGTCAAATCAATAATTTTGTTAAATATTATGTGTCCACAACTAAGCAAGCCAGATATAATAATATTTTGTATTTCAAAGAAATAGGGCCCTATCATACACCTGGCGCAATGTGGCGCAATGTGGCGCCAGGCGCGACGCAAGTGCTTTTTGCTAATTTCAGCCCGACGCAGTTATCATTTTCATGTCCTGCGCCACGTTGTTTAAATAGCAAATGCACTCGCGTCCATTTGTGCGCACATGGTCTGAAAATGAGGTGTGTTCAGGCGCATTGTTGGCGCGTTGCTATTTTGAGGCAAATGAAAACGACTGCGCCATTGACCAACAAAAACCTGGTCTAAAGTCAATAGCGCTGTATTTTTTGTGTTATTTACAGGGCGCGTTAATAATATGCGCCTATAGGCAGGTGCACAACACGCGCACACTCTGCTTATTACACACACAGGGACTTGTTTCTGCTTCTTCTTCGCCTGTGTTTTGATCAGGAGATTCGGTACTCTTTCAGAAGATGTGTAATAGCGCCCCCTACCTTATAACAGTGAAAACACGGAAAGCAGTAAAAACACATTTTTGGCGGTGAAGCACTTTCTCATTAGTGGGAATAAAGTGTTTATCCAGTAGGGTTAGGGTAGGTGTAGTGGAGGGCTTTAGGGACAGGGACAAGTAATGCCCCAATAAGGCAGCATCCATTTATTATTTGATTAATCATAAACACTGAATATATTGTTATCTGTTTTATAATATACTACAATACAGTGAGGTGCAAATAGTATCTGCCCCTATTTGCTCTACGTATAAATAGCATCTAACAATGACTGACACTGAGTGTAAATAGCATCTGTCGCTATTTGCACTTAGTGCAATTTGCAAATAGCCGCTGACATATATATATATATATATATATATATATATATATATATTGTTTGTCTGCAGAAGGTGTTACCAAATTTAGACAAAAAAGTTTCCAACATACTTTGAGGAAACATAATCAGCCAGGGACACACACAGGGACGTGCAGCAGCACACAAACATTTTTAGGATTCCTCTCTGGAGAAGCGTTCAGTTTTACCGCTTGCAAATTCCGCCATGTAAATAGTGAATCAGCCATGGCGCGAGCGCAACTGGCTTTTAAAGGGAATAGGAGATGAGATTGGTTTATTGCATGTTATGCCCAAAACACACCCATGACTCATTAAGAGATAGGGACAACCATTTTAGACGTTGCGCCATGCGCTTTAGACCATGCGCTTAGATCGTTAAAATAGGGCCCATATTCTGGTGCTGTTGTGTGGTGATAGCTCTAATTTAATGCTAATTAAATTATGTTCTGATCTTTTTTTTTAGATCCTGTTTTAATGAGCTGCAGGATGATTACACCATCCTATGGATAGTTCTGGACTATTCATCAGATGCCATCTACTACCTTGACACATTTGTGAGATCAAGGACAGGTGAGATTATTCTTCTAATTTTCTCTGTTAGTGTTCACTTTGTCACATTTAACTAACAGTGAATGAACTAAAAAGCAGTGGTTCAGCAAACTGCTAAAGGGGCTGCAGGCTGACTTAAAAATATTTAAATGAATAAATCTGTTTATAAATTAAAATGCTACAGAGAACATAAAATCAAGATGTAAACTGAAATCACACTATTTCTTATTATTTTCATTCAATAACTATGTTTTTTTATTGAAAAACCTACAAGACTACAGAACATAACTTCTGAAATCACTGCTCTACAGGGAAAGTTGTTGTCATGCTAAATAACATCCTATAAACAATGTTGAAATTGTTCGCAGGTTTCTTGGAGCAAGGCTTACTGGTGAGAGAATCTAAGAAGCTGTGGGAACACTATAAAAAGTCACCGCAATTTAGATTTGACATATTCTCCATGATACCGACAGACATATTAATGCTCAAAGTGGGCTTCAACAATCCCGAACTAAGATTTAACCGGCTTTTCAAAATGGCTCGTCTGTTTGAGCTCTTTGACCGCACTGAAACCAGAACCAACTTCCCCAACATCTTTCGCATCAGCAATCTGGTCCTGTACATCCTTATCATCATCCACTGGAACGGCTGCATCTTTTTCGCCATCTCAAAAACAATCGGCTTTGGATCAGACACTTGGGTGTACCCCAACATCAGTGACCCTGAGTTTGGCCGTCTTGCCAGGAAGTACATCTACTGCTTGTACTGGTCCACTCTCACGCTCACCACAATCGGGGAGACGCCACCGCCTGTCCAAGACATTGAGTATTTATTTGTTGTTTCTGATTTTCTCATTGGCGTGCTCATTTTCGCCACCATCGTTGGTAACGTTGGTGCCATGATTTCCAACATGAATGCATCCCGTGCAGAGTTCCAGGCCAAGATTGACTCCATCAAGCAGTACATGCAGTTCCGAAAGGTCACCAAAGATCTGGAGGCCCGTGTCGTGAAGTGGTTTGACTACCTTTGGACTGAACAGAAGACCTGCGATGAAAAGGAAGTGCTCAAGAACCTCCCAGACAAACTCAAGGCGGAGATCGCCATCAACGTGCATCTGGAAACCCTTCGGAAGGTGCGTATCTTCCAGGACTGCGAGGCAGGACTTCTAGTGGAGCTTGTCCTTAAACTTCAACCGCAGGTTTTCAGCCCTGGTGACTACATCTGCAAGAAGGGCGACATCGGGCGGGAGATGTACATTATCAAAGAAGGCAAACTAGCTGTAGTGGCGGATGATGGCGTCACGCAGTTTGTGGTACTCAGCGATGGTGCTTACTTCGGCGAGATCAGCATCCTCGGCATCAAAGGAAGTAAAGCCGGAAACCGCAGGACTGCTAACATACGCAGTATGGGATACTCCGATCTGTTTGCACTCTCGAAAGATGACTTGATGGAAGCATTAACTGAGTATCCAGAAGCCAAGAAGGCTCTAGAGGAGAAAGGTAGGGCTATTCTGATGAAAGACAATCTTATCGATGAGGATGCGGCCAAAGCTGGCGCGGACCCAAAGGACCTGGAGGAAAAGGTCACCACGCTGGAGACAAATTTAGATGTGATGCAGACTAAATTCGCTCGTCTTTTGGCAGATTGGACAGCCAGCCAGAACAAGATCAAACAGAGGATCACCAACATGGAGGCCCGAGTGAAGACTCTCAGGGAGGAGGATTTATCTGAGGTCGTGGAGGATAAGAAGGATAAATAGTTCTATGCTGAAATAGACTGAATTCACAGTATGTCTCAGGAACATTGACTACACATTTACCCATATAGAGAAATTTGGCATCATTTGAGAGGAACTGGTTGATCTCAAAATAGTACAGCAGCAACATATAACTATTAGTCGGTCAGAGACTTGGCATTTGACAAGACCTAAACCTAATTTGTGAAGGCATGTAAACAATGACAGATCAGACAGTTAAAGCCTCTCTAATGCAGGATTGTCTTGAGAAGTAATTCTGGACAACAATACACCAAAATTATCTTCTGTTTTTGGTAATTTTGGTTCCTGATGCTGTTGTGTGATGCCTAAAATGGTATAGAACTGTGCGTTTTAAGGGGGTTGTTGTGCAGCTATACTCTCTGTGAGATGTCATGCTGTAAGTGGTTTTTAACCAGCATTAGTAAATATGCACAATATCCTTGGTTTTGTTGCAGTTTAAAAAAGTTCTCAGGAATTGGTCCTAAGCCTTGTTGTCTTATCTGCTATAACAAAGCTTTGCTTTTATTAAGCAAGCATAAATACCAAAGCAGAACATCTTGTAATGTGATAAAATTGAGGGTTTTTAAGTATTTTTTTTACATGAGAATAAAATGGAGGGTTCCCCATTTTAGTCCATCATGTTCTGTTCTTGTATGTCTATTTTATTTTCATTCAGCTAATGAAAAATAGCTGTATATGTGCTGCAATAAATAAAAATATTTTAGAAATTTTCCTAACATTTCGTGTCCACTGTGGATTGATTGGTTTGTTGGGGGAAAAAAAGAAAAAATCTACAATTGATCCAAATGATCAAACTGTGCAGTCGTTGTGGGCATAATACTGTTCAGACTTGCCCTTAATGTGACAATCTATGACTTCAGTGCGTGTTGTCCACTGGGAACTGTAGACCAACAATTAGACCTACCAAAGCTGTGTTGGAAATGCAAACGCTGCAGTTTTGACTCCTGAGAGGAACACGGAGGGCCCTATTTTAATGATCTGAGCGCATGGTCTGAAGCTCATGGCGCAGGTGCACTTAGGGCGTGTCCGAATCCACTTTTGCTAGTTTAACGACAGGAAAAAAAGGGTTGTACCTATTCTCTTAATGAGTCATGGGTGTGTTTTGGGCGTGACATGCAATAAACCAATCAGAGTCTCATCTCCCATTCCCTTTAAAAGCCAGTTGCACTTGCATCATGGCGGATTCGCTATTTACATGGCGGAATTTGCGAGCGGAAAGACTGAACGCTTCTCCAGAGAGGAATCCTTTTGTTCTTAATATTTCAAAATGTTTGTGTGCTGCTGCGCATCCCTGTGTGTGTAAGCAGAGTGTACGTGCGTTATGCACCCGTCTATAGGTGCATATTACTAACACGCCCTTTAAATAACAAAAAATACTGCGCAGTCGTTTTCAGTTCTGCGCCTCAAAATAGCAACACGCCAACAATGCGCCTGAACACACCTCGTTTTCAGAGCAGCACGCCCATGGGCGAACAGACGGGCGCAAGTGCATTTGCTATTTAAACAACGTGGCACTGGACGTGAAAATGATAACTGCGTCAGGCTGAAACTAGCAAAAAAAAACTTGCGTTTTTACGCAACTTACTAACTTTTTAAACTTACTAGCTTTTTACGATTATTGCTAAACTTTAAGTTTTGTTTTTTGAATACTAATTACAAAAATTTTATATTTTATAATATTTTTGTCATGTACTGAGGCATATTTGAGACTTATTTCAAATGTTTTCATGCATTTAATCTGACATTTCTTTTATAGATATCATCTTTTTCCAGGTCCTAAGATTTATGAGATGTTGATTATGGAAAGCAGCTGACAATTATCACAATTATTATTACAAGAACAGCTTGTAATGCAAATGACGTGACAGTTATCCGGTGTCAACAGACCATGAACTTCGTGCAATACAGGGTGCTAATTAGGCTGCCTTTTCTCCCTTTGTCCCCAGGGACAGGAATCAAGCCGTGTTTTGCTATTGTGAGGTGAATGTGGAGGTGAGAGCAGTGCTGAAACTGAGACTGTCAGACAGAATAGACCCAGGCTGACTGCAAACCAGACTGTGTAAAATGGAAGCTTTTAAAGCCTCATCTCTCTTTTCCTCATAATCAATGTCTCTCTGGATCTAACACATGGAAATGCTGGATTAAGTTGTGTTAGTCATGTTAGTGAAAATATCTGCCAAAAACATACATTGGGGTCTATAAGTAAAAGATAGAAAGAATATTGTAAAAAAAAAAAAAAAGAAAAAAAGAGTAACACAACGTAAAATGTATTAAAATAAAAAAATATATTTTGCACAAACTTGGAATTCACATCAAACCGTGGACTGCTGTAATTAAAGCAAGGTGACTCCAAAAAAGCACATTATTTATTAATTTATTAGTTTTCCAAATTAAATTTTCACTCAAATAGGGGTTCTGGAGATTGTGATGGCTATGACAGGGTCTTGATCTGGTGGTCATTCGTCCACACCTTGATTGGCCTGGCTGTGTGGATTGGAGCATTGTCCTGCAGGAAAAAACAATCCTTCGAGTTAGGGAATATTGTTAAAGAAGAAGAAAGCATGTTTTCTTCCAGGATAGCCTTGTACGTGTTGAGTCACGCGTCCTTCACAAAGACAGATCTGCCTGATTCTGATCTTCTCTGATGAGTCCAGTTTTCCCTGGTCCTCTAATGGTAAGACAGAGACCTGGAGAGGCCTACAATCCACAGTTTCTCGCACACACAATTTGGTAGAGGATTGATGATGATCTGGTGGTCCTTCAGTAAGGCTAGAATCGGGCAGATACGTCTTTGTGAAGGAAGCACGACTTAAGCCACATACATGATTATCCTGAAAGAAAATGTTTCAGGAATGTTCCCCAACTCGAAGGATTGTTTTTTTTCCTACAGGACAATGCTAAATCCACACAACCAGGTCAATCAAGGTGTGGCTGAACGACCACCAGATTAAGACCCTGTCATGACCATCACAATCTCCAGACCTGAACCCCACTGAAAACCTCTGGAATGTAAGCAAGAGGGTCACCAGCCATTAAATAAAGCCAAGCTGTTTGATTTTTTTCGCCAGGAGTGGCATAAAGTCGCCCAACAGCAATGTGATCGACTGATAGGGAGCATGCCAAGACGCATGAAAGCTGATTGGAAATTAGGGTTATTCCACCAAATATTGATTTCTGAACTCTTCCTAAGTTAAAAACATTAGTATTGTGTTGTTTAAAAATGTATATAAACTTGTTTTCTTTGCATTATTCAAGGTCTGAAAACAAAGCATCTTATTTCATTATTTTGACCAGTTGTCATTTTCTGCAAATAAATCCTCTAAATGACAATATTTTTATTTGAAATTTGGAAGAAATGTTGTCAGTAGTTTGTAGAATAAATAAAAAAATTTCATTTTACTCAAACAGATAGATATAAATAATAAATCCAGAGAAACTGCTAAATTTGTAATGGTCTCTTAATTTTTCCAGAGCTATATATATATATATATATATATATTCTCAGTCTCACTACATTTAATTACATCAGATTTTGTTTTATTTTTCAATATAACTTGGACAAAATATTTTCGTATTTTATAAAAGTAACGTTATGTAATAAAAAATATACTTTGCACAAACTTGGAATTCATGTCAAATAGATGACTGATGTTATATAAGGTAACTTGTCAAAAAAAAAAAAAGTACTATTTCTGAATTAACGTTCCACGCAAATTATGCTCATACAAGCTGTTTATATATTGTCATATGTGCATGTAAATCTAGTGTATAAAACGACACCCTTGACTGATGAAGTGTCATTCTGTAGTTCCTGTAGTTTAGGTTTAACAGAAAGAGTATTGAATGATAAAGAAAATAAGTTTAGAAAAAAATCTTTAATGGAACTCATGAAAAAAAGAAGATCCCATACAAATATTGACCATAACATCTTTTCAGTTGCTGAGTTTCATGTGTCAGACATTTAATGCCATCTGGTGGCTTGTCGTTGTATTTTGCTAAAGTCTGCACGTTTACCTGAGCTAGCACTGCATTTCACTGTCCATTTCATTATTCTAGTTGTGCTTATTGACAGAATATGAATATACTTATAAAGCAAATACTAAAGCATGAAGGCATAAAGAAACCTACCATTTTCTACCTTTTCTTTTGAAGATAAAAGTGCTATTTATTGTCACATGACGAGGCGCTGACTCTGCCTGTGGATTTCAATTCTTTTAATCTACCCAGCACTTTTGATCCCAGTCTGTTGTTCTGGGTTGACTCCGGCAGCTGCTCACGTGTGTCGCTGTGATCCAAAAATGAAAGAGTGGAAGAAAGTTTATCTCATGTCATCATCTTGTATCCTTCACAACAAAGCAAATCATTTGCTGTTCTCATGCCCAGGTGGTGGAATCAACTTCCCCTACATGCTAGAACAAACAAAAACTGCCTTTTTGTTTTATGAATAGCTGTTTTATAGCTTTTACTTCACCAATTACCCTGTCCATATGAGGATTATGTGATGGATTAATGACTGAAGTGCTGGTGTTCACCTTGTGGTTGTTCCTGCAGAGGCGACTGGTGCTATTGGAGTTCTGGGACTTGCAGACAGAGAAGATTTTGGTTATCCTTCTATTCATCCATATGTCAACCTCAAAATTACTGAATTTGCGTACTAGTAGGTATTACATTTGGTTTGAAACTTACTTCACGACCGTTAAAAAAGTACATTCTATATAGTATGAATTTCTGTAGTATGAATTAAATTTGGATGTAGTACATTCGCCATGTTGACACTATCATGTGACATACGGCGTCAGTTCTGCCACTCCTCCCGTGGCCTCATGGGATAGTAAAGTGTCCAGTGGATGTGCATCTGGGTACTTTTTGCCTACTGTTTTATAAATACTATGAATTTGGACATACTACTTGGCTCACATACCAACTACATATGGAAGTAAGCATATTTGGATGCTGGGCATGATAAAGCACAAGACAATTAGCAATTCTCAATGAGCCAAAATGTTATATTTGATAACCCATTGTACCAACCTGTTGCCTTCATCTTGATCTTCTTTAACAGATGTAGCTGAAGATCTCGCAGACAGACCGAACTCTGCTTCAATCATCTCAGGAGTGAGACGGAGCTCTGAGCTCTCAGACCTGCCAGAGAAATCAAACCAGCATGAATCTGTAAATGCCATCAGAAACCATCAAAGATAGAGGGTTTATTCAAGCTGGCGTTAATCTATATTTACACTCCAGCTTGAATCTCATCTCTGATGCTGTCGGGCAGACCCTGAAGAGCTGGAGGCGCCTCCACAGGCAGCAGGACAAAACTGAACGGGTCAGACCTAGATATAAAAGAATTTTGCACTGGTTGGACTCGTTTTATTGCATGTGTAAATGAGAGGTAAGCCAAGAAATGAATGTTTATGAGAGTGCGTGTAATACTTACATGCGTGGGGTGCAGTCGCTTCCACATTTCTTGGATAAAGTGCTCAAGGCTATAGAGGGAAACTTCTTCCACATCATGATGCCTTTGATTATTTCCTGCATTTGATATTTTCAAGCAAATGTTTACAGGACGGATGTATTCTTAGTAATTACATTAAATTAAATATTATAAAACAAATAATTTTGTCCTGGATGCTGTTAATTTCAGACAGTAATACACAAAATAGTACCAGCTATGACATGAAACTTTATTTTAATCCACATTGATTGAGAGGTTGCTCTTTGTGAACTTGTTTCAAATTATGATGTGCAAAACTGTATAAATTCTCAACAAACCTTTTTATCTAGAAACTTCTTCTGTGTTTGAGGGGTATGCACACCCACGACATTGCCCTTAGGGACAGTGTATCGTGGCAGTGGACACAAATGAAAATCCAGGTCACACTCCAGGTAAAGTGGAGCTGGTTTGAAGGCATAAATGTGTGGCGCAGGATTCTAAATAAAATAAAAAAAGATCAAACATGTCTATGATATGTCTGAATTAAATAATTCAAACACAAAAGCAGAACCGACAGGCTATAGAGCTGAGAATAATTTGTATCATAAGTTTAATACATTATTATATTTTTTATTAATATTTTGAATTAGACTTTATGTTTATATTTTCCATTTTCATTTCAACTTTAGTAATTTAGCTATAGTAATTTTGTTGTGTGTTTTTGTCATTTTATCAGGATTTAAAGAAAAAATAATATATCTACACTGCCAAAAGTTTTTGATTGGTAAGATTTTTAATGTTTTTAGAAGAAGTCTCTTATGCTCACCAAGGCTGCATTTATTTTATTAAAAATACAAAAAAAAAAAAAAAAAAAGTAATATTGTGAAATATTATTAAAATGTAAAATAACTGTTTTCTATTTGAATATATTTTAAAATGTAATTTATTCCTCTGATGCAAAGCTGAATTTTCAGCATCATTACTCCAGTCTTCAGTGTCACATGATCCTTCAGAAATCATTCTAATATGATGATTTGCTGCTCAAGAAACATTTATGATTATTATCAATGTTGAATATTTATCTGAAATAGAAAGCTTTTGCAACATTGTACTACCGTTCAAAAGTTTTGGGTTGGTAAGAATTTTTTATTTCATTTTTTTTGGGAAAGAACTTAAAGAAATTAATATATTTATATAACAAGGTTGCATTAAATTTATCAAAAGTAAAGACAATAAAGACATTTATAATGTTACAAAAGAATCTATTTAAAATAAATTAAATTGTATTTTTTAATTTTTATTTCAGGTAATGAAAAGGTTTTTTAATGATTTTAGTTTTAGTTTTAGCAAACGATACCAACCCTGCTTTTTTCATAGTATGGGCATGGCATTCTCAGCAGATAATTATAGGTGGCTCAAAAAACATACAAAGATCCGGAGAGGGTGGGCGTTGGGCGGTCTGAGGAGTTCTTCAGGTGCACTGAAACTAAGTGTGGGACCTAAATCCTGATGTGATCCATCATCGTCCTCTGGCTTCTCATCTTCCTCATCCTCACTGAGCTCTACAGATGGACATGTCACCACAGGCAACAGCTCATCCTATAACAACACAATGCCGATTAGACCAAACACAATAGTTAGATTTGTTTTCAGACTTATTTTAATGCAAACAAATAACAACTGATCATTTTATGGCTAAAAATAATAATCAACATGCTGGTTACCTGCGCTCCGGTGCGTAATGTCCTACACAGGTCAGGAGGAACGAATGTTAATGCTGCATCATAGACAGATAATGGCTGATAACCCATCAGTCTGTAACGCTGGGGAACCTTTAAGAATAGACATGCACAATTCTCATTATACTGACATTAACAAACAAAAAAAGTTCTGATGTGAAAATGTAAATCTGTTTTGATGGTTTGATAAAAGGATCACATTATGAAGAACCATGTTTTAAAGGGAACTCAGGAAAAGAAAAAAGAAAATGCATGATATGAAAACTATGATTAAATATCATCAAAGTCCCTTTAAGACAAGTCATTTCACTCGGTGGCCATCTTTGAAATGCCTCTCGGGCATGCAAGTGTAGCTCCTATCTCTTTGAATGGGGAAACATCAAATTTCTCCAAAACTGTTCACCAAGCTTACGATTACATTAAATATTTGAAATCACCAATGAAATCTGACAACAACTGTCTCATAAATTCTGTTTCTAAACACTCAAATCATGACAAAAAACTGAATTTTTCCAGCCTGGACAAAGCTAATGCGCATGCGCAGTCCTAAGCGCGAGCTTCAGAACACAGCCTGTTTCTATAGCAA
The DNA here is from genome assembly GCA_039654105.1 of Coreius guichenoti. Taxonomy (NCBI): domain Eukaryota; kingdom Metazoa; phylum Chordata; class Actinopteri; order Cypriniformes; family Gobionidae; genus Coreius; species Coreius guichenoti. Next base: position 10,513,963 of record CM077170.1, read on the forward strand.
CCGGAGCTTCTAAAGGCAGCTGCAGTGACGCGATGACTTTACTAATCAACGATTGGCTCTTTCAATTAGAAGACGGGGCTTATTAGACATATTGGGCACTGCACTTTCTCCCCTTTATAAGTAATCGGTGTGCATTGTCTTCCTATATGTGACCCTGGAGCACAAAATCAGTCATAAGTCACATGGGTATATTTGTGGCAATAGCCAACAATACATTGTATGGGTAAAAATTATTGTTTTTTCTTTTATGCCAAAAATCATTAGGATATTAAGTAAAGATCATGTTTCATGAAGATATTTTGTAAATTTCCTACCGTAAATATATAAAAAATGGATTATTAGTAGTAATATGCATTGCTAAGGACTTCATTTGGACAAATTTAAAGCCGATTTTCTCAATATTTAGATTTTTTTACACCCTCAGATTCCAGATCAATGGAAAGCTTATTTATTCAGCTTTCAGATGATGTATAAATCTCAATTTAAAAAAATTGACCCTTATGACTGGTTTTGTGGTCCAGGGTATGTGGTTCACATATACACTCACCTAAAGGATTATTAGGAACACCTGTTCAATTTCTCATTAATGCAATTATCTAATCAACCAATCACATGGCAGTTGCTTCAATGCATTTAGGGGTGTTGTCCTGGTCAAGACAATCTCCTGAACTCCAAACTGAATGTCAGAATGGGAAAGAAAGGTGATTTAAGCAATTTTGAGCGTGGCATGGTTGTTGGTGCCAGACGGGCCGGTCTGAGTATTTCACAATCTGCTCAGTTACTGGGATTTTCACGCACAACCATTTCTAGAGTTTACAAAGAATGGTGTGAAAAGGGAAAAACATCCAGTATGCGGCAGTCCTGTGGGCGAAAATGCCTTGTTAATGCTAGAGGTCAGAGGAGAATGGGCCGACTGATTCAAGCTGATAGAAGAGCAACTTTGACTGAAATAACCACTCGTTACAACCGAGGTATGCAGCAAAGCATTTGTGAAGCCACAACACGCACAACCTTGAGGCGGATGGGCTACAACAGCAGAAGACCCCACCGGTACCACTCATCTCCACTACAAATAGGAAAAAGAGGCTACAATTTGCACGAGCTCACCAAAATTGGACAGTTGAAGACTGGAAAAATGTTGCCTGGTCTGATGAGTCTCGATTTCTGTTGAGACATTCAGATGGTAGAGTCAGAATTTGGCGTAAACAGAATGAGAACATGGATCCATCATGCCTTGTTACCACTGTGCAGGCTGCTGGTGGTGGTGTAATGGTGTGGGGGATGTTTTCTTGGCACACTTTAGGCCCCTTAGTGCCAATTGGGCATCATTTAAATGCCACGGCCTACCTGAGCATTGTTTCTGACCATGTCCATCCCTTTATGACCACCATGTACCCATCCTCTGATGGCTACTTCCAGCAGGATAATGCACCATGTCACAAAGCTCGAATCATTTCAAATTGGTTTCTTGAACATGACAATGAGTTCACTGTACTAAAATGGCCCCCACAGTCACCAGATCTCAACCCAATAGAGCATCTTTGGGATGTGGTGGAACGGGAGCTTCGTGCCCTGGATGTGCATCCCACAAATCTCCATCAACTGCAAGATGCTATCCTATCAATATGGGCCAACATTTCTAAAGAATGCTTTCAGCACCTTGTTGAATCAATGCCACGTAGAATTAAGGCAGTTCTGAAGGCGAAAGGGGGTCAAACACAGTATTAGTATGGTGTTCCTAATAATCCTTTAGGTGAGTGTATAAAGTCTTTGATATCAGTACTGCTGCTATTGTCTTTTGTAAACTCAACACCATTTTGGATTAGTAAATGGCCTTCATATGTCCTTTCCTGATTTGGTAAGACTTTATTTCAATGGTCCACTTTAGATATTCTACTAACTACACGTAACTTTGCAACTACATGTCAACTAACTCTCGTTAGAGTATTATTAGACCGTCTGCTAACACCTTATTTTGATGCTCCCCTAACAGACTTTACTAACTACAAGTAACTTTGCAACTACATGTCAACTTATTCTACTAACCCAAACCCTAACAACTAACCTTAACCTAACAGTCTACTAATACTCTAATGAGAGTTGACATGTAGTAGCAAAGTTAGTAGAGTGTCTAAAGTGGACCATCGAAATAAAGTGTAACTCCTGATTTATTCATGTATTTATTCATTCAACCATACACACACCTTCACATAAGAACACCACTCATGTATTTTTCATAAATGTATACATATTACAAAACCACATTTGACATTTCAAGACAAAAGCGGGCATTTACAGAAACTTTAAGAAAAATTACGAGACAAAAAATTCCCTACCAGACGAAGAAAGAGTGGGAAAAGTGCTTTTTTCCTGTACCTTTAGACTGAATAATGGAGTCCTGAGTTTCATATCTGCTTCAGGCATTCTTACAGGAACATGGCCCAATGCATTCACAGCCTGAAAGCCACAACACGACACTGCCTTCAATGCCACAAAATCTCAAATGTTGAACTGAAACTTTTTGGGCATTTGTCGAACAAAATGCACCTCTTTAAGAGGTTTCAATTCTATTTACAGTAACTGAAAATATTTAACTCTAGTTTTTGCATCAAAATTGTGTCAAACAAGAGTTATACAGAAGATCTGCACAATAACCATAAGCAGTCTCTCACAAGTTCGTCAGGTTGGTCTTCGGGTATAAATGTATTGAAGGTAATGGGCAGAAGCTTTTCTGGTGTCAGCTTAAAAAAGTGCGGCTTCTCATCCCCATCTATAACAAAACAACAGATGAATAACTAAAAAAATATCTATTTTGGAGATATGACTAGTTAAAACTATAACGACATAATAGCAATATACACAACCATTCAAAAGTTTGGAGTATGCAAGATTTTTTGGTAACACTTTATAATAAGTAAACAGTAATAAAGTACTTACAAATCATTTGCAAACTATTAGTTTATAGTTAATTCAAAGTTTGTATATCGTAGTTAGAATGTTAATATATTAATAGGCCTTTAATGTTTTTGAAAGAAGTCTTTTATGCTCACCAAGGCTGCATTTAATTGATTAAAAATACAGTAAAAACAGTAATATATTTTTACAATTTAAAATACCTGATTTCTATTTGAATATATTTTAAAATGTAATTTACTCCTTAAATTTTATTCCTTTATAGCTGAATTTTCATCATCATTACTCCAGCCTTCAGTGTCACATGATCCTTCAGAAATCATTCTAATATGCTGACTTGATTCTCAATAAACATTTCTTATTATTATCAGTGCTGAAAACAGTTGCTTAATATTTTTTTGTGGAAACAGTGATACATATTTTTTTTCAGGAGTCTTTGATAAAGAAATAGTTTGTAACCCTGTAAAACTCATTACTGTCATTTTTGCTGAATACAAGTATTAATTTAAAAAATAACAACAATAAAATCCCAACCTGATTCTTTATCTCCCTGCAGACTCCTGGTTTTGCGAACAAGTTCTCTTAATGACACAAGCCTCTTGTTCATACGACATTGAAGAACAACCTTGATTAAACACAACACAATGCAACATTATTATACATATTAGTACTGGCACACATTTTATATATATAATCAGCACAGGAAGTTAAACAAGCACTGTAGTAATGCTTTAAATAATAGTTTAATGACATTCAAATTCATTTACATTAATAAGGCTGAGTTATGAGTTATGTTACCTTACGAGCAGCCTGCTGGAAGAGTCTGAGTGCTCTCTGTCTGACCTCCAGCTGGCCAGTGCCATACCTGATGAAATCAGCAGTGCATTCTGGGAACTATAACATAGAGCTGTTGAATAAGTCTAAAATATATGAATTTTAATATAATGACTTTGACTAATGAATTGACTAATGGAAATTTTATATGAGCTTGTTATACTTTCTTGCTACCTACTCAAAACTATGTACTTTCTCACCATTGGTGAAGTACATACTTGCAATATAATCATGCAAATTGGGACAGAGCCTAAATTGAAGATAAGGATTATAAACATGATTTTCAAGACCAAGACTTGCGTGTACCTGTCCAGCATCTCGTAAAATTCGTCGTGAGAAAAGTTTAGTTGAAGTTCTTAAAAAGTCCACTGACTCACCACTGTATTTTAGCTGAAACGCACATAAAAAGTATATGAGCATTCAGTGGAAAGTGACACAAAATGTTCAATATGAATCAAGCCAATACACTGGCTTACTTTGTATGCAGCAATTGCCTCATCTTGCTCCTTCAAAATTTTAAGTTTCTGTTCTGATGAACATGGGTCGTCACCCAGATCAACTTGCCTAAGAATAAAACACACTAGCTTTAAGGGTTTTCCAGTTCACTATATTATATTGTAGGTAAAATCAGAATATCTGTCATATACATCGATCAGGCATAACATTATGATGTAACACTGATTATCTCTTCATCACGGCACCTGTTAGTGGGTGGGATATATTAGGCAGCAAGTATTCCCTGGTGGCTGTGGCCTCTTTCAGCAGGATAATGAGCCCTGCCACAAAGCAAAAATGGTTCAGGAATGGTTTGAGGAGCACAACAATGAGTTCGAGGTGTTGGCTGACGCCGAAATCACTATTCCCTATGTTAGTCCACTAATACAGTTCACTTGAAGGAGTGAATGAAAACGAGTGAGCGAATTCGGACAGCCATTGACTGTACATCGACTGTACACTCGTTTTTCCGGTGCAATGTGGGATAGAATGAGTGCACTTGATAATGTCCACTATGGTTTCAGACACCACTACAAATGGTATAGGGGGTGATTTCGGATTCAGTCGTTGACTTGGCCTCCAAATTCCCCAGATCTCAATCCAATCGAGCATCTGTGGGATGTGCTGAACAAACAAGTACGATCCATGGAGGCCCCACCTCGCAACTTACAGGACTTAAAGGTTCTGCTGCTAACAGCTTGGTGCCAGATACCACAGCACACCTTCAGGGGTCAGGGCTGTTTGGCAGCAAAAGGGGGACCAACACAATATTAGGAAGGTGGTCATAATGTTATGCCTGATCGGTGTATGTTATATCACATATCACATGGAGCAACACACCAGCGGATATGATTGGCTTTCTCCTCCTTTTGTTGGACCTTCTTCAAAAACACAGCTTCCTTCATCTCTCTTGTCTGGTCCGCAACCTTGGTATAAGACATGGCTTCAACAAATAAAACATACACGTATTTTGAATTAAATAACTGTAATTTCTGGTCACGTCATTTCATATTTAATTAGTAGTATGTTGTTTTACAAATCCAATCCAAATCTGTTCATATACGGTTTGAAATCTGATTAAATCCTGAAAATTGAATTCTGTATATGTGTTTCGGCCACAACAGTCAGTCTATAATTCAATCCATTTGTTATTCAGGATACATCACATATTTGCCATCATACACACCACAGTGGGTCAGAATTGTTGCTGAGAGTCAGGTAAAAAAAGAATACTTTTTTCATATCTACTATTGTCATCAGATTTTACTAGAATTACATACAGAGTGATGACTTATGAGGACAGCACAAAATAAAGTGGTACATACAGTGTAAGCTAGAGAATGGCCTTTGAAGTCAAGAAAAGCACCACTGTAAAAGGCCATTTTCAGGTTGGGTAACTTGCAAAAGGGGCATGTAATTGGAAGATTATAAAATGGGACTCTATTTATTATTATCTAAACTCCACTCTTCAGATTAGATCACATCAGCAACAATTTCCATGCTGGTCAGGGCAAGTTTTTGCTTTTTAGTGCTGGTTAGATGCTGGTGGACCATCATAAAGGCCCCGATATACTTCAGGCAAAATCGAAGAACAAACTGGTGTGAAGTCATTTAGAACAAAATCAAGCCAAAACAAAGTTCTTTCGGAGCTTGTTTTGGGAGTTCGAAACAGAATTTTACGGAAAAATTTGCTCTGGCTAGTAAACACCTTCAAACTACCATTGGTCAGTGGCGATTACGTAATAGGAAGGTGAGCTCTGAGGCTCCGCCTTCTTTGACGTGGAACTGTTCTCTGGTTTATTTCTTCTGCTCAATCCGTCGAGGTCAGACGTCCGTGAGTAAAAACATGAACACACGAGAGAGCCGCTTTATAGTAGAAAATGAGTCATTCTAATCGAAAGCGACACTGTCAGTTTTTTCATGTTTAACACGGTAAAACTGCTGCTTTAAAGCAATCTATTGTATAAAGTGCTATATAAATAAACGTGACTTGACTTGACTGGATTGCCAAATTGCAGAGCTTGTGCAAACATATCCACTTTGCTAAGATAAGATGCTTTCTTAACTGCTATTTTCTCATCACTGTTATTTTTGTTGTGTGTTTATTTTGTTATTGAGAGGAAAGTACACAGCACATATTAACATATTCATCTAAACATCTCTCTCGGCAGTGTGGGCAGCGTCGGGATGTTCACTAACAGTATATTTCAAAATTCTTTTCACCTCCAATCGAAGAACAAAAATGTTTTCGCATTGAGTATATCGGGGGCTTTACTCTTTGTCTTTTGTAGGGGCAAAAACATTGGTCTTTGAAGCTGGTTGACCAATGCTAGTTAAAAAGCCTGGTGGACACATCAGCATTCCAACATGGTGGTTGCTGCCTTTGCCAAACTTTTATTTCCACAGTTTTAATTCGTAACATGCACCTCATAGACCCTCTGGATGAGTAATGTGGTGTTCTTACCCTCCCGGAGGTCCTTGTATCTTATTTTGTCTTGTGGCTGGAGAAGCATTTTAACAAGTCCTGCATGAGTGGTGACATCTGTGGTGGAAACCTGCAGTTGTGGGTCAGATTTGGTCTTCTTCTTGCTGCTCTATAAGAGTGTAAACAGAATAATGTGATTACATGCATGATAACTCACTATATCCTCCTGGGACCCAGGAATAGACTTTTGTCCTCTGTAGTGGACATTATATTTTAGTGAATTTCTCTGACATCATACATGTCACAGTTTTGAGAGATACCAAATATTTGGAAGTTTCACAATGACAACTGCCTCTCCTTGGACTTTAAAATTGACTGACATTAATTCAGTGCTCAAATTTAACACGATAATGAAATATGATAATATTTTGTAATTATCATTTAAATCTGACTCATTTTTGAATTGTTTGTCATAAATCAACATCTCAGGAAAATGTTATGGGGTTTCAAATCAAAATATGACTTTCTGTAACGAAACAGGACATCGATTTCATACATGTCCACTGTAGAAGACACCAGGATTTAAATCATGTTTATCAGGCATTTTGGGAGACACAACAAGTGAATAGGGAAATAAATTATATTTCAATATTCCTATGAAATATTAGATATTATTATGAAAATACTGGCAATTATTACTCCCATTATTACACTTCTTTTTTCATTACATGTTCCCCCAAGAACACATTAATATGTAAATTAGATACAATGTATAGATACATTGTAAATACTGGGGAAAATCCGCTTATGGCCATTTTACACACATATTGCATAAAGCAAAATGATATATACAATCATTCTGTTATATCGTTCATAACATAGTTGAGAATCATCGTTGTACAAAGTTAAAAAAAGGTATAAAAAATCCTGAAACCTAAAAATGTAATGGTGATTTAAAAAAATTGGTGATTTGTTTTTGCCTATTCATGTCTATTCATGTCTTTTTATTTTTATTTTCTACAGAGGACATAGCATAACATATGAATAAAATATAATTTTTTCAAAAATGTTATTTTTCCTGGTTCTCAGAAGGATATGATTGCTGTATGATAGTTTCAACCATATATTTCAAAAACTTTTTTATTATTATCAATATTATTATTACCAACACTGATCACTTCATTATAATTTTTATTATCTGATACATTGCTGATATAAATAAAACAAATAGAATTTTTTAGAAATTGCATACTACAGCCACAAGCTTTGCTGGCTTATGATTGTAATTCTGTGTATGTGTTTCCCACATTTGTTGGCTGAAAGGGTATGCGGTCAATTCAAATTCAATTCAGTAAGCTCAGTGCAAACAACAAAATTAAATTTGTAATTCAATTTCACAACAAAACTCTCTGCTACTGTTTTTAATGGCCCAAAATGAAAATGACCTCAGCTAATTCAAATTCCTGCATCTGCACAGCCTATAACAGTATATAATATAATAACATAGTTTTTCCTGGCTCAAAATGAGGCGGAGGTAGTAAAATCCTGCTTGGCCCGGCAATTTTGCCGATTAATTGTCAGTTTTAGGGCTTTGTCATACATTTTTTGTGTGCTTCGATCATTAAATAATTATGAATTTAATCCTTTTTAAGTTATCATTTTGCAGTGTAAGATTACAGCTAACACCTTTAAATATTTAAGTATTTATTCAATTCAGTAAATAACTGAAACAATCACAACAAACTGGCAAAATAAAAGGGTTATAAATGTATCATTCATATATTTCTACATCAGTATAGAATATCTATACATCTGTGTTTGTGGAACTCTTTTATTTGTTAAACACAATCCAGAATCCACTAAGTACACACTACTTCATTATAGAGAAAACAATAAATGAATAAAAATATATAATCATAAGCTATGACAAAAATATATATTAAACTAGGTGAGTGGATAGTTACAAAAATTACAATTACAAAAAGTAATTCTTGAAAAAAATCTTTGGACTAATTTTATAAAATCTAAACATGTTAATAAAAAGGTACAAATTACTTTGTGTTCTTAAATACATTTATTAAAAACAATTTATATTATTAGATTTATATTTATATATGAATGTAAATAATTAAATATAGGCCTACACAAATAATATAAAATTACAAGATGTTTATTGTAAACGTAATGTGCAGCTTTTTAATGGGACAATAAAGATATGATAGATACGAGAGAACAATCTTTCAGTGCACAAAACTATGATAACATGAAACGCTTCAAAACTGCGCGGCACAAACCGCTTATGCGCATCCCGGGTGCACAATGATGTGCTTAAAGCAACATGGAGTCAGAGTGCGCAGCGCTGCACAAGTTGCATTGAAAAGTTCACGGCACAAAGAGAAGAGATGTTGAGCGCACAAATCCTAGTCTATAATGTATATCTGTCCAACAGATTACTGATCATTTGTTTCTTCACAGTTTTAAATTTCAGTTATTGTGCATGTGATGCTAATTAATAGTCCTTGTGTTGTCACCCGGTAGCTAGTACAACATCGTTCAGAAACAGCTAACGTAGATAAACTCTAGCAAGATAAAGTCACTTTATGCAAACCCACAGCCCTTTATCTACAGATCAAGTATAATAATGGGAATATATCCTCTTGGAGAGAGTTTTACCGTGCTGCCTGTCGTAACCGAACGGAACGCGGTGTTTGAATGCTGAATCCTGAACGGAGAATGACTGACAGCTGCAGCAGAGGGAAGACGAGTTTCACGATTTTAATTTAACGATGTAAATATACTTCTGTCACTCACATTCAGCTATGGAATGGCTTTAGATGACTTTGTACCAGCAAATCATAATATAAGAATGATTGCTGAAGGATCATGTGACGATATATATTTCAGATTATTTAATTATCACGACAGGCCTAATCTGAGCATGTGACTGCCTGTCTGAGTTTGAGCCTCGTAATTCTCTATGCAGGAAAAACCAGACCCTGTTGAAAAGACAAGCACGACTGTGTGTTTCTGTTTTGGGTGCTAGTTGCCTTGCTTAACTAGAAGGACCATGCTGGATGACCAGTATTTTTGCTAGTAAACAGCATGGCTTGACTGTTCCTCCAAACCAGCACTAAAATACTCGACAGTTGAAACTGATCTTTTCAGAATAGAAATAAAAACAAAAACAATAATATAAGTTTTTACCTTCTCCAAGGAGGGATATGTTTTTAGCTTATGATGGGATGTAACAGCCAGAGATTTTCCATCAGCAGTCTTCCACTCTTCAACGAAATGATCATCATCACCACCATTTCCATCAGGTTTACTGAGGCATAGAGAACCCAAATGCCATTAATGTTTGTGCAAAAGCATCTGAACTCAGATATTTACACTACATTTTACTTACATTTTTAGGATGTAAATGTTATTGTACAATTGTATTGTGGTTGCTAAGGTTTTATGAGTGTTTTTCTGTAGTATTACCTGAGCAGCAGGTATGGAGATGAGGAACCCGTCACTGTCCAGATGACAGGTTTGGAATTGAACTGAGAGATGACCAACTGTAGTGTGATGTCAGCTGTACCGTACCGCAGAGGTGTAAATGTCACTTTTAACGTGGTCTTTCCATTTGCTGGAATGATCCCTGATTAACATACGGATAACATATTGATGTTACAGTACATGAGAAACAAAGTAAGTTTAGTATATGTTTGATCACAAACTAAAGTTCTATCAGTATTTATGCACTTATACTGGTTTCCATTGCTCTCTAACAGCAGATATGTGGATTATGAAGGAAACTGGTTACCTGACAGCGGTCTTACAGTAAAGGCCTTATGGGGCTGAAGGTAGTGTACTTGGAACTCAAAGTCTATTGGACAACTGCAGCTTAGTGGAATCACATGACTGGCACTATAAAAGCAAAAGAAAATCAAAGTATGTCTCTTATGCTCACCAAAGCTGCTTTCATTTGATCAAAAATATAGTAAAAACAGTAATATTGTGAAATACTATTGCAATTTAAAATGACTGTTCGACTGTATTTGAATGTATTTAAAAAAAATCCTGATGACAAAGCTGAATTTTCAGCATCATTACTCCAGTCTTCAGTGTCACATGATCCTTCAGAAATCATTCTAATATGATGATTTGCTGCTCAAGAAACATTTATGATTATTATCAATGTTAAAAACAGTTGTGCTGTTTAATATTTTTGCGGAAACCCATTTTTTTCAGGATTCTCTGATGAATAGTAAGTTTAAAAAACAGCATTTATTTAACAATGTAACAATGTAAAATTTATACTGTGACTTTTGATCAATGCAATGCATCATTGTTAAAATAATTTCTTTAAAAAAGTACCCCAAACATTTGAACAATAGTGTGTATATACATATAATGTACAGTTACTTTACACGTTATTGGTGTAATATGATACCTCTGCCCGAGTGGCACTGGGGGAAGACTAATGTGAGATGGGATGTGAAGATCATTGATAACAGGATATGCATGAACAGGAACCAGTAAGTTCTCCTCTCCCTGACAAAAACACAAACACAGACACATCATAGCTGTTCTGAGCCCTTTCAGAATTTGCATAGCCAAATATTAGACAAAAACATGTTTTTACCTTGCCATGAATCCTGATGTTATCAGAAAAGTAACGCCACTCGTCCGGTCGGAAGAGCACTGTAACAGTGTAAGCCAGACCCGGAACCAGTCGGCACTGTATTTAAAACAGGAACTGCAATCAACACTAGCTGATATTTTGAACATCATGGTATGAATGAATTTCATAATCTTAATGGTCATTTTTTTATTTATTAAAATAAAATACAGAAATATAGCCCAAGCATTTCTTGACAGGTTTATCTGTAAATTCTCTTGACATGCATATCTGTAAAAGTGATATTTGGCAGCAGGTTGATGGTTACCTTTTTGGTATACTTAATTTGGAAATGCCTTGTCTGAGGGGGTAAAATGTGGACACTGAGCACCTCAGATGAGACATTGACAAGTTTCTTGGGAAAAAAACAAACAGCTTCTGTCATTACATCATACTTCCTCCCATATTCTTCCCCTTCTGTAATGTTGCTTTCAGCTACAACTCATGAGATGTTTCCCAATGACCGCAGAGTACTATCAGTGGAAATATGGTAATGTGTTTCAGAAAATGGAGTCTCCAGTGAACTTTAGAATTAAATATAATACTTTTTTTTGTTTCAGGCCAATGACAAACAAGTCACATTATAGAACCATTATATGAGTCATGTAAACATTCCAAAAAACATTTCACACTGAAAATGTATTGTACTCGTTTTAGCAAGAATATGAACAAAGTAATAAAAATAAAAAACCAACCAGGATTTTCCTATAATCCTTTCCTACTTCAAAGCCACTGAAGTGCATCTCTGATGGTTCGGCTTGAACTATACTGTTACTCTTCAGTTTGGCAAACACCCCTGAAAGATAACATACAAAAACACAATTATATACATTAACGTAAAATGACAAATGTTTATCAGTTTCATAAGATACAAATAATGTTGGTGGCCTGCTAAAAGCTATAATGTTCAATCAATAAATATTTATTATTATTACTATTTTTTAAAAACAGTGTTCCTTACTACTTTCCAGAAGGTGATGGGGGACATTTCCACTCTTTCTTGTGTCCTCCAGTAGTTGGCTTAGAGGAAGTAGGCTTCTTTTCTTTACACTCCTGGAGAAAGTCTCTGGGGCAGAATGAACCACCTCCATGCCAACTGGACTTTACAGAGGTTCTTGATCATAACAAATAATCTAGACCTGTGAGTGGGTAGTTGACATGCCATGTCAAGCAGTATCCTTCAGTGAGACATCCAATAGTCTTGTACTCTTTTAAACAATGTTTTTCTATAATTATTATACATGCAGTTTATGTGTACAAGTTATATAAATATATAAGTTCCCATCTCTCCTACTTAACTTTAGAGCTTCAACATATATTAATTATTTATATTAGAGCAAATAACTGGGAAAATTTCCAATGAACCGTTTGTTATTAAAAACTTACCGGAAGTAAGAGGTTGAAAACACTGTAAAACACGCAACGTCGCCATTAAACGGAGTGTTTTATTTGAAATAGCCTACTTTGGTTTAGGTGTTCGTTTGTTTGTTAATTAGATTCTATCTGAATCGAAATTTATATTTCAAAACGCACTTAAAAAAAACTCAAACAACGTACCTGCTGATCCTCCATTGAAGTCACGTCAACAATCCCGTCACCATGACAACAAGAGTTTATGAAGAGCAAAAAGGTCCAACTAATGATCTGTTTAACTTTAGTTACTTCTTATCTTCTATATATGAATTTATAATAAAATACCTTTGAAGTGCCCCCCAAAAAAAGATTCATTTTCTTTGCTGTTAAAATTCCTAAATTGAAATAATATAATAGTGAATATTATATAAAATATTTTAAAAAAAGTTTTATAGTATTTATATTTTATATATTTGAAAGTATGTTGATGATTACCTTATTATTACCTTACCTAATTGTCAAGTTTTTCATATTTTATTTATTTATTTATTTATTTTTAAATTTAATACACATTTATAACGTTATAGGTATAGTGTTGTTTGACATCTTTCTATCTTCTGACCAACGTAGGGTAATCAATCTACATATTTTTCACTCTTTTGGAAAGTCGTGGAAACTCTATCACAGATTTTTTTTTTCTATTGGAGCAAATGGAAATACAAAAAATATATTTGCTGTCGTCTCATATTAGAAATTTACCCAACTATGACGACTTTCGCTTCTGAGAACCCCTGGAAATGTGAATAGGGTCCATTTATATGTATTTATAATAATAATAAGACAAAAAAAAAAAAAAAAAAAAAATACCTTTGAAGTTGCCCAAAACTCTTTATATATTTTCATGAAACCAAAAAATTGCCAAAAGATTTTTATAGACCTAAATTATATTTAGTAAAATGATTAAAAATATCATTTAACTTACATAGATGCATGTGTGAAGCTCAGCGCTAACAACATCATAAAACTGAGCAAGCAGAGAAGTGTAATTTAAGGAAGAGAAATCCAGCTCCATTTCATTTATTGTGATACATTTCACAATAATAACAATACAACCATTTACAGGCATACAATGACAATAAAAGTTTCTCAATAAAGTACATTCAGTCTATTATTAGCATGGGTAAACAGCATTTTATGCAATAAATTATATACATTCAACATACAGACATTGCACCACTGCATAATGATATAATTTTTTTATATTTGCTGCAGAAAATAAGCTCATTCTTAAGTAAAAACATTTTAGCTTGTTGGTGACTTCAGCAAACACATTCAGTGCGTTTCAGCTCAGAGCTTGTGAGTGCTACGTTGTAGTAACAAGATTGAGTGCTAATGGAGCCTCCAAAGTGGGGTTGATTTAAATGAGTCAATAGTGTGTTATTCGAGCATAACGGGTAGAGATGGTTAGGGTAAAATGATGGTGCAGGTGTCATGTGTGTGAGCAGTTTGTAGTCCTCTTCCACCTCTTGTATTGGGCCGAGATCACAGGACAACCCAGAGTCCTTGTCCTCTGAGATGTTGCTTTTCTCACTGAGTGCTTGATAAAGATGGTCCTCAGATATGGCACTGATTTTATCATGCTGTTCCTTCTGCTGTGGAGAATGTTGGGTTGCCTCAGCATTCCAAAATGATGGTATGAATAGATTCTAGAATGAACCAGTGTTAAAAATATGGTTTAAACAGTGTTGTTATTGTTGACTAAAACTACATATAAAAAACATTTTCAGTAAAGCTGAAATAAAATAACTGAAATATGTTTAAATTGAAGGGTCCCACATTATATGAAGTGCCTTTAACTACCATGTACTAACATTTATAGGTACACTATTTAAATTTCTGGTCACACTTTATTTTAAGGTGTCCGTGTTACAGTGTAATTATGCATTTAAGTACTGTGTAATAATAATTAACTACATGTACTTACTATAGGGTTAGGATAGAATTGGGGTTTGTTGTAGGGTTAGTTGCATGTAATTATGCATAATTTATAGTTATTACTACAGTAACTACATGTAACACGTGTAACAAGGACACTGTAAAATAAAGTGTTACCAAATTTCTTTTGTTCAAAATTAACAAAATTTAGTCATACATCATCAGTCCTTCTTCGAAAAAGTTTTTATTTGTCTTACCCTGATTCACTGGTAAGCCTATTATAAGTGTTTATATTTTAGACCTGCGTATATGTCACTTGTCTGTGCATGTCTTGTCATATTCGTAAATAATTTGTAAATAAAAAACACCTTAACTCGTAAAGAAATGTTGCTCCGGCTATGGGAAAACACCCGTTTTTAGAAAAAAACTGCGAACAGAGGGAAGTCTGCTGGCAAAAAGAGAACACGACAGAGCTCGTAATAAAACGAGAATCAACATTGGCTTGGCTTTTCGGAGCTAGCAAGAACTGAGGGATTTGAAATGTAAAGGCGACACAGAGATGATGTTTTTATTACTCAGCTGGTGAGTAAGGTATTTTATTGAACAGATAAATCTAACAGAGTTCATTGTAAGGCATTATCTATTGTGAAAGGTCATATTCATGTGCACAGTCATGCAGAACCGAAGCACAAACAAAACAATGTTCTTCCGCAAAATGCATGCAGTTACATTGTTACAAAAGTTATAGTGTACCTTTAAATTAATCATACAATGCACTTATTGTGTACATACATGTTTTTACATCATACTTAAATTTAAAAAATATCTGCATGTAGTTACATAATTACACTGTTGACACTTCCCTTACCTCTTAACCCACCCTTAACCTAACCATACCAGCCAAACCTGGCCCTAAATTTACCCGTATCTCACCTCGATAACAGCAAAAGTGTTTAGCAATACAACATGAATACAATAAGTTGTACCTAACATAACCTAAGAATACTTTTTTATGTAAGTACATAGCAGTTAAAGACATCGAACATAAAGTGAGACTAATTGAAGTACTAAAATGACTAAAACTGAAAGAAAAATAAATAAATTAAAGCTAAACAGAAATGTTTTAAAAAAAAACAGTAATAAACAAAGCACTTTAAATAATAAAAAAGAAAACTGAAAATATAAAAATGAAAGCTAATATAAAATATTAATATATACTATAATAATATAATACAATCATCTATTATTTAAGCACATTTTTATGGTCAAATAAAGTAAAGTTGTGTGTTTTACACATACGATGTGTAGTGGAATCACATGAAACATACCTTGAGATGTTCTGGCAGGTTGGTTTTAGGGTACAGGTATTTGTACAATTTATAGATGAACCAGACGGCCAGGATTCCCAGAGGAAGAAGGATGGCAGCAGCTATCACACAGCTGGTGAGCACTGGTGTCACTTTACACACACACACACATCATCATCATCATCATCATCATCAATGTCATTATGGTTCTTAGTTTAACACAAGACATTAATGAGATCTGTATCTATCTGAGTTTTGAATGAATGCATCCAATACATTACATGATTATTGCTTTATCGTTATCCTGCAGGGCTGCCTGGAATAGATTATTCTGATCTGTATTCTACTTTATTTTGGGCAATCACAGAGTTCTATGGTAATATATTGTCATATAATGTCTGTTACACTTTATAATCAACTGGCAACTGATATCCTGTGCTATCATACACTTTATACATTTATACACATTGCATATCTTGATATGAGTGACAGGTGTAGATGAAGACCCTTACCAGGTACGCTGGTCACACATACAGCATTACTGAACTGTCCCAAATTTGTGTAGCCTCTGGGAAGCACCTTTGCCTGAGCACAAAATCTGCTCCATGAATGTAGTCCTTTAATACTCAGTTTAACATCTCCACTGGCTTCAGTGACCTTCCTCTCTACTGCCTATCAGGGACAAAGATCATCTTATGGTTATTTTGAAGATATTAATTATTTATTTGTGGCTTGTACGTGAGGCTCCACACCAGATCTTTTAAATTATGTTTAAAATGAGATAAAATATTCCTTCTTGACAACAAGGTCTATACACACACTTTGCCTTTCATTATATGTAATGATTCTTTCTTTTCAGTAGGGATGCTCATAATAAAGTAAATACATACTTAAAAAATTGTCTATTTATCAATCCAACAGAAACATTCACTTGTAATTAATTTTGTCAATAAAAAAAATATTTTATTGTTTATTGTACAGTGATTTTAACTGTTTTTTGTAGTATTTTAGATTTTAATTCATATTTTGAATTAGTTAATTCAATAGTTAATTTAACTCTATAAATTAAGTTAATTTATTTTCTATATTTTCATTTACATTTTAGTTAAAGCTTTAATAATTTTATTGGTTTTGTCATTTTTATTAGTTATTGTTTTTTAATATGTCTATATAGTTTTTATTAATTTTAATTTCAGTTTTAGTTTTTCAACATGAAAATGAGAAATGTTTTTAGTATTTTATATATACATTTTACTTTATTTCAGTTGTTTATTTCAAGTAATGCTTTAGTTTTAGTTCAATAGTTTAAGTGTATAACAAATATGTCTGAGGATTTATGCTTCTGAAAACTTAAACTCATGTACAGAATGATACAGAAGAATATAAGTGTTTATATACCGCATCTTCAAGGTCTTCGGTCCAATATCTGATGGTGTAGGACACTTTTAAAAAAATATCTGAAAGGTTGCCCACTTTCAGCACTGGGGGCTTGACGTGCACATCCAAGATATTATTTCTGATGGCAAGACGCACAGTAGGGGGTCCTATGATACCTACAGGAGAGCAAATCAGTTGAAATAATCATTATATGTGAATGTTATATTGACTTAAAGGTACAGTAAGTGATTTCTGAGAATCATTGTTGAACACTGTTGATATTTGAAATCAACCCAAACAAACACACCCCTCCCTTTATTGCTCCGCCCCTAAAATGCACAAACATGCAATGCAAGAGTGGATGTCTCTTCAGGCCTTCCCGCTTAGATCTCTCCTGCACTGGAAAGCTTTTATAATATTAACACAGGTCCTAAAGCTCTTGCCTGATCATAACTCTTCTTTTTCCAGTGATATTCCTCTGACCTTTTCTCTATTGTAATGTCTCTCAGCCATCACTCTTTCTACAGTCTTTCTTCAAATCTCCCTCTTGCTCACTCTTTCTTCTCCCCCATCATGAGAGGCCACGCCCCCTACTGCTGATTGGCTACAAGTGTGTTGTGGCTCTCGGTCAGATCCACTTTAAACAGCGTTTCTCAGAAATCGCTTACTGACCTTTAACACAAGAGCCTATAGCGCAAACTAAGAGCTGCAAATACAGATTCACACTTACTGTGCTTATAAAGTATAAACTTGGATGCATTAACCCACTCAGAGTACAGCTCCCGATCCTCTGCTCGCACTTGAAAAATGTAGGTCCCAAATATAGCTGGCAGTTCTCCTGCATCACATTTCAGCTCTTTGGTGTTCATACAGAGGGAAACGTTTTCTTTTCTCAGGCTGCAAGGACAGGGCAGATGACAAACACAAAGTCAAATCAAATCAACCAAAGTGCTATACAATTTCAAAGGGATAAGATAAAAATACAGTAAAATACAAACAAAGAACTAGATAAAAAAAGAAATAAAAGAGCGACCAAACAAGAGAAGAAAATTAACAATATAAAGGCATCTAATCCAAAAGTATGTTAGGCATACATGTTATTAATGCAGGTAAAGAATAGGCCTATTGTTTTCAACTTCTGCAAAAGTTCATAACTATCAGATTCTAGCAGAACAATAGTTCAGACTTTCATAGCAATCAAACACTTTGTGATGGGTGTATTTTATAATGGCATGCAAGCATTTTGTTTGCTATTTTTCTTCCATGTTGGAGTATTTAAAGGATTAGTTCACTTTAAAATAAAAATTACCCCATGATTTACTCACCCTCAAGCCATCCTAGGTGTATATGACTTTCTTCTTTCTGATAAACACAATCGGAGTTATATTAATAAATATCCTGACGCTTCCAATCTTTATAATGGCAGTGACAGGGTCCATTGAGTTTGAAGCTCAAAAAAGCACATCCATCCATCATAAACGTACTCCACATGGCCCCGGGGGGTTAATAAAGGCCTTCTGATTTGATGGAGTTTTGTAAGAAAAATATCCATATTTAAAACTTTATGAAGTAAAATATCTAGCTTCTTCCAGACTGCCTTCTGTATTCAACTTACGCAGAAAGTGTAACGCCTCTCGCAGTTCAAAACGCTTACGCTACATCCTAGTGATACGTTGCGCAAGTTACGTTTTTTTCGTAAGTTGAATACGGAAGGAGGTCTGGTGGCAGCTAGATATTTTACTTTATAAAGTTTTAAATATGGATATTTTTCTTACACAAACACATGGCTTCGCTTCAGAAGACATTTATTAACCCCCCGGAGCCGTGTGGAGTACGTTTATGATGGATGGATGCACTTTTTTGAGCTTCAAACTCGTGAGCCCCGTTCATTGTCATTATAAAGCTTGGAAACATCAGGATATTTATTAATATAACTCATCATTGTTTTCATCAGAAAGAAGAAAGTCATATACACCTAGGATGGCTTGAGGGTGAGTAAATCATGGGGTAATTTTCATTTTAAAGTGAACTAATCCTTTAAGATGTATTTTGCGTATTGCTTACATATATCTTGCCGTGTACGTCACGTTGCTCATGGGATTGTGTGGAGATGTCCATTCGACAACTGCACCCATATTGATGGAGGACACCTTCACATTCTGGGGTCCAGCCAGCTTTGCTTCTAAAGTAAAACAGAGTATCACCACAGTCAGTAATACATTATTATAAAGAATTAATAATGTAATATATAAAGTATTTGGATGTTTAAGTATAAATGTCATTGCATTAGATTAGGGGTTCCTAAACTTTTTCATGCTAAAAACCCACCTAGAGAAGTATGATCAAACTCAACACCCACAAAAAACTTTCTCTTTTCATATTGTTACATTGTAGTCCATCATGTCAGATTATGTAAATACAAGTTACTCCCACCAACAAACTGAGAACTTGCATTTTTCATATTTCTGACATTGCATGAACAGGCCACAATTCTTACACTTCGTGCTACATATTTTTTTCCTCTCTGCTATCCACCAGTGGGTCGTGACCCAGTTAGAAACCCACTGCATTTAATAACAACATTTCTGAAGAAACAAATGATGCTACACAAAGAATTAACTTTAGTTCCTCTGAAGTTCACACAGGTGTCCTGCAGCAGTGTAACCACAGGTTATGTTCATGTTCCACTAACCTTTAACAACCAGACAAAGTGGTAGAATACTTTTTATTCATTTTGAACACGTCTGTTGTTTTACCATTTACAAGCTATGAATATTTTGCTTGAAAAGTGTAGTTTATACAAACCACACTATACTTACGAAGACATTCATACACTCTAAAAATAAATAATAATAATAAAAAAAATAATGCAACAGCCATCAATTTTTTGGATCAATATTTTTTGAGTTATGGCAACTTCAAGTAGAACTACATTGTGTTAGTTAGAGGAACTTTTTGTTAAAAAAAAAAAAAAAAATGCCCCAGGCCTTATCTATTTCATTTAAAATGAAAACAGCTATCATAGCATTAACAATTAAAATATTAGCATTAGCATTAGCGCAGCCATTGCTTAGAGTCAAAATGTAGTGTTTACCTTCATGTACTCTTCAGCACAGTGGTAACCACAAAAACGTCAACATGTCTAAAGCTCTTTTAAATGTCAAACAGCATTAAACACTAACAGGTATTTCCCCTTCACTAAAAAACAAATAAAATAACACTTAATTTTAACATAATAAGCATGTTGGGAGCTATAAATCCACTGCCTAATTTCCCAAGTTATCAAATCATTAAGTTACTATGGTTTTTTTGTAAATGTTTCAACTTAAAAAGGTTGTTACACTTTATTTCGATGGTCCACTTTAGACATTTTACTACTGTATAAGCAACTTTGCAACTACATGTCAACTAACTCTCAGATTATTAGTAGACTGTTAGGTTAAGGTTAGGTGTTAGGGTTCAGGTCAGTAGAATGTCTGTTTGGGAGCATCAAAATAAAGTGTTAGCAGATTTAAGCAGACAGTCTACTAATACTCTAATGAGAGTTAGTTGACATGTAGTTGCAAAGTTACTTATTGTTAGTAACATTTCTATTGGGGAAGCATCAAAATAAAGTGTTACCAAAAGTACTGTACATTTTATAAGTCTAATTACTATTATACTGCAAATATATGCAGCATTATTGAACAATACTAATACACTATATTATCATAAACTTCTTTGTAAATGTCAGTCTTAATGCTGTCAACGAAAATAAGTACAGTAGTTGCAAACAAAAATTAATAAACATGAATCAATACAAAAAACGGAATAAAAATGTTATTTAATTTCAAAATATTACCTAAAAGCAATAATTATAAAGAAGCAAATAATACTGACCAGCATAGATGGGGTGAACATCCTTGGTCACAAAGAATATGAGAGCCAAGATCCTGAGCTTCACAATCATGACTGACAACATCACTGATGGGGCAAGTCGAGTCGGGGAGCTTTTAAATTTCAAAGTCTATTTATCATGTGCTCAAGAGGAACCAGGAGCAATATGACTCAACTGCTTCCTCTTTTAGATGAAAAAACCCCACAAAATGTGTTATAGCAACAGACTAACATCATTAATGTATAAAATGCTGAGAGTAATTCTGCCGATTAGTAAAATGGTATTTATTTGTGTAATGTATTTTTTTGCTTTATTTTATCCAGTGTCAATACTGAAATAAATCGAAATATATAGCCTATATGTAGATTGACAAACTCCACACAATATTTATTCCCCCCCCCCCCCCATAAAAAGTCACGTTATAACAATCATTTCTATTGTGTGAGTATATTGTGACATTCATTCTTGGAAAGTAAAATAACCAGCAGGGGAAAAAACAGGGAAACTCTCCAGTGGTTTGGAAATGAACACTCAACACTGCCCCTAGAGGCTACTGTGCAACAGCATTTGAAGCATTTATGTAAAATTATTTGATATATTTCCATTGGTCAACTGATATATATATATATATATATATATATTTTTTTTTTTTTAAATCAGCTATAAATCCAGAGATTGTAATATTAAGTAGTTTAGAAATTTATTTTAAAATTGTAATATTTATTTTAAAAATGTCATTTTCATTATTTTACGATTACCCATTTATTGCACATTTCATACGAACCATCATGCTTGTTGTTAAAGCCACGGTAGCTTGACTTTATCTAACACTTCATTTCTCCTATACATTTTCAAAAGCTATATTGAGTATTTCAGATGATAATGCAATCATTTACTTGCTTTTTGGCAAAATGAATCCATAATGAAACAGACAAATGGTGGCCATAATGTGCTTCCATTTTTATCAACTAATGCAGTGGCAAGTAAAGAAAACCACAATTACATTTCATAGTCTGGTAAAATATTCCTTTTGCAATTCCAAATAAAATGTAGGATTTCAGAACAAGAGTTAGAATCAAATAGCACATCTCAGAAATAAATATGCAGTACTCTGGACATGCTTATCTCCAAGGTGCAAAACTCTTTTGTAATCGCAACGGTCATAAATTGTGCATACATATACATTATGATCATTTATTTCGATATATTTGTTCACACAAAGCATAAAGGTTTAATAAGAAGACACACAGAAAGAAAATCAGATGTGTTAAAGAACAATGCAGAGTGGAATATTTTGTATTGTGTCATCTTAAGTGGATTTCTGTAAACCGTGCTATTGTTTGCTAGCATTTTTAGATGTCAATGACAATAAATAACCTCAGATGAACATTTAAAGTCAGACATTGGATTACAAGAACAATGATAACGTGACCTTTCATTTACGATTCATTCCAGTATTGCAAGATGGTGATGATTATTAGAGGTTAATCATTAGGATTTTAGTCATAGGTTTCAAACTTAACACAAACGCCCCAATTATGTCAAATTTCTGTCTTTTTCTCTTATTTTTTGTTGCTTACAGAAATACAACTAACACCATATATGATTCAAGCACTAGATAAATGATCATTCCGGTACATGGGTTAAAAAGTCTCCAGCAGGAGACTGTAGACTATAATCTGGCCATGTGACCAGGAAGTTGTCATTCAAACATAAATATTATGATCACGATTCTTATTGCTCCTTTAATAAACATGGGCAGAGCATAGAGGAAGGGAATTTCTGTGAGGTAGACAGTACTTAACCTTAAAGGTGCAGTAAGCGATTTCTGAAAAAAGCTGTTAAAGTGAAACGGACAACACACTTGTAGCCAATCAGCAGTAGGGGGCGTGTCCACTCATGATGGCCTAAAAAAATGGACACAGGTTGCGTTGATTTTGCCCCATACGTGAGTAACATTGGTTTTGATTGTACTTGTATTTACTCATGTACTGTATGTTAATCTTTTGTTCTTCCTTGTCATTAATTCGTCATCTTCGCTTTATTTTGGTTCGTTTCTGCTATGATCCACTCTTGCATTGCGTGTTTGTGCATTTTGGTGGCGGAGCAATGAAGGGTTGATTTCAAATATCAACAGTGCTCAACAATGATTCTCAGAAATCGCTTACTGCACCTTTAAGCTGTTTTCTTTTCATGATGACTGCAGTAGTTGAATGGGCCAGCTTACATACAGAAAAAAACAAAAACATACAGACACACAAAAGACACATCTTTTTGCACACGCTAACACACACACAGATAACGGACTTTCCTTTTAATATGCATTTGTTATTTTGTTACAAACAAAATTAGTTGATAAAGCACCCCTGCATATTCTCAGTCACCCATTTAGATAAAACACTTTTAAAATGCGCTCTACTTTGTACAAAGACATGGCACGCAATGTTACATGTTATCACACACCTTTCGTTCTGTTTTTGTACAATTGCATAGAAGTTTAAAAACCTTTTTTTTGTATTAATAAACAATTCTAGACTCTCCGTAAGAAACTACTGAAACTACTAAAGATCAAATCTACAATGTGGAACCGCGATCCTTCAGAAAAATAGATTTTTATTGATATTCCCATTGTAAACATATCCTGTCCAGTTGTTGACACTACAAAAGCATGCAACGAGGAGAAGACATCTTCAGTCTAAATCCTGCTCCTCGGTTATTACATTAACCAACGACTCCATGGCATGTCCAATGTTATCAACCATGTGGAAAAGACTTCCCACATTAGGACCTGCGGGAGATGGAAAAACCAGAACTGATGTCAGAGAACATGCAATGCAACAATACACTATGTAAAACTGCTAAATGTTGAGGAACAGACTGAAAATTTCAGATTGTTTTGTGAGTTTGGGTGTGTTTATTTACACAATCTTATATAGCTGCATAATAGCCGACACCAAATGGCGTTTTGTTAGGCGGTCAATTTGATATCAAGACCAGAGAAAAGCCAGATATTGGCAAAATATGTAAATGTGGGATTCTTGTGTTGTCAGTAAGGATATGTGGAATAATAATACTATATATATTAGAGCTGCAAAATTAATAGTTAAAAGATCGCAATGTCGATTCAAACACCAACTCGATCTTATTCCTAAATGACAATGATTCTGCTGTGTCTATTAAACCTTTGACAAAATCACAGCGGAACTTTCTGAACCAGTTGTCATGTATGTATGAAACAGTCTTTCCAACCACAAAGTATCATTATTTCTGTGTTCAAATGATCACAGAAATACTGGGATAAAAGTTTATAGTTTGGATGTAAAAACTGACGTCTAAGGTAGCGACCAAAACCTTTTGAAAGAAACTTGGCACTTCAAAAAAAAAAAAAGAAAAAGAAAAAATTCTATCAATTACATAGTTATGCCAGTAGGTGGCAACAAGTAACTGGTAGAAAAATTATGTCATTGAATTATTCATTCGAGAGATTTGATTCATCCAGTAATGAAACAAGTGAAGTCTTTATGAGTGAGTTATTGAATCATTCATTCAAACCGATTTTTAAAAAAAATAATTCAATTAATTCAAATGAGCAAATCACATTATTTTGTTTAGTTGTCCGATCAGAATCATGGGAGAATTGTGATCTCTATTTGAAACAAAAAAACAGATTCTCAATTTATCCAGAATCTTGCAGCTCTAATATATATAACAAATAAAAATAAGAAATGTATCATGAACAGCAGAGACAGAAATTTATCTGAAGGATCATGTGACCCTGAAGAATGGAGTAATGATGCTGAAAATTCAGCTTTGCATCACAGGAATAAATTACTTTTTTAAAAATATATTTAAATAGAAAATGTTATTTTAAAAAATATATATATAAAAAAAACATCCTTGGTGAACAAACTTCAAATCATAGTGTAAAGTGGATAAGACTGGAAGAGTGAAAAGAGTAAAGGGTTAGTAACAATACTAACCTCTCATGGATTTAGCCGTCCACCTCCTTAGACAGAGAGGAAAACAGGAAATAAGAAAAATCAGTAAAGGTGGAGTAGAGATAGGCAGTTAGACTGAATCTAAACAGAATGTGTGTACTGCAGCAAGCACTGTTTACCAGAGCAATACCAGAAAACCTTTCTGATGTTTTTATTATTATTACTATGCATTTGCAATTCTGTGCTTGCCCACAACACACATACTGTTAAGACTCACTGTTAAAAAGAGAAACACTTGTGTTAAGAAGATAAGAATGTATATCAATATTATCCAACAATTTCTCTGTTGTTTTAGGTTAATTATTTACAGACTCATTCTGTCTATTAAAAGGTGTATTTTCATATTTTATCATTTGAAAACGTCTCCCATCATCAATTTGTAATGGGAAAAGTAGAAACATAAGAAACAAAGGGGCATTTAGTGACTTCATCATGCAAGGAGTAGAAAGGCAGTGGGTCGGGAAAATGTACATGCGGTGGTTCAAAATTCATCTGTAGTACTTTACAGTAAGATCTTGTTTGTTAACATTAATAAATGCATTAACTAACAATGAACAATTTTACAGCATTTATCAACATCTGATAATGTTAGTTAAAAGTGTTCATGTTAGTTCACAGTGCAATAACTGTAAAAAGATCTTAAAAACGATTTACATTTAAATTAATAAATACTGTAGAAGTATTGTTCATTGTTAGTTCACAAATGAAAACTTATTGTAAATGGTTACCAATTCATCTTTTTCTCCATATTGCTCAAAAAATTATCTAAAATATTACTGACATCTTGAATTGACTATCAATCTGTACTTACTGCCACCTTAAACTACTGCAATACATGTAATTAATAGTGATAGTTTAAAGTGCCCCTATTATGCTTCTTCAAATATTATCTTTCATGTAGTATGTAATACAGCTGAATGTAAAAGGTCTGCAAAGATCAAAGTACACGATAAATGGAGTTATTGTCTCCCAAAAGAAAACCGAAATGTCCACAAATGTCTAGTTTGACCCGCCTTCAAACACTGTAGTTGTAGATGAGATCTGGAAGAGTTTGGTTTGTGTCGTCAACATGTCGAGAAGATGCTGTTTTCTGCACTGTGAAAGCAAATCCACTTCCAAAAGGACAAGGATGTGAAGAGACAGTGATACGAACCGCAACGATGGCGTCGCTTTTACTGTGTACACAAGTGCTAAGGAAGCCTCCAGAGCTGAAATTCAGATATAGTAATGGCCATTTAATTTCAGACATGCACTGTAAGCGGTAGACCAATCACAACAGACTAGGCCATCTGACCAATCAGAGCATAGCAGGCTCACGGAAAGGAGGGGTTTAGAAAGACTGAATCCTTGATCGAACCGTTTCAGACACTGTCAGAAAAGAGGTGATGCTGCAATGTATAATTTGAGAAAATTCGTGTTTTTTGACCTTGGATGCATGTAAATCTATTGTAGGAGACCTTCAAAAGAAAATTAGGAGCCTTTAAAATAGCATAATAGGGGCACTTTAATACTTTTGTCCAGTTTGAGACTATCTTCAGTGTTAGTTCCTTCTTGTACCACGCAGCGTAGATGGATTCTCACCTTGGCTGTGAGGGAAGGAATTGTTGAGCTGCTCAATGACGTCCTCTAATCCAGTGCTTGCATCCTGGGAGGGACTGGACAGCTCATCATCACCTGAAACACAGCAGTGAACCAATTACAAATGAGAACTGACCTTAAAAACCCTGGAAGTTGTCCTGCTGCCCATGACATCTCATGTTCAAACAGAGACAGTGTTTGCTTCCTGTATTATTGACTTAGAGGATAATATTGAAGGTGATTTTCATAACTTTCATATAGAGTACAACAGGGTCCAATAGTCTGAGAACACAAATAAAAATGTTTTCACAAATGTTAAAAGATTTCTTTGCAAGTTGAATCATCAGTGTAGCTATTTGAGGGGAGAATTAACATGAATTTGATCAATGATCATGTTATCTAGCATGATTTGAGAATGCTCTATTAAGCATTTGGTACTTCAAACCTCAGACTCTCTGTACAAAGGGGTTCAAATGGTCAATGCCACATACTTGATTAGTGATCTACATATTCTACATCATAACTTTTAGAATTTTTCAAAATGAAAACCCCAGATTTTAAATGTAGTCTCAAGAGTTTTGAAGCCATTGAATGTGAAATAAGAAGAAATGAGAGAATTCAAGCAGCATTAAAGTTTAGCTCAAGAAAAGTCTTTTTTTTTTACATTCAAGCAGAGCTCTGGCCAAAGTAAAATATCAAAGAGGCCAAAAAAAACAAAAAAAACAGTGAGTTTTTCTCTTTTTGTCGAGAAAACGACAAATATAAAAGTTAAAGTAAGGTCACATATTTAGATATATTTCACAGTTTCCATAATAATTGTATAATCATTCATTTATATGAATTTCTTAACTCTCTGAGGCATGTTGCATGGAAAAAAAAAAAACAACTAAAATATGTTGACTAAAGTGTTATGTAAAAAAAAAAACAGATAAAGCAAAAACACAAAAAAAAAATAGTCATTATAAAAGACAGCCATTATAAAACATCACTATCTACCAAAATGTGAGACCATACAGTCCCCTTCTCAGAATGACAGAACATTTATTTTTTTAATGTGTATCAGAATCATGGTTGTCACGGTAGGAATGAATCTAGAAATAAATTGATGCCCTGGTTTCTGTTAAACACAAACTGTACAAAATAAATAACAGTTGTACAGGTAAAAGTTTAACTAATTAACTTAAACTAATCAGTTTAAGCAATTGGGGACTTGACAAGATAACAAAAGAAAAGATATGAAAAAAATGAGGTTGAAAAATATATAAAACTTAGATAAAAGATAAAAGTTTATAGTTCGGATATAAAAACTGATGCCTACGATAGCGACCAAAAAAAAGGGGAAATCACCTTTTGAAAGAAACTGCAGCGATTAACAATTTGTCAGAACCTCTAGCAAAAACATTATTTTGTTTAGTTTTCTGTTTAGAATCGTGGGAGAATCGTGACCTTTATATGAAACAAAAAAATTATGATACTCAATTTATCCAGAATAGTGCAGCTCATATATATATATATATATATATATATATATATATATATATATATAATAAGAAATGTATCTTGAGCAGCAGAAATGTATGATACAGAAATTTATCTGAAGGATCACGTGACACTGAAGAATGGAGTAACGATGCTGATATACCTATTCATACACACACATATATATATTATATATATATATATACACACACACACACACACACACATTATATATACACATTATATATATATATATATACATATACATACACACACAGTGGGGAGAACAAGTATTTGATACACTGCCGATTTTGCAGGTTTGCCTACTTACAAAGCATGTAGAGGTCTGTAATTTTTATCATAGGTACACTTCAACTGTGAGAGACGGAATCTAAAACAAAAATCCAGAAAATCACATTGTATGATTTTTAAGTAATTAATTTGCATTTTATTGCATGACATAAGTATTTGATACATCAGAAAAGCAGAACTTAATATTTGGTACAGAAACCTTTGTTTGCAATTACAGAGATCATACGTTTCCTGTAGTTCTTGACCAGGTTTGCACACACTGCAGCAGGGATTTTGGCCCACTCCTCCATACAGACCTTCTCCAGATCCTACAGGTTTCGGGGCTGTCGCTGGGCAATACGGACTTTCAGCTCCCTCCAAAGATTTTCTATTGGGTTCAGGTCTGGAGACTGGCTAGGCCACTCCAGGACCTTGAGATGCTTCTTACGGAGCCACTCCTTAGTTGCCCTGACTGTGTGTTTCGGGTCGTCGTCATGCTGGAAGACCCAGCCACGACCCATCTTCAATGCTCTTACTGAGGGAAGGAGGTTGTTGGCCAAGATCTCGCGATACATGGCCCCATCCATCCTCCCCTCAATACAGAAAATACAGGTGCAGTCGTCCTGTCCCCTTTGCAGAAAAGCATCCCCAAAGAATGATGTTTCCACCTCCATGCTTCACAGTTGGGATGGTGTTCTTGGGGTTGTACTCATCCTTCTTCTTCCTCCAAACACGGCGAGTGGAGTTTAGACCAAAAAGCTCTATTTTTGTCTCATCAGACCACATGACCTTCTCCCATTCCTCCTCTGGATCATCCAGATGGTCATTGGCAAACTTCAGACAGGCCTGTACATGTGCTGGCTTGAGCAGTGGGACCTTGCGTGCGCTGGAGGATTTTAATCCATGACGGCGTAGTGTGTCACTAATGGTTTTCTTTGAGACTGTGGTCCCAGCTCTCTTCAGGTCATTGACTAGGTCCTGCCGTGTAGTTTTGGGCTGATCCCTCACCTTCCTCATGATCACTGATGCCCCACGAGGTGAGATCTTGCATGGTGCCCCAGACCGAGGGAGATTGACCGTCATCTTGAACTTCTTCCATTTTCTAATAATTGCGCCAACAGTTGTTGCCTTCTCACCAAGCTGCTTGCCTATTGTCCTGTAGCCCATCCCTGCCTTGTGCAGGTCTACAATTTTATCCCTGATGTCCTTACACAGCTCTCTGGTCTTGGCCATTGTGGAGAGGTTGGAGTCTGTTTGATTGAGTGTGTGGACAGGTGTCTTTTATACAGGTAACAAGTTCAAACAGGTGCAGTTAATACAGGTAATGAGTGGAGAACAGGAGGGGTTCTTAAAGAAAAACTAACAGGTCTGTGAGAGACGGAATTCTTACTGGTTGGTAGGTGATCAAATACTTATGTCATGCAATAAAATGCAAATTAATTATTTAAAAATCATACAATGTGATTTTCTGGATTTTTGTTTTAGATTCCGTCTCTCACAGTTGAAGTGTACCTATGATAAAAATTACAGACCTCTACATGCTTTGTAAGTAGGAAAAAATGCAAAATCGGCAGTGTATCAAATACTTGTTCTCCCCACTGTATATATATACACATACATACACACTTTTGTTTTTGCCCCCATTTTTCATGAGCTGAACTCTATGTACTATGTACACAAAAGGCCTATTTCTCTCAAATATTGTTCACAAATCTGTCTAAATCTGTGTTAGTGAGCACTTCTCCTTTACCAAGATAATCCATCCACCTCACAGGTGTGGCATATCAAGATGCTAATTAGACAGCATGATTATTGCACAGGTGTGCCTTAGGCTGGCCACAATAAAAGGCCACTCTAAAATGTGCAGTTTTTCGACCTGACACGGCCCCATGTTGCAAGGGTCTGTACACAATTCCTGGAAGCTGAAAACATCCCAGTTCTTGCATGGCCAGCATACTCACCGGACATGTCACCCATTGAGCATGTTTGGGATGCTCTGAATCGGCGCTTCCGACAGCGTGTTCCAGTTCCTGCCAATATCCAGCAACACAGCCATTGAAGAGGAGTGGACCAACATTCCACAGGCCACAATCAACAACCTGATCAACTCTATGCGAAGGAGATGTGGTGCACTGCGTAAGGGAAATGGTGGTCGCACCAGATATTGACTTTTTTTTTGGACCCCCCGGGACCCCCCAAAACAGTAAACCTACACATTTTAGAGTGGCCTTTTATTATATGGATTAGCTCGGCAATTGAGAAGTGCTCACTAACACAGATTTAGACAGATTTGATATATATACACACACACACACACTGTTTGTGTGTAACAAAATGTTTAAGGTGCAGGGTTTTTCCTGCATTGAAAATTTTTTGGCAGCCGCCAAAACGAATTTTTGTCCCGCCAAAGCCTTATTTGATCAGTTATTGTGATTTATGAGTGATGTAGATGACTGCTGCACTTGTGATAGGGCGCATGTTAACTGAGTGACAGAGAGAACGAGCAGAGAGCTCCTCCCCCGCGCGCGCACTCTCTCTGTATTCAAAATAAGCACTGTCTTAGCTCTTTCTCATATTTCACATATTAATCAAAATCAAAAGGTCGGAAGACCGAATCTATGTTGCACGTGGAGCATTCGGACAATTTTTTCCTTAAATTACAGCTGGGTGTGAATTGCATTTAAAAAACGTTGACTCTTCTCTGACCAGCTGACATAAACCATACTTTCATTAAACGGGAAAAATTTCTATTCAGTTATGAAGTATTTTCTGTGTTGACAAATCTTTCGCGATGTTCTAACAGACGGGATTCGCACACAATGCGTCTGCTAATGTCTGATTCGCGACCTGATCCTGATCCTTTGAACCGAATCATTTTAACGACTGGTTAAAACAACTGATCTGTCCAACACTGAACTCAGAAAAATTCAGTTTAATCATTTACTCAGAACACCTCTGAAATGAGAACACAAGTGTGCTTACCCCATTTAGCAAGAGTGGTTAGTAAGAATTAGTCTTAATAATCCAGAGTATTTTCAGGTTATTTATATTGACAATGTGTAGTAAAAAAACTCATTTAGTTTAGACTGGAGTCAGGGTATCTGCAGGTTTCACCAAGTCAAATTTAAGACTTTTTAAGACCTTTTTAAGACCATTATGAATTAAATTTAAGACCTATATCACGCAATAAAAAAACGTACAAAGGAAATGCAGAATCACAAAATTACTTGCAAAGCAAATTAATTTATTCAAATAAGTATTAGTAAACTTGCACTTCCTCATAGCTCAATCCCACCAGGATTTCACTAATATATATATATATATATATATATATATATATATATATACATACATATATATACATATATATATATATATATATATATATATAAAAACACACACAGTGGGGAGAACAAGTATTTGATGCACTGCCGATTTTGCAGGTTTTCCTACTTACAAAGCATGTAGAGGTCAATTTTTATCATAGGTACACTTCAACTGTGAGAGACGGAATCTAAAACAAAAATCCAGAAAATCACATTGTATGATTTTTAAATAATTAATTTGCATTTTATTGCATGACATAAGTATTTGATCACCTACCAACCAGTAAGTATTCCGGCTCTCACAGACCTGTTAGTTTTTCTTTAAGAAGCCGTCCTGTTCTCCACTCATTACCTGTATTAACTGCACCTGTTTGAACTCGTTACCTGTATAAAAGACACCTGTCCACACACTCAATCAAACAGACTCCAACCTCTCCACAATGGCCAAGACCAGAGAGCTGTGTAAGGACATCAGGGATAAAATTGTAGACCTGCACAAGGCTGGGATGGGCTACAGGACAATAGGCAAGCAGCTTGGTGAGAAGGCAACAACTGTTGGCGCAATTATTAGAAAATGGAAGAAGTTCAAGATGACGGTCAATCTCCCTCGGTCTGGGGCACCAAGCAAGATCTCACCTCATGGGGCATCAATGATCATGAGGAAGGTGAGGGATCAGCCCAGAACTACACGGCAGGACCTGGTCAATGACCTGAAGAGAGCTGGGACCACAGTCTCAAAGAAAACCATTAGTAACACACTACGCCGTCATGGATTAAAATCCTGCAGTGCACGCAAGGTCCCCCTCCTCAAGCCAGCGCATGTCCAGGCCCGTCTGAAGTTTGCCAATGACCATCTGGATGATCCAGAGGAGGAATGGGAGAAGGTCATGTGGTCTGATGAGACAAAAATAGAGCTTTTTGGTCTAAACTCCACTCGCCGTGTTTGGAGGAAGAAGAAGGATGAGTACAACCCCAAGAACACCATCCCAACCGTGAAGCATGGAGGCGGAAACATCATTCTTTGGGGATGCTTTTCTGCAAAGGGGACAGGACGACTGCACCGTATTGAGGGGAGGATGGATGGGGCCATGTATCGCGAGATCTTGGCCAACAACCTCCTTCCCTCAGTAAAAGCATTGAAGATGGCAGCGACCCGAAACACACAGCCAGGGCAACTAAGCAGTGGCTCCGTAAGAAGCATCTCAAGGTCCTGGAGTGGCCTAGCCAGTCTCCAGACCTGAACCCAATAGAAAATCTTTGGAGGGAGCTGAAAGTCCGTATTGCCCAGCGACAGCCCCGAAACCTGAAGGATCTGGAGAAGGTCTGTATGGAGGAGTGGGCCAAAATCCCTGCTGCAAACCTGGTCAAGAACTACAGGAAACGTATGATCTCTGTAATTGCAAACAAAGGTTTCTGTACCAAATATTAAGTTCTGCTTTTCTGATGTATCAAATACTTATGTCATGCAATAAAATGCAAATTAATTACTTAAAAATCATACAATGTGATTTTCTGGATTTTTGTTTTAGAATCCGTCACTCACAGTTGAAGAGTACCTATGATAAAAATTACAGACCTCTACATGCTTTGTAAGTAGGAAAAACACTTATTTTGTATTCACACAAATAAAAGCTCCCTGTGTTCCTTTTTATTTGGCACAGATAAGAACATTGCCTCTTTTTATCGGTTCTGAAAATCTTTTGCTGAAACCAGCCTGGGCTTCAAGCCAAGCCTTACAACGAAAGCTTAACAAGTACAGTTAATGAACATAATTTGACTAGATAACTGACATGCATTGTAATTAAGAAATTAATATATTAATTTTAACAGTGGTCAGAAAGATGGAATTTGTATTAATGACTAGATTTACTTTTTACAGAATTAGAAACACCAAAACTGAAGACAATGTGTTTCCTATTATTTTAAAGGGGTCATGAACTGAGAAATCAAATGTTTAATTTTGACATATAAGAGGTCATCATACAATAAAAATATCCTGTAAGTTTCAGAACTGAAAACTTCCTTGTTAGTCCAAAAACAGCTTTTATTGTAACCAAGCCCAGAGAACTCATTTTGGAATGTGCTTATGACAACTTTGGCCCCGCCCACTGGCATGTTAGTGAGATGACGAGGAGAGAAGAGCAATACAGGATGGACTACAAATAAAAATACATTCCAAAGGATCCTAATGCTAGGAATTTTGTTTTTTATTTATTTGTATTCTGGTACATTTCTCTGTGTATTCTTTGGTAAATCAGTCCCAACTTCGGCGCAGGTTTTTCAAACAGTCTTTTACAATATGGACAGTAATGCAACAACATTAAGTAACCGTGTTAATTCTAATGCCTGATCTGTGACCAGTGATTTCTGATATGTAAGGATTCATGTACAGTCAGATGTTCTTTGTCTATGTGTCAGTAAATCAAACTTCACATTGTTTCTATTCTTCACATTGTAGGATAAAAATAATCTGTTAATTAAACTGTGATTAAATTATATATAGAAAGCGATCAAAGAACGCTCCCTTTGCAATCGCTGGCGCTGTCAATCAAACAGTGCGAGTTTATCAGTGACCAAGTTCTGGACTCTGGCCAAAACTCCCGTAATAATCAACAAATCTCTCATTTACATTGTGTTTGCACTGTTAGTTATGATAAAAGCATTTCGTTAGTGTGCACAAATCACTCCATTCATGCGCTCAACCTGTCTGTGATCGGCTACAATGCTCATCACTGCAACCTTTCATGCCACGATCTAAATATAACGCCAAAGATCTAAATATAATGCTTTAATCAACACTTTTCACGATTAGTTAAGCTTGAGAGCTGTAATGGTAAAAATGTGCTAAAAGTTTGAGAGAGTTCCACATGCAATACTAGCTATTTCATATGCAAAGATGTTAGTCAATCATAGCAGTGGGCGTTCACACTGAAGTCTCACAGCAGACGCCCGGCGTTCAGAGCAGAGGGCTAAAATCAGGGTAGGAAAAATGCCTTTTATTTCTAAATTATGACAATATTTGATGTAAAAAAAATATCATACTAACATTATAAGTGCACCACAGGAAACATAAATAAACAATAAAATAATGCAGTTCATGACCCCTTTAACAAATAATAAAAAATATGTTTACACAACTGTCTACTAGTACTGTATATTTCAGTATCCTGCTAAAGATGGAACAATATATAAGACTGATATAACACTGATTGCTTATTATTTGCCCTGCTTAAAATTTCAGAACACGTTAAATTAGTTTTTAGGATTAATAATGAAAAGTTAGGTTTAAACTGAAGTTGTTAGGGACATTTACCCATGGTCTCTGTGGTTTGGCTTGCGGCCACACGCAGTGAGGCCAGGCTGGTGTCAGATCTCGGAGAGGCAGTGGAGGGTGAGGACAGGGCAGTACCATTCACCTTGGACTCAGTCTGTGGCTAGGACATAGGTAGAAAGGAACCATATAGATTAGGCAGGGGACTGGACGCAGACATCAGCACTGGGTTGTACTGTATCTGTATTTCCAGATTCATTTGAAAACATTCATTTATATATTTTCAATCTAAAACTTTCCCCAAGGACTCTCTAAAAACATTAATAATTGAAATATAAAACAAGACCATGGGCTCTTAGAGTTGCTGTGTTTTTGCATCATTCAGGTTTTAGAAACAAGACAGCCAAAACATCACAAGGATACACACAAAATAGTGGATGTAATTCCATTATTAAATATAAAAATAAAATAAACAGTTAATAGTGTTCAAAAACACTCACAGATGTAAAGTAAAAAAAAAAAAAAACTTCAGTAAACAAAATAAAAGTTCTTCCTTTGTCCTATACATCAATATTCAAAAAGTTAAACAAGGTCTTCTATGCTATAATCTTATCATTGGACCCCATGAATTTTAATGGTGTCCTGCAGCTATTCAAGCTCCATGTTGATATATTAAATAAATGAAAAAAATATTACAAACTTCCTGCATGATATTTTTTAATGCATCTATCATAGACACCCATTAATAATAATATTATAATATTGATTTGGTGCTCAAGAAAGATTTCTTATTATTACTAACAGTATTTTTGTGGAAACCGTGATTCATTTTTTTCAGGATTCTTTGATGAATAATATATATTAAAAAAAAAAATAAAAAAAAAAACAGCATTTATTTGAAAAAATAATTTAATCAATTTAAATGCATCTTTACTGAATAAAAATATTTCTTATTATTACTAACAGTATTTTTGTGGAAACCGTGATTCTTTTTTTTTTTTCAGGATTCTTCGATGAATAATAGAAAGTTAAAAAACACAGCATTTTTTGGAAAAACAATTGTAACAATATAAATGTATACTGTTATTTTTAAACAATTTAATGCATCCTTGCTGAATAAAAGTATCAAAAAAAAATTATATTATATTATATTATATTATATATATATATATATATATATATATTTTTTTTTTTCAACCCCAAACTTTTGAACATTATTAGCATATTAAGCATATTGAGCATGGTTCTTAGGAGTTTTACAATTACCACAAAAACGTTGACCACTGTACATGCTCCTCTTGGCTTATATATTATTTACAAGTGTATCTTAAAATTAATGCCGGTACTTAATTGCAATTAAATCTTACCAGTAGCTAAAAATAATTGGCTTAAATGATGAAATGGCTTGTCACTGCACAACTATTTAAAGTTACTTAAACCGCATTGCACATGTGCTTTAATGAGTGTGTTTAAACCATCTACCATTAACAATTCATACCACAAGACCAGACATCCCTCTTGCATAAAGAATGATGGTTCTGGTGATTTCATTGATCTTCCTGAGATTTTTGCCAAGCGAAACACATGAACATATGTTAAACATCAGACCATGTTTATTAACAAATAACAGAGATAAAAATATAAGTAATTGGTGCTATTAAAACAAAAACATACACTGGTAGGCATAGGCTTGTTTGTATGTGTAATGAAAAATCTTTTTGGATAAAACTGAAGATGGTTGCAAACAAACAAAAAAAAAAAACATCAGAGAAGTGAAGCCAATTATCCACTGGCTTTGAACAAAGGGAGAGATATTTATCCACGTTCATTTAGTCTGGTTCTTCTCGCTTCGGCCGAGCGGCCACTGGAAGAAGCATGTGGTGCTGGAGTCTAGTGAGATTTTAGTTCAAAGGGTCCACAGAGAACACATGAAGCCATTTCTTCTAAGAAAAAATCTGATATACATTCCATTTGGCAGAGACCCCCAGCCAACTAATGTTTTTTCAGAAGTATGCATCGAGACATTACGCTTGATTCATCAAGACATGATGCAGACAGAATATCTAATTTCCCCTCTATTCAAGCAGAAAAAGACTTCTGAAGAAGTTGACATCAAACAAACTCCACAAACAAATTACAGAGAGAAACTGGTCGCTTGAGGAGAAACGACAGGTCCCTGAAAATGTTTTTGGCCAACAAAAAAGACCTGGCATTCATCCTCAGCTTTAATAAAGACAAAGTTTTGTGGAACCTGAAAATAACAGGATCAATAATGCCTGTTGTGCAATATCGTATCGATCAATAAAGTATGGTAGGTAAAAATTCAACTATGTATCTTGAAACAATCAGTTACAAGCTATACTGTATGCGTCATGCGGCCAATTACGACAAACAAAAAGTAACTCATCTGAAGAGAAAAAATTAAATGCACTATAGGGCTTTTCACAAGACCAGATGGAGAGGGAACAAAAAAATTTCACACACACACAAAACTATTCAAACCATGTCTGGTCAGAAACTCAAACTGATTGAACAACTGAACAAAACCAAACCCTTGAATAATTAGAGTACAACATTTTAGTGTGAAGGAGTCCATAAATATGCATTCATTTTAAAACCTTGTTGCACATCTATTTTATGCTAAAAGGATTCCGTGTGAATATGACAGTATTCTTAATGTGATCAATATCATTTATGCTGTTATTATACAGAACAGTGAATGCCAGCATGTGTCCTGCAAGGACAATTAACAGAGATGTCTGCATTCAAACAAAACAACATTAATCAACAATATTCCATATTATAGTATAGTATAGGTCTTTGGTTCAGACATCTATGAAAAAAATTCAATTTACTGCAATTTCAAAACTCAATGAAAGACAAAAGGTAAATTTATAAATATAAACTACATTTAAAATCTTCGATGATACATTTTTATTTTAAAACAAAGCCTTCAATCCACACGTTTGCAGAAAATATTAATACATCTTTAAACAGATGGAACATTTCAGAAAGATTTTGTCAAAATATATAAACATTTTCTTTATTCATCCTGACAGCATCTAAACTGAGCATAAATATTTCCTGTAACAATTTCAGATTGATCAACCGATAAAACGAATCCATATTTTTTAACTTCTAAAAACAGCACACTAAAAAAAAATAGTGAGCTGCCAACCTTATTTTAGCCAAAGTCTAAGGAAACATTACATGTGTCCTTCACAGATCAGATAAGATAATGCCAGAATGCATTGCAATGACTCAAGAGAAACGTCAACTATAAATATACTTAATAAACAGTATATCAGGGCTGCATGATTAATTGTATTGTAATTGTGATAACGATATCTGTTTCTCTGGATTAATTAAAAATAATCATTGTGATATTGGCCCGCTGGTTATTTGTCCTGAAAACATTCTGTCAGTTTGATAATTCTTGCATTGGTAATGAGCCTCCGACAAACATGTTTGTTGAAGTTTAGCAATGTCCACTGTGAAATTCTGCTCGAATGAAAGTGTCAAATGCAGTCAAAGTGTCAAAATACATATACAGCCAATATGTGTTCCTTCACGAGGCTGCGTCTGCGATTTGCTGCTACAATATCTGCGAGTGAACCTTCTCTGTAACTAGTAAGTGTAATAAATCCAAATATACACTTACGTAACCTATTTGCTACAATGGAAAGAAAAATTTAACATTTAGAATTATTGGAATTAAGATTAGGAGCCACAGTTTTTGCATTGATTTTCCATTTGATGAAGTTATCATAGTTGGTTAAATGAAGTCTATGCGCCACCTACAGGCCTATTAGGTTAAGTGAAATGGCCTTTATTACTTTACCCCTTTTGATAAATTTATAATAAATGTAAATACGTCGAGTCAACGTTGACTAGTCGCTGATGATGTAATTAAATGAACAAATAAGCCTGACTCTCGAGCTGAGACTCAAACGCGGGTTTTCTTGCGCACAGCTATGGAATTTGACACAGCGCTGCCCACAAGGCTATCGCTCCTACTTAACAGCTTGTGTATATGTGTGTATGTATGTATGTATGTATGTATGTATATATATATATATATATCTTTCTCTGGAATATCTGTATATTAATCGTGATTATAATTTTGAGCAAAATTGTGATTATCAGTTTAAGCATTATCGTGCAGCCCTATTATACATTAATATACTGAAAAATATTATTAAAACTGACTTTCCCCACAAAGTTAATTATTTTATATTAAACTACAATTATGACAAACATTAAAAGCCAAATATTGACATTAAAATATATCAATGCTCTGAGCATTTCATTTCTTCTGTTGACAATCAAAGGGAAGCACATGAACAGACCATGATTTGAAAGATGCCTTATAAATGGCCAGTGAGCAATCTGAAGACATTTACTCTCAATCCAAGTTTAGACAGGAGCTGACACAACTGGTTTATTTTTTTTTCCTTTACCAACATTTCCAAAGTTTGTTATTCACTGCCAGTGAGCATAAGCATCAATAAACTCTTAAGGATATGCGCCACCCACCTGCTCAAGTAACTGTCTAAGGCGTTTGAGCTGTGATTCCAGCTGTTTGTTGTGATCCTCCAGGATTTGCATTCTTGCTTCCAAACGTCCCTTGTGCTGCCGCAGAAGTTTGGCCTCTGCGATTAGTTCTGCGTCGCGTGGACTCTGGGGTGAGACCGGCAGCATCTGTGGGGGTGAGGGCAACGGCGACAGCCCCTTGTGGTCGTGTGCCTTCTTCAGACGATCGTACTCTGCCTGCAGCTTCCTGTACAACAATGACAACAACTTCAGAAAGAAGCCCGGAAAATAGCGATTTAAGAAACAAGGTGATTCTGACAAACAAATAAGCATATGTTGTTAGCACAGACTGCTCATTTTTTGTGGCCCAGTTGGCACACCATCCAGCAAAATACACTATTGTTCAAAAGTTTGGGGTTAGTATGAATGTTTTTTTTTTTGTTTTAAGAAATTACATTTTTAAAGAATTAATTTTTAAAGAAATTATTCTAAAAATTTTTATATATATATATTTATTATGTCCTCTGTAGTTGACACCAGGACTCAATTGTTTAAAAAATAAAATGACATGAAATGACAAGTATAGGCTAAAACAATGGGGGGGTTTTTTTCCATTCACCAATCAATTTTTAGGTTTCAGGATTTTTTAAACCAAACTTTGTTTAAAGATGATTCTGAACTATGTTATGAAAGATGTAACAGAATGAATTGATATACCATTTTACTTTATGCAATATGGGGGTAAAATGGCCATACATGGGTTTCCCCATTCAATGCAATGCATCTATACACTGTCTCTAATGTGCATATTAATGTATTAATGTTCTTGGAGCAACGTGTAATTTTCATAATAATATCTAATATTTTATAGGAATATTGATATGTAATTTCTTTCCCTATTCACTTGTGTCTCCTAAAATGCCTGATAAACATGATTTAACTCCCGGTGTCCTCTATTGAGGACATGTATGAAATCAATGCATGAAATCAATGTTTTGTAACAGAAAGTGGTTTTCATGAGAAACCCCATAACATTTTCCTGAGATGTTGATTTATAACAAACAAGTTGAAAATGCCCTGAATGTGCTCTTTACAGGACATCCATACATGTCACATTAAATTCACTAAAATATAATCTCCTCGTACGTGGACAGTGGCACCCAGGAGGTTAAACAGTATTTTAAATTGTTATAATTTTTTACACATTACTTCTTTTATTGCATTTTTGATCAAATAAACGCATCCTTGGTGAGCATAAGAGACCTTACCGACCCCAAACTTTTGAATAGTAGTGTATAACATATAAAACATTTTGTTAATTCTTTTTCAAAAGTAAAATGTTGAAAAAGTTTGAAATAATTCTAATATTTTTTAAAACAAACATGGTAAAAATATGAAATCAGATCTTATTATTTCTGCTTGCTCATCTACATTCACAATTTTAATATAGCTCACTGTATGTAATATTAGACTCCAATGTGTGGCCCACATACTTGACTCAGCAGTGTGGGAAGAGTCGTGTGTGCTGGGTAGTATTTGGATGGTGAACTTGATTAGAAAAATTTGAGAACCACTGATGAAGAGCACAATCAAATATTAAAATTGATTAATATGACCAAATACAGTTGAGTTGATATAGAAAGATATAGGAAGCACCTCTGTTGTAAAAGTTGATCAGTCTGTTAATTTTACTATCCTATCTATGCACGATTATATGGTTTTATTATTTGCGTTAAGCTCTGCATTTAGCTGAAAACATTTTCAGCTGGCAAACGACCATTTGAAGAAAGAAGAAAAAAAAAAGAAAAGAAAAAAAAAAAATCACTGATCTTAAGCATTGCACTTTTAATAAATATGTGTGATTTGAAAAATTGCTGTAAATGCAGCTTGTCATGACAGACATATGCTGACGGAATACAGTCCAGTTTACACCCACTGCATTTCATTTTAAAACCAATCATTTGAATTGTAAAGGAAGCGGTCATGCAATCAAACCTGTTTTCCTGCTCCAGATCGTTGAGCACTCTCTCAAGCTCTCCCTTCTCTTCAGTCTCCATTGAGATGAGGATCTGAGCGGGACTCTGCGGTTGGCTGAGTGGAGAGCCTTGATTCAGACTCTGGCAGTAATGCTGGATCAGCAGATGCTCATCATCCCTACAATAATAACAACAACAACAGCACAGTTCACTACATTACATCCATTGCTCAAGTTTTCAATTAACATTTGCTGCCTTAAACTCTAAATAATTGAAAAATACACCAGCTCAATCGGCTTGGGAGAAGTAAGCTGGGCTAAAAACAATCCTATTGTTTTAATACCACAAAAAACTGCTGTATAAGAGCATTTGCATGTAATCGTTTTATTGTGATTTAATATTTAATACGATTTAATATTATGGGTTTATTACTGATCTCCACCACTGTGTGTATGAGTGGAAAGAGCTAATATGCACCCGAAAATTGAAAACTAATTTGGAATGACATTACATTCCTTTTTGGATGAACTCTTCCTATAATAAGTTACTGAACTTTCATACACACATTTTAAAGGGATAGTTTACCCTAAAATTAAAATTAGCCCATGATTTACTCACCCTCAAGCCATCCTAGGTGTATATGACATTCTTCTTTCAGACGAATACAATCGGAGTTATATTAAAAAATGTCCTGGCTAATCCAAGCTTTATAATGGCAGTGAATGGCAGCCCAAAATTTGAAAAGTGCATCCATCCATTATAAACGTACTCCACATGGCTCCAGGGCCCTCTGAAGCAAAGCGATGCTTTGTGTAAGAAAAATATCCATATTTAACACGTTATAAAGTAAAATATCTAGCTTAAGCGTTGTGAACTGTGAGAGGCGTTACACTTTCTTCGTAAGTTGAATACGGAAGGCGGTCTGGCGGAAGCTAGATACTTATTTTACTTGAAAAAGTTTTAAATATGGATATTTTTCTCACAAAAAACCCTTTCTTTCAAAAGGCCTTTTTTAACCCCTCCGAAACTGTGTGGATTACTTTTATAATTGATGGATGCACTTTTTTGGACTTCAAATTTTAGGCTCCCATTCACTGCCATTATAAAGCTTGGATTAGCCAGGACATTTTTTAATATAACTCCAATTGTATTCGTCTGAAAGAAGAATGTCATATACACCTAGGATGACTTGAGGGTGAGTAAATCATGGGGAAATTTTCATTTTTGGGTGAACTATCCCTTTAAGTTGAAAAGGAGAGGTTTTTATGCAACCACAAGCATTTAAATGTATGCAGGTGTTCAGACATTTGTAAGTAGTAGATCACTTTTAGGTTCTTTCACACACCATTACATTCATATACTATGCATATGAATACTATGTACAGTAGAGTGTAAAGGAGATGCAAGCTCACATGCTTTCATTGGGCGATACATTGTCATTCATATATGAGCCATTTCGGTTCTCCATTTCAGCTAGCCTGTAAAAACACAACATCATTCTGTACTCATTCATAAACAGCACATGCAGTTGCATTCATTCATGTCAGTAAGGCACCACTGTCCCAGCTTACGTGCTTCACATGAACACAAATGCATTTCGTTTGTTACTAAACTCTGCAAGCAACATTCTGATATCATTTGTGAAATATTTCTGGTTAAAATACAAATTTCAAACCCACGGAAATATATCAACCACGCTATAAATGGTACAAAATTTCTACTGGCTGACACATTTGTACCGTTGCCACGGTATACTCCATCACATTACCAGGACCTAATGCAATGCAAGTGTGGTCTCTTAAATATACAGTTACATAGTAACACCAAAATAACCATGCTCAAAAAAGACTCACCTGCTAGCGTAATGCTCGATGCGTGAGTGGGTGTCGTCATGGGAGAGTTGTGGGGAAGATGCCGGCCTACCAGTGATAGAAGAGCAAAGGTCAGAAAACAGATGAACAGAACTAAATATATATCATTATTATACACTCTTAAAAATAAACATTGTCAAAGGGGGTTTTCGCAGTGATGCCATAGAAGAACCATTTCGTTTTCCCCAAAGAACCTCTCAGTGAACAGTTTATAAAAGAAAAGAACCTTTTTTTTCCTAGTGTGGAGAACATTTAAAAAATCTAAAGAACCTTTTCCACTATAAAGAGCTTTTTGTGTAATGGAAAAGTTCCATTGATATGATATTAAAGGTTCTTTATGGAAACATAGATGTCAATAAAAAGCATTTATTTTTAAGAGTGATATTATGGAGGAACATTTTATAAACTCCAAGCATGACTACACAAATTTAACAGGGTCTCTATGGGGACACTTTTCTATGGAAGCTTTTTTCCGCCACAGAATAAAAGATTTTTAAAAGGTAATTGCGACTTTTTATCTCACAATTGCGAGTTTACATCTTGCAATTCTGACATTTTTTCTGACAGTCAGACTATATATATAAAGTCGCAATTGTGAGTTATAAAGTCAGACTTGCCTAATTTAAAATCGCAATTGCGAGTTAAAAAGTCAGAATTGGCTACTTAAAAAGTAGCAATTACCTTTTTTTATTCTGTGGCGGAAACAAGCTTCCATACTTTTCTGATAAAATCAAACAAAGATATTAAACAATGATATTAAACAGAATTCATGTGGATTTTTATTTCCACTATTATTTTAGGGTGACATACTGTCTCTTGAGATGTGCATAGTTTATTGCAGCTTATGATTCAGCTCAGTTTGGCCAAGGAAAGGAGCATTTTCCCAATATTTTGAGCTGAATTCCTGGTTAAAGAAAATACATACTACTGTTCAAAAGTTTGGGGTTGGTAGGATTTAAAAAAAAAAAAAAAGTTTTTGAAAGGTCTCTTATGCTCACCAAGGCTGCATTTGGTTGTTTAAAAATACAGTAAAAAAAAAAAAAAAAAAAAACTTACATAAATATGAAATAAAATGTATAAAATATGAAATGTATAAAAAATACATAAATTGAAAAATAGAAAATCTTTTCAGGATTCTTTGAATACAAAGTTCAAAAGAACAACATTTATTTTAAAGAAAAATATTTAGTAACATTATATGTCTTTAGAGTCACTTTTGATTTAATGTGCAGTTGCTAAATAAAAGAACTAATTTCTTACAAAAAAAAAAAAAGAACAATCTTAGTGACACCAAACTTTTGAACAGTCATG
Source organism: Coreius guichenoti (assembly GCA_039654105.1). NCBI lineage: Eukaryota > Metazoa > Chordata > Actinopteri > Cypriniformes > Gobionidae > Coreius > Coreius guichenoti. The sequence goes on from CM077170.1 coordinate 10,558,779, forward strand.
TACCGATCACGTAACAGTGTAGTTCACACCCAGCGACTACACATTAATGATAACCCTGTTTAAAACAGCACCAAATACCCTAAACCACTGTATCATGTTAATCTTGCTGATGAATGGTAAAAGCCATGGGATGAACACATTTCAAAATCTCACAACTCTGACAATGAAAGATGAGTGTTTCATGGAGACTTGTGTATAATTTCACACAGATCAGTAGAAGATTTAAACAATGTGCTTTAAGTGATGAATTATCTGATATAATATCTATACCTGTTTTTTTTTTTTTAAATCTATCCTTTCACTTTCCTTTAATCCCCCTATTCTAGTTTATGATACTCTAAGCAATGTCTGAAACCTTGTGTTTTGAGCACTTCTCGTGTTTGTTGGCCTCTTCGAGATGAATCGCTTGCTGTATTCCTCAATTGTAAGTCGCTTTGGATAAAAGCGTCTGCTAAATGAATAAATGTAAATGTCATTGCACTGACGCTACGTGAATCATCCAATAGGAACATCATTTACTAATGTAATTGTTGAAATTCCAGATTAAATTTAAAGACTTTCAAATTTAAAACTTCAATAAAATTTACATTTCAATTTCAAATACACTCAATTTCAGATTAGCACTACAAGTCACATTTTAACTGTGATATGAAAATCCTGAATGTTCTTTCTTCACTTCACTGGATAAATCACCAAATGGCACTGTTTGCATCATGTGATCCAGTAAGCAGGTGCTCTATGAGATTTGTGTGGATGTGGGTTTTTTTGTGCGAGGGTGTTGGTGTGCAGATGTACTCACGGATGGTCAACAGGCCAGAAGTTGATCAGTGTAACAGGACTGCAAGACAAAAAAAGATGAGATGATGGACAGGACAAGTAGATGCACTGAAAGCATGATGGTGACATGGTTAAGAAGCACCAAACACACAAACCCACTGATATGACAACACAGATAAATCCTAAAAGCATTTTCAGTGGCCAATAACATACAATCAACTCTCTTCCAAAAAATGTGTTTCTTGAGAAATAGTTTGATTCAACATTGCTGGTTGTGTGTTGGGGTTGAAATGAAAAAGAAAAAAAAAAGGGTTAATGTTGCAAGAATAATGTGTGTATGCATTTAGCACTGCTTTACAATTAGTCTGACAGACTGCACACATTTGCAGCTGCTCCTCTACAGGAAGAAAAAATAATTCCACAGCATAAACACTCCTACTGTGAACACGAGTAATGATCAATGCACACGGTAAAGCAGAAAAAAATCCAAGCAAAACTCTTACAGCTGCAATTTAAGGTTACCAAGAGTTCAGAGTCAGCTTTATTCGTCTTGTTTGGTGGCATGCCAGTATTACACTAAATTTAGTACCATTTATATATATATGCAAAACGCTCACAAATTAGAGAAGGTAGGTAGTAGGTAGGCTTTGAGAAGGTTCAAATGTTTTATTTCAGTGTGTCAGATGGAACTCAGCTTTTTCTCCATGTCAATGTTCAGAATTTAAAGTAACGTATTTTGTTTAAATGTTTCGCTATGGCATTTTTGGCTGAACAAAGTCAGTGGCCAAAATGTAGGTGCAATCGTAATGTTTGTTCCTTTTTTTAAAAATAAATAAATTATAGAGGAGCTTTAAAATGGCCTGAGACAAGCTTTTCAACTTTTCACCAAGCAGACCGTCTAAAGCTTTGTTTATACTTTCGCCTGGCTCCACAGCGCGAGCCTCCGCTGACTGCGCATGCGCGCACACCTCCCCAAACGGACGAGGCGTTTATACTTGACACGCTCGCCGTTGTACTATTCTTTGAAATGACAGAGGGCGACTCAGAGTAATTGTTCTATAAACCATCAGGAAACAGCGGTGAGAAGTAGTAAGGTACACACGTGACAATGTTTACTTTAGTACACTTCACCAAAACCACAATACAAAAGAATCGTGTAAACCTTGAGATTATAACTTGTGACATTAGAACTAAAATATATGGACATGAGAACATGCATGTATACAACTAAATTAACGATCTCTTAAAAATATTTTCTAATTTCACTAAACCTTTTCATTTAGTTTTGCAATTTTTTTTTATTAAACATGGACCTTTATGTTCATTAAAAAGGCTTATTATGCTATTGTAGGCTCAATTTGTAAATATAAGCAAAAAATTTAGACGCGCAAACTGGGTGCCCATGCTTCGCCTCGAAGTCGTGCATCTTTGGATGCGGAGCCGCGCGGAAAGTTACAAAAAATGCCCTGCACACCGCCAAGTGAAATGGGGTCTCGTGCACTCAACGCGCACTACCGCCCACTCCGCGATGACATTATTTTTGCCACGCGCACCTTCATGCTCGTGTGGATGCGTCGAGTATAAACCAAGCTTAAGATGTACTTAACAAAATCTGTATAAAACAAATTCACCCCCTTCAACAATTAATTTTATGATGTTTACTGTCGAACTTCAAACTGTCCTCAGTGACCCATGTTTCTATTACTACGCATAATCAGTAGGTTTTGGTTTGCAGGACTAGATTTGTTTGTCCAATAAAAGCACTCGCCCTTAAATATATCATTACGAAATGTGTCAGTGTGGTTATTGTTAGTTAAAAATAGTTTTCATTAATTGAAATAAAGCTGAAACAAAAATATAAATATTAGAAGAAAAACATTAAACGTAAACTAAAATGAGAAATATTGCCTTGGAATAAACTGAAATTAAGTTAAGTTATAAAAAATTAAGCTAAATAGAAATATATTCAAAAATGTTTTTAGCACATAAAATTACTACAACTTTAAAATTAAAATGAAAACTGCAAATATAAAAAAATAAAAGCTAATTCAAAATATGAATAAATGCTATAATAGTATATAAATAATACTAAAATAACATGACCCTAAACTAGTCTAAATATACAAGATTGTCTATCCAACTAGTCGTTTATTTTCAAAATATGGTTGACACTACATTATCACAGCTGCACACATTAAAGGGCCCCTATTACGCTTTTTCGAATATTACCTTTCATGTAGTGTGTAATACAGCTGTTTGTGAATTTAAAAGGTGTGCAAAGTTTTAAATATCAAAAACGCACAATAAATAAAGTTATTGTCTCCTAAAAGAAAGAATCGATTCTGAACTGCCGAAAGAGTCGTCAGCAATTCCAGTCTCACTTCCTGTAACATACCTACATAACAATGTAGCAAATCTGCATAATGCCTGTCTATGGTCTTCACTGGCTGAACAACGTCTACTTTGACCTGCCGTCAAACACCGTAGCTGTATCTGAGGATTGGAAAAGTTTGGTTTCGAGAAGACGCTGTTTTCAGCGCTGCAAATCCACATTGTATGCACTTCCAAAGGATGAGGACTAGCGCTGGAATTGATACGGAAAAATGGCATCGTTATCAAGTGCAGAGGAAACCTCCAGAGCTGAAATTCAGATATGGTAATGAGTGTGTTCGTTTCCAACACTTGCTGTAAGCGGTAGACCAATCACAACAAACTGGACAATCTAAGCAATCAGAGCAGAGCACGCTCACAGAAAGGAGGGGTTTAGAGAGACTGAATCTTTGAACAAAATTTAAGTGTTTTTTGACCTTGGATGCATGTAAATCTATTGTAGGAGACCTGCAAAACCAAATTAGGAACCTTTTAAAATAGCATAATAGGGGCACTTCAATTTTGCTCTCTTGATAGTATCTACAGTCGCAGTGTGATGCGCACAGTGCTTTTTATAATTACGGCCCTACCAGCTTTCATGTGTCTACTTAGTAGCAGATGGTAATACACAAAATGAAGTGAACACATAAAAAAAAATCACGGGTCTCACGTCTCCATGTTGTCTCCTTCAAGGATGGTTTGGACAGGGAGGTAACCCATGCGAGGATGCTTGGCAAAATAGCGCTTTGTCCTAAACTTGTTCTTCAAAACCTTGGCAAAGTCTCTCACATCCTCTCCTGACGTCGTCTGAAGTAAAAGGACATAGAGACACAAAACGTCATAACCTGCACTTTTATCTTGAAATGTGTTGACTCTGCTATTTACGCCAGATACTAAATTCTAAACGCAATGCAATGAATGCTGTAATCTACAATGTATATGTCAAGCACACAGTTATGCAAAAAACATACCGGTGTGCAATATTCAACCATAGGGTACTGCATTTTGTGACCTTTGGCCACTCTGCCAGAAAAGAAGCAGCTTTGGCAGATATCATAGTTAAAGTGCTTTAAACTTCGGTACCTGTTGAGATCAGACAAACAAACAATAAGATCAGTGTTAAAGTCACTGACAAAAACATGCACGCAAGATCATTTCCCAGAAACGTGTAGTTACATCTTGATCCTCCAGGTGGAGATACTCCCTGTTCTCACCTACTCTAAGTAGGATGTATAAAATCTGACTGTAATATGCTCACTATTTAAAGGGATAGTTCACCCAAAAATGAAAATTACCCCATGATTTACTCACCCTTTTTACTTTATAAAGTTTTAAATATGGATATTTTCTTACATAAACCCATCGATTCACTTCAAAAGGCCTTTATTAACCCCCCTGGAGCCGTGTGGATTACTTTTAATAAAGGATGTATACACTTTTTTGGACTTCAAATTTTGGGCTGCCATTCACTGCCATTATAATGTTTGGATTAGCCAGGACATGTTTTAATATAACTCAGATTGTATTCGTCTGAAAGAAGAATGTCATATACACCTAGGATGGCTTGAGAGTGAGTAAAATATGGGATCATTTTCATTTTTGGGTGAACTATCCCTTTAAAGGGAGGGTTCAACTAAAATAACATTCTGTCCGCATTTACATGCACTACAACCGTTTTTCCACTGTGATAATAATAATAAATGTTTCTTGAGCTACAAATCAGCATATTAGAATGATATGACCGGAGTAATAATGATAAAAAAAAAAAAAATCCAGCTTTGCCATCACAGGAGTAAATTACATTTAAAAAATTATATTCAATTAGAACAGTTCTTTTAATTTGTAATATTTCACAATATTACTGTTTCACTAAAACATTTTTTTTACTGTTTTATTATTAGTTTAATAGTTTGTTTTTTTTTAAATACAAAAATCTAACCGACCCCAAACTTTTGAATAGAAGTGTAAGACATGGGTTTTGAATTACATTTTGAATGACATGTTGAGTTAATAAAAGTTTTTGTATTTTGGCATGATATCAAAAATGACCTCATTTACTTTTTCATAAATGCCACTGAATCTTGTGTACAATTCATCAGTGCATGTTATTCTGGAGGAACAAAAATCCATTTTTAATAGAATAAATCTTTCTTAATCTCTCCAACAACTTTTCTCTTCTGCTTACGTAACTAGAGACACAGAGAGGAAAGGATAATATTATAGTCATAGACTAAAATCCCTGATTGCCAAGGATAAAACAGACAGAAGTCCTGTTCCACAATATTTCTCAGAGAACATCATAATGCCAAGTAAAAATGTCTTTAAGACATCTTTGTGTCAGTTTCTTTCAATTATTTAAACTTTATATTTAAGTGCTACAAAAAAGAATCATGCTAATTTATGCTTTAAAGGAACACGCCACTTTTTTTGAAAATAGGCTCATTTTCCAACTCCCCTAGAGTTAAACGGTTGAGTTTTACCGTTTTCGAATCCATTCAGCCAATCTCCGGATCTGGCGGTAAAACTTTTAGCATAGCTTAGCATAGTTCATTGAATCGGATTAGACCGTTAGCATCTCGCTCAAAAATGACCAAAGACTTTCAATATTTTTCCTATTTAAAACTTGACTCTTCTGTAGTTAAATCGTGTACTAAGACCGACAGAAAAAGAAAAGTTGCAATTTTCTAGGCCGATATAGCTAGGAACTATACTCTCATTCCTGCGTAATAATCAGCAGGCGCAATGATATTACTTAGCACCTGAAAATAGTCCCCAGCTAGGTAACATGCAACGTGACCGGCACTAAGTTTGTGTCATTGCAGAGTTGCAGCCGGCAAATTAGGTTGTCACGTTGGTTATGTTGACGGAAGTTAGCCTACTTTCAGACGCTGCGTAATATCATTGCGCCTGCTGCACCCATGGTACGGCAGCAAAGTTCCTTGATTATTACGCAGGAATGAGAGTATAGTTCCTAGTCTTTTCCTAGTCAATGTTCAATCTTTTAAGATTGAACATTGATCTGGGGAGTCTGCTATGTATTTTCTACTGCACAAAGAGGCGTGATCAACGAGCATAATTCAAATGACTCTGTACGCAATTGGATAGTCCTTCAACCAATCAGACCACAAGAGGCGTGATCAACGAGCATAATTCAAATGACTGTACGCAATTGTACAGTCCTTCAACCAATCAGACCACAAGAGGCGTGATCAACGAGCATAATTCAAATGACTGTACGCAATTGGATAGTCCTTCAACCAATCAGACCACAAGAGGCGTGATCAACGAGCATAATTCAAATGACTGTACGCAATTGTACAGTCCTTCAACCAATCAGACCACAAGAGGCGTGATCAACGAGCATAATTCAAATGACTGTACGCAATTGGATAGTCCTTCAACCAATCAGACCACAAGAGGCGTGATCAACGGGCATCGATCCATCGCTTCTCTATCAGTCATTGTGTTAAACCCGCCAATAGCGCGCCAGGTGGATAAGCCAGTCTGTGATTGGTTCCCGCAAATGTGTAACAGAAGCAGGATAAATTAATGTACAGGTTTCTGTACATTTCTACAGCCTGAGCTGCAGGGCGAAATCAAATCGCTGGCAGATCAGGCTGGGTTTACCCAGTCTAGTTCCTAGCCATATCTGCCTACAAAACCGCAACTTTTCATTTTCTGTCGGTCTTAGTACACGATGTAACTACAGAAGAGTCGAGTTTTAAATAGGAAAAATATCGAAAGTCTTTGGTCATTTTTGAGCGAGATGCTAACGGTCTAATCAGATTCAATGAACTATGCTAAGCTATGTTAAAAGTTCGGCTGAATGGATTCGAAAACGGTAAAACTCAACTGTTTAACTCTAGGGGAGTTGGAAAATTAGCCTATTTTCAAAAAAAGTGGCGTGTTCCTTTAAATCAGTGGTTCTGCTTCAGGACCCAGATTTTACATTGGACCCAAGTGGTGACCCAACACAACAAATTACAAAATTAAACAAAAAGTCCTTAAAATCAATCCCTGAAATGGATTAATGATTAAAATCTTTACATGACATAATATTAATAGGAAAACTGAGTATTTTGTTAATAAACAACATCAGAAGTGTGATTTTTCAGCCTAACACAAACAAACACAAGGCAAAACATTGTACAAGTATTACACAGATTATCAAGCAACAGACTATAAAAGAAGACAGAGCCAGACCTGAGCCAAAAAATCTCTTTTGAAAGAAGTACACCAACAAATAAGAGCAGGAACAAAGTAAACAGGGTCACTTTGATATCATGTAGACTTTAAAGTCAAATATATAAAAAAAATACTTAAAGTAGGACTGTGTTCTCCCACCAATAAAACCTCTAACAGGAGAGAATGAACACTGCAGCTTTTTGAGCCTCAAAACACAGAAAAAAGTTCTTCTTTTTCAACGTCTGCCTTGAAGTTTGGTGCAATGCTTAATAGTGCACAAAAAAGTGCTGAGACTTTTAAAGCACCTGAGGCGAAATCAGTCATTCTGAATAATAGCACTAAATAAAAGGTCCATACCTGAAGCCAATAATAGGACATTCCTTACAAATGTTGCATTTAGCCTGGTGCTTTGCTGTCTCAGCGGCCGCCACACGGTGAAGGACAGGAAGCCAAACCATCGATTGAGGTTCTAAACGCATCCAGTCCAGAAAGACTGAAGCTTCTAGCTCTGGTTTGTTATTGGCCTTCATATCAGAGCAAAAGAAAATAAAACTGAATGTACAGAGTTGTACAGGCTTTTGAATGAACATTGAATGAATTTAAAAGAGAATATGCAATTGTGGAAGTTTCTTATTGAACAGGACATAAATAGGGTCACCTGTACCACTGTTTTGAAAAAAGAAAACAAAAAACAAAAGTGCATATTCTACATGGCTGTTTTAAGGTAATCTGTTCATGAATGTAGTCAGTGGTTACTTACAAACTGAAAGCAGCTGCGTACACTGGGCTCGATATTGCTCCCTCCGAAAGACGCCACCTCACCCAGCTGCCTGGGGATCTGAATGGCGTCGTGTAGGAGGAGGCCGAGGCGCCGCTGGTCACAGAAGCCTGTGGCACTGGCCACCTCTCTGAATAAAACTAGAGTATAAGAGGAAATTATGAGAGAGTCAAAACCATCATGTTTATATTAACCGAAAAAAAATCTTAGATCCACACTGGAACATCCAAATGAATTTCGCAATGTTCACTAGCATTCATAAAGTTTTCTTAACACATGTAGTAACGTAATTATGTTATGATTACGTCATACGTAGTTATGTTTCTATTCATTAAAGAATTCTACTCTTTGATTCCATCAAATGGCTGCTGAAAATTCAGCTTTGCCATCACAGGAATAAATTATATTTTAAAATATATTCAAAAAGAAAAATTTTAAATTGTTATAATATTTAAAAATATTACTGTTTTTACTTTTGATCAAATAAATTCAACCTTGGTGAGCATAAGATACTTCTTTCAAATATATATATAAAAATAAATCTATAAATATTTCTTGTGAAAATGTTCTTTAATTTTTTTTTATATCATCACTGTGTACCGTATTAACACACTTGTTATTAACGTAAATGCCTGCTGTGTGGTTTCTAGGTGAGTAAAAAAGGTTACGAGCAGGTTCCGCCACATGCCCGGCTAAGTTTACGGATAAGTAGGCAGATAACCTCATCTTTTAGTTCCAAAAATTGAGGTAACTTTCAGGGTAAGTAGCCATAGCAACTTACTCTCTGAATATAACCTTCTCTAGAGATAAGATTTTTTTTTTAAATGATCGTACAACTGCCCAGTAGGTGGCGATATGCAACAAGAATGTAAATCGCCATTAAACAAAAGGAGGAAGTATGGCGTGCATCTTTTTAGTGTCCGTTTCCGTTATGACTCCTGGATTCGGCACTCTACTGAGAATGTCTTTGTGTTTTCAATGTGAACATACTGTGGGTATGCCGGTTCCAACAACCCAGCTGGGAGTAAGTTCAGTCAACCCAGAGTAAGCAAGGTTTGGGTTAATAGGCTTTATGCCGAACATCCAATGAACAAACAGGAAAACAGGTGTCATCGCATCCACTTGTCGGAGAAAGTGGTAACGGCAGTACAAACTGACGGCTATATCTATGGACTATGGACTTTTTATTGTTGCCTTTTTATTCGATTTAAATACCTAAATATTAGTGAGAAGAAAATAAATAATCTGCATATGCAATGGACATCGGTCATGCTCATCTTTGCTCACTCCTTTGAAGGTATCTTTAGTAAAACAGCTCGATATTTAAAGGGGTGATGAATTGAGAAATCAACTTTCCCTTGAGGCTTTGATATATAAAAGGTCATGGTAATATAAGAATATCCTGTAAGTTTCAGAGCTGAAAACTTCCTTGTTAGTCAAAGAAAAGCTTTTATTGACACCAGGCCCAGAAAACGAGAGCTCTCAAATATATAATGATCAATGACGTAATAGAACGGGGAAATGCCGCCTCAACAGATAAATATGTACGCCTGCTTCTGTAGCCCCGCCCACCGACTCGTGGAGCTAAACTGATCGCGCTACCGAGCAATAAACATGCCGAAGATAGCAAGATATTGCGCTGTGCCTGGTTGTGGAAGAACACAGTCCCTGCATAAGCTTCCTCTGGATACTAATATTAGGAATGTGTGGTTGAACTTTATTTTTAATGAAGTTCCAGCTCACGTGCGCAAGACATTGCACGTTTGTTCGCTTCATTTCACCGCGGAATCGTCTGTAAACAAGACACAGGTAGAGACTGGATTTGTAGACATATTGAGATTAAAACACAATGCTGTGCCTTCTATATTGGATTCGACAGGAATGGTGCAACACACTTACGTGAGTAAAACATGTTTTTTTTTTTTTTTATTATATATATATGTTTTTTTTATAGTATTGCATTGTTACAGATCGTTTTGATTTTGTGTACGTGTCTAACAGAACATACCTTAGCACGCTGTCACAGGCTGGAGAATCCTTTATTTGTTGGTTCATTGCGATTCAGGTTCAGACTCGGACATGTATGGGCCAGGGCTCGCAAAGAAACGTCCCGGGGCTATGTGTTTTCCAGACGGGCTACCAAAACGTAAGCCCATCGGCAGGCCGGTGAATTTTTAATAGTGAAATAACATTCATTTCTTCATCTGCGTTGTTCACTCTCTTGACTTGATATTTGAAGAGCCCGCGCGTGTGTATGTGTGATGCACGGTTCGCGCTTATATCCACCGTTCTGGCGGACCAAGTAATAAAAAAATAATATTCCAATCAATCGAGGGTGGATGAGAGATAAATCGTGTTTGTTTGATAAATACGTTTTGAGAGCCCTGTGAGAGAATCATTCCGGTTGCCGCTTTCAAAACAATCTCTCACGTGAACTGACAGGGGAGCTGAAGGTCATTAAATATGCAAATCTTATCCAATCCTAGCCGTGGGCGTTTACTTCCAAGTCTTCAGTGCGGCACGCCCATCAAAACCGAGCGTTCAGGAGAGAGCCTCAAAACCAGGGTAGAAAATAGCCTATTACTTATAGCCTATCACTTTCACTTTCAAAGGGGCAGGGGCTCAAGCCCCCCCGCCCCCTTGTGCACGCCACTGCCTTTAACAAAGCACATACAAAAGACCTGAACAGGAAGAGATGCAACCTGTTTTACAGAATACGGAAGTTTGCTGTGCATAAATCCCATTAACCAAGAGTTCAGTTATACGTTAACCTTGCTTTCTGGAACACCCCCAGCTGTTGCACTGTATTGTGTGCTATATACTCTAAACGAGCCAACTTTAAAGCTTTACAACAGAGTTTACAGCAGTGCTATTAACAACTGACCAATGACAACATACTAGAAGACACTGCAAACACCCGAGAGAGCTATAAACCGCTAGTAATACAGTTCTGTAAACCGAACAAATAACTTGGTTTTTATTACGACTTAAGAGACAAAATAGAAAGAATGAAGCACATAAGATAAGCAGAAAAACTCACATCTGTACTTATCTTCAAGGTGAGCTTTGCACAAACAGATTATTCCTGTTTTGAAGGATAGGGTACGAATCTTGCCAGCTCGTCCTCTGCGGAAAAAAAAAAAAAAAAATAAGGTGACAAATTACTAAAGCAAGACCGACAATTGCTCTATTTTATCTTTTATCAGTCAAGATCAGGAACAAAATAAAAAACTCTAGATGTTTCTGTACCATACACTGGTAAAATAGACTGTTTTCGCTTTTAAAAAAAACCAAAGAATTTCTTCTGAATTTGTCTTTAAAATTTAACCAAGGTCCCTTTAAAGTCAAATTTAAGAATAATGTGCCCCATCACAAAACATTTAATGCATTTAATATATATATAGACAGATTTAATTTAGCATCAAATATGGTAAACCCTGAAGGCTACACATTTGTGCTTCCATGTTGTGTTTTAAACATATGTTGTCAGGGACAGAGTGCAAGCATGTGTCTAACATAATTCTGTATTTTTAGAAGTTGTTACATTTCATGTGTGTTTTGTATTTTGTTTTGGGGTTTTTTTTTTTCTTTCTCTTTTGTCTTTCTCTGGTCTGATAACTTACTCTTAGGTTGTGATCACTGGACTGATACAGCTGTTCATCATATCTGACGTCCGACCAATACGCTGAGGTGCCGGCAGGTTAAAAGGGCCCTGTTTGTAATGACTGGGCAGTGAGCAGATCAGCGCCAAACCTCACTCAACTCTCGTGCCTTTGGTCGAGCCGAAAAGTCTACTTAGCCTGATTACATGTTAGTGTTCGTTTAGTGGTTTCCGAGTCAACACATCTTTGCGTTTGTTCACTGTTGTTGCTGATGTATTATTGTAACACTAGTTCTGTCTGAGAGAGTACATTGCTTGCGGCGCTAAGCACTGAATTACGTGCAGCAGGTGTGTGTGTGTATTGTCGTGTTACACGCTGATAATCTGAGACAAACGCGGTGTGTTGTAGCCAACCACTCGGAAAGGGTTTTTTTAACTTTAAGTTATCCTTTGGAGTGTTTTGTTTTGTACAATCTACAGTTTGTTGATCATACAAGTCAATTGTGAACAGCTCCATTGATTGTTGATTGTTAGAACAACGGTAGGCAGGAATTTTTCTGTGTTAGTTAGTTGAAGAGTGATCACCCTCAGTTGTATTTTGGTTCTTAGTGTAGTTTATTTAAGGCGTAACGCTGAAGATCTCGGTTTTGTTTCTGCATTTTTCTTTGTAGTAGGTAGTTAGAGGTTTGGGTTAGTAGTTATGGGGATTTTTTTTTTATTATTTCGTTGATTTGGGCGACACTCTTGCTTTCATTGTTTTCTGTTTTGTTTTATCATCTTTCCATATTTTCATATTACTAACATTTCATTCTGTAAATTCATTGCACTTCTAATAAATGAACTTTAATGTTAGTGGAATCTCGTTTGTTTCTGCTACCTGCACCCAGCGCAACAGTTACATCTCACGTAAATGTTATGTTATCCCTTTTACATCTTTAAGCACAGAAGTGCTCACATTTATGTCTTTTTAAGTATAATATTTATATTAGGGCATACCACAATTCCTGTTTTTCGTCCTCAAATTTAAAGTAAAAAATTTAAGACTTTGTAAGGACCCAAGGGAACCCTGACAACTGCATTTCTTTAGCCCATCTTCTGAAAAAAACATTGCTTTACAAGACAATCTAGGTTAAAAAAAAAACAGGCATAGAATGAAAAGACCTCTAACGTTTACTTTGGGGGAATGACAGGGGTCTTCTGTGGAATCTACCACCTTCATGTACAAACACTGCATGATTTATGGCTCAGTGTAATCCTACTGAGAAACATGCTGAGTACCAATTGAGTCCAACTCCTTGATTCTCTCTGACTCATGTTCTAATATTTAAAGGATTAGTTCACCCCAAATGTATAACTCTTTCATCATTTACTCGCCCTCATGTTGTTCCAAACACATATGACCTGCTTTCAATCATGGAATTATCCCATAACATCTTAAACATGCAAAGCAACAACAAAAAAGTTAAACGTACGTATCATAAACATTGAGCAGCCAGTTGAGACACATGTCCACGCAGAGAGGCACGTTGACCAGGCTGCTGTGCTGCTGCTCCAGACGGTCGTAGATGCTGGTCAGACAGTTGATCACTTGCATGATGTCCATGAATTGCTCATTCTGTTTCAGACTGTGCTGCTCAAAGGCCTCACAGGCCGCAGACATGCCCAGAAGATCCACTGTGCACAGAAAAATGCAAAACTTGATAAAGTGTTTAACAGCTAGAGCGTTGCTATGCTGTTTCTAGGGTGTTTTGGGTGGTTACCAGGTTGTTGTTATAGGGGCTGCTACTTCTGAGTGTTCAGAAGTTATCAGGGCTGGGCATTGACACAAGTTTTATGATTCGATTCGATTCCAATTCACAAGCTTGCAATTTGATATTGGTTCATTTGCATTATATATATATATATATAAGGTATATAAGGTACAGTACACATACATTTGTTAACACATGTACACATGTTAAATTTAACTACTGTATACAAATATTTTAACTGCACATGAGTCAGTTTTTATAATTATGTTACAATAATAACTTTTAAATAATTGTTACTTCATTTTTTTGAAAAATTAACATTTAAACGGTGGCTGTCATAAAAACTTGTTTTCATGATAGACTTATTCAAACATATTAAATATAGATGAACAGGTTAAGTAAAAATAGAATGAATATGTAATATATATATATATATATATATATATATATATTATATAAATGTTCCTCTCTAGAGTTAATTTTTCTAGCTAACTAGTGAGTTTATGGACATTGAATGGCTTTCCTGAGGTAAACATGACATTGTTTCCAAGCTTGAAACACTGAGCGATTACATGAGACATAATACGTTTCAATAAGTTGTACTGTATCTTTCAACATACCTTCAGATCATACATATTTATTTTGTGCTATTACTAGTAGTAAAGAGGAAGACACGATTGGTTCACGTGACGCTTGAAATGAGGTGCAACAGCAATCTATCGCGCCACATTAAAGAGCGCCAAAATGTTATTTATTGTTTAAAATTTCGTTATAAAATGGACAGAATTTGAGAGCTGGGATTTTGTTTAATAACAATAGTAACAAAGCACAAAGCTTATTGCGATTTATTAGATGGGAGGCATGCTACAAGTAATGTTTAGAGAAGTTTCATGCATCAACTGAAAACAGCATAGACTAAAAGATCCATTCTTGGGATTTAATAATCAATATCATCAAAATGAGAATAGAGTAAAACCGAGAAAGCAATATTTTTAACCCAGCCCTAGAAGTTATAGCGCATCTCGTCTCTACGCACAAACTGGAGTTTCATTCATCTTAGCAGGGTCGGGGTTTGGTAGCAGTAATAAACACTACCGTTTCTTTTCTATTCTTTTCTTTATTATTTACAACTTACTAGTGTTAAGTACAACTTACTTAACAGTGTTGTGTGATTGCAAAGAGTAAGTTGTGTGAACTCACAGCAGAGAGCTTTCTGCATTCGTCTGAGCTTCATTGCCGTCCTGTATGCAGAGAACCGTACGTTGTTGAGATCCGCTGTTTAGCAAGAGAAAATGTGACATGTTCATTTTAGCAAACCGTTCATGCAACATTTTGTTACTGTCACAGTAAAACCTCTCATCTCTGCATCTGACAATTTCTAATTTTGAGCTTATTTGTTGGGATCTGAAAAATAGGCGGCAGAAACATCAAGCTAGTATCATCCAATTAGTTTCACCATTTTTAATCAAAAGTTTGGGATTGGTAAAATTTTAGTTTTTTAAAGAAGTCTCTTATGCTCACCAAGGCTACATTAATTGGATCAAAAATAAAGTAAGAACTGTGAAATTGTTAAAATTTAAAATATCTGCTTTCTATTTTAATAAATTTTAAAATGTAATTTATTCCTGTGATGGAAAAGCTGAGTCTTCAGTGTCACATGATCCTTCAGATATCATTCTAATATGCTGATTTGCTCAAGAAACATTTCTTATTATTATCAATGTTGAAAACAGTTGTGCTCATTTTTTGATGAATTGAGCATTTATTTGAAACAGAAACATTTTGTAACAGTGCAAAAGTATTTAACGTCACTTTTGATCAATTTAATGAATCCTTGCTGAATAATTACTGCATTACTTTAAAAACACTTTACTGTAGTGAAGTGTAGTGTATATATACATTTTTTCATGAAAACTTTTTAATATACAGTAAAATGCCACATGAAGACCTCCATTAACATTTTTAGCACCATCTTTGGTAAGTCACCAGCAAAATTATCATAAACATGCTATTAATATGCAATACATCATCCAGTTCTACTTCATGCACATCAGATCTGAATCAGGCCTACCTAATGACTGGTACAGTTCTGCCATCTTTGGGTGGTCCCAACATGTTGTTTGGGTCTGGTGACTGAAAGAAAAGACATGATGAATTACAATAAACAGTACCTCTCTCGGAAAAACATGCTTTATAATAAATACCAAAAGCTAACAAAAGGCTCTGAAGGCTAAACAACATTCATAAATGTGTTTATGACTCATATTTAGTGCTCAAGACAGTGTCATCCTCTATCTAAAGTAATATAGATTAGGACAGTGATAAAGTGTGGAGGACAGGCCTTGAGTCTTTTTACATCCAACAATAAATCTTTGTAGTCCTCAAACTCAAGAATAGCTAAATTATGTTCTTCAAATAAAGGGCATTTTCAACAGATACTCAAGCACATTTAACACATCCATTATCACACCAATAACATACTACAGTAACTACTGTACAGTGGGGAGAACAAGTATTTGATACACTGCCGATTTTGCAGGTTTGCCCACTTACAAAGCATGTAGAAGTCTGTAATTTTTATCATAGGTACTCTTCAACTGTGAGAGACGGAATCCAGAAAATCACATTGTATGATTTTTAAGTAATTAATTTGCATTTTATTGCATGACATAAGTATTTGATACATCAGAAAAGCAGAACTTAATATTTGGTACAGAAACCTTTGTTTGCAATTACAGAGATCATACGTTTCCTGTAGTTCTTGACCAGGTTTGCACACACTGCAGCAGGGATTTTGGCCCACTCCTCCATACAGACCTTCTCCAGATCCTTCAGGTTTCGGGGCTGTCGCTGGGCAATACGGACTTTCAGCTCCCTCCAAAGATTTTCTATTGGGTTCAGGTCTGGAGACTGGCTAGGCCACTCCAGGACCTTGAGATGCTTTTTACGGAGCCACTCCTTAGTTGTCTTGGCTGTGTGTTTCGGGTCGTTGTCATGCTGGAAGACCCAGCCACGACCCATCTTCAATGCTCTTACTGAGGGAAGGAGGTTGTTGGCCAAGATCTCGCGATACATGGCCCCATCCATCCTCCCCTCA
This sequence comes from Coreius guichenoti, assembly GCA_039654105.1. Lineage (NCBI taxonomy): Eukaryota > Metazoa > Chordata > Actinopteri > Cypriniformes > Gobionidae > Coreius > Coreius guichenoti. Next base: position 10,575,338 of record CM077170.1, read on the forward strand.
ATACGGTGCAGTCGTCCTGTCCCCTTTGCAGAAAAGCATCCCCAAAGAATGATGTTTCCACCTCCATGCTTCACGGTTGGGATGGTGTTCTTGGGGTTGTACTCATCCTTCTTCTTCCTCCAAACACGGCGAGTGAAGTTTAGACCAAAAAGCTCTATTTTTGTCTCATCAGACCACATGACCTTCTCCCATTCCTCCTCTGGATTATCCAGATGGTCACTGGCAAACTTCAGACGGGCCTGGACATGCGCTGGCTTGAGGAGGGGGACCTTGCGTGCGCTGCAGGATTTTAATCCATGACGGCGTAGTGTGTTACTAATGGTTTTCTTTGAGACTGTGGTCCCAGCTCTCTTCAGGTCATTGACCAGGTCCTGCCGTGTAGTTCTGGGCTGATCCCCCCCTTCCTCATGATCGTTGATGCCCAACGAGGTGAGATCTTGCATGGTGCCCCAGACCGAGGGAGATTGACCGTCATCTTGAACTTCTTCCATTTTCTAATAATTGCGCCAACAGTTGTTGCCTTCTCACCAAGCTGCTTGCCTATTGTCCTGTAGCCCATCCCAGCCTTGTGCAGGTCTACAATTTTATCCCTGATGTCCTTACACAGCTCTCTGGTCTTGGCCATTGTGGAGAGGTTGGAGTCTGTTTGATTGAGTGTGTGGACAGGTGTCTTTTATACAGGTAACGAGTTCAAACAGGTGCAGTTAATACAGGTAATGAGTGGAGAACAGGAGGGCTTCTTTAAGAAAAACTAACAGGTCTGTGAGAGCCGGAATTCTTACTGGTTGGTAGGTGATCAAATACTTATGTCATGTAATAAAATGCAAATTAATTATTTAAAAATCATACAATGTGATTTTCTAGATGTTTGTTTTAGATTCCGTCACTCACAGTTGAAGTGTACCTATGATAAAAAATTACAGATTTCTACATGCTTTGTAAGTGGGCAAACCTGGTAAAACGGCAGTGTATCAAATACTTGTTCTCCCCACTGTATATGTTAGACATGCTGTCCATGATAACACTCATTTAAAGGAACAGTTCACTCAAAGGGTAACATTCAGTCATCATTTACTGATCCATATATTGTTCCAAACCTGTGTGACTATTTTGTGGAAGACAGAATGTACATTTCCTGGCCTGGCCATTATTTTGAGTATAATGGAAATAAATAAGAAATGGGGTTGTTAGTCTCTAAAAAAAAGGCAGCATAAAAATACAACCCCAATTCCAGAAAAGTTGGGCCATTTCGTAAAATGTAATAAAATCAAGAATCTGTGATTTGTTAATTCACTTTAACCTTTGTTTATCTGAGAAAAGTACAAAGAAAAGATTTCCAATGTTTTCACTGGCAAAATGTATTTTATTTTGATTTTGATGGCTGCAACACACTCCAAAAAAGTCTTGTTTACTACCGTCATGTCACCTTTCCTTTTAAATTACGCTTTTTAAATGTTTGGGAATTGAAGATACGAATTGTTGCAGTTTTGCATGTGGAATTTTTGCCCATCAAAATTTGTTTATATTTACAAAATACAATTAATTTGGCCAGTGCAAACATTAGATTTTTTTCTTTGTACTTTTGTCAGTTAAATAAATAAAGGTTAAAGAGAATTAATAAAATCACAGATTCTTAATTTTATTGCATTTTACAAAATGTCCCAACTTTTCTGGAATTGGGGTTGTATCATAAAAGTACAAAAGTGGTCCATACGTTTGCAATATATTCTAAGTGTTCTGAAGTCATACAATAGCTTTGTGTAAGAAACAGACCTATGAATTAAAAAGAATAAGGATGTCCATGGATAAATAATTTATAATACTTAAATAATCCATAAAAAAACAAAACAAGAATTGTCAATTCTGACTTCATGGTGACTTTGATTGCAGAAAATGTATGTGTTATTTTTGGCAGCCCTTACACACACACACACACACACACAAATAAACCATTTTATGGTACATTTTAGGGCTGGACCAGAATATTTGAATATTCGTTTGGTGGGTTGGTATTTGATTTTCAATTTTGGGATTCGAATATTCAGGGTTTTTTTTTTTTCCTCGCACACCTGGCATCCTGGAATCGGTTCTCATTCGCGCTTGAATATGTTTACACTATAAAATCTGGCGAAATACAATACTTTTTTTTTTTTTTTTTTACAATTATCTTATAGCCTAGCCGTTTTTAATAGAACGGACAGTTGAATAGGAACCCAACCTTGTTATACTTAATAAATTTATTTGCTTCTTCTTAGCCTAAGTGTTCCCTGCAACTGAGTATTCTCTGTCTAGAGCGCACAACTGCATGAACCTATATGAAGCGCATACCTGAGCTTGCATTTTGGGTTAAGCTGCGTTGGTTTGACATTGTGGAAAACAGAATAATAGAATCAAAATGTATTAGCCTTTTTACCCGTTAGGGATGTGACGTGAGAAAATTTTCCCTCACTGTCACATTACAGTGCTTCTGCACTGAGCTTCTCACTCTCGTGATGAATGAAATCTGACTCCTGCTGCTGGTCTGTGCTGCCACTCTCATTCGGCTCACGCTGCACGTTCAGTTTTTAATTGTAGTTAATCTGTTCTCTAACTGAACTAAATGATTTTTACTACTATAAAATACCAAAACGACGGTGGGGGCGGTACCGCGGTGGGCAAGTGATGTAACCTGTGTTATGCCTGAACACCGGTAACACTGACTATCGCAGCAAGCCTATTACCTGTTATTATCAATCTAAATGAATCTACTGCAAAATATAGGAGCTTGTTACTGGGACGTAACAGACCTGTGTGTTTTGTATCACTAGTGCAGTGTCCGTTCTCGGAGCATATAAGCTCTGCCCGCGTGAGGCGCGCCACTTCTCGAGATTCCTGCCTTTATTAGAGAGAAGAATATGTTCCGCCAAATGCTGGTCTCTGTCAAAAACCCATCTTGCAACTCAATCACTTTATCTGATATTTCACATGAATAAATATTTTGGAGTCCATTGTTTAGATCAGTGTTTCCCAACTTGGGGGTCACTAAAGATTTAGGAGGGGTCGCCTAACTCACTCTAGTTTGAGGTTACAAATAGGGATGAAACATTTACCGGTTTGAGTATAAACCACGATACAATTCCTGATAGTTAGACTTACAGTTTAATATTTTAATAATTAAAACCGTACTTGATTACCAGGATTTGAAAAACTAAATGGTAAATACTGTCTAGCTTTAAGCAAAGTTAGCAACAGTCTCATGCAGGCACAGCATGCAGCGTAGGTTACATTTTGTGTAAAAACATGGCGGAAAGAAGTGAGAGGTTTTGCAACCTTTACAACCGAGTGCTGAGGGAAATGTTCCATAAGCACCATCTACTGATTTACATTTTCATTCAGGCTGTCTGTGGTTTTTGTTTGTGTTTATTGTACATTTTTACCAGTTGATAAAAACTAAGCTAATGTACATTCTAAAAATCTAAACTATTTGGATACGGCATCTAGAATTATTCATGGAGCTGATAAAATACTTATAATCATTTATGATTTTGACTCATCCGGTTTCTTAAAAATGGTTTAAAGGCTGAAATGTGAGATTTATCATTTGTGGCGTAAAGTAAAGATCATGTTCCATGAAGATATTTTGTAAATTTCCTACCATAAATATGTAATAAATGTATTATTAGTAGTAATATGCATTGCTAAGGACTTCATTTGGACAACTTTAAAGGCAATTTTCTCAATATTTCGATTTTTTTGCAACCTCAGATTCCAGATTTTCAAAGAGTTGTATCTCGGCCAAATATTGTCCTATCATAACAAACCATACACCAATGGAAAGCTTATTTATTCAGCTTATGTATAAATCTTAATTTCTAAAAATTGACCCTTATGACTGGTTTTGTGGTCCAGGGTCACATTTTATAAATCTTTTTGTCAATACCTTATTTGAACGTAGTTCATGTTAGTAGATAACATTAAGTTGAAAGTCACACAACCAACACTCTTGTTCATTTAAAATCTAGCCGTCATTGATAATGTAGTATGTAATAATGTAATTATTTTAATGTCTCTGATGTTGTTGCATTTATTAAAAAACTGATTTTGTAATCCCCGTCAGTAAATAAAATGTGTGTCTGCTAGTCTGTTTGGGGGTCATTACTGATTTTGAATGTTAAAATAAGCCCCTTTCACACAAAGATTCCGGAAAATACACTGATAATGTGTTTGATTTTGGGTCATTCACACTACCAACAATTTTCTGGAATATGTGCATGCGTTCACACACATCCCGTAAAGATCCCGTTAAGACATGTGTTACGTGTAATGTCTCCGCAGCGTCTTAAGTTTGCTTATGATCTGCTATTTCTCTCTGGAGAAACCACGCTCATGCATTTTTTTTCTGATTCGATCATAAACTATGAACCACTGGTTTAGATCCTACATGTGACCATGGGAGTAGTTTTAAGCATCTAAATTGTTGTACTGGGTCCTCTTAATTTGAATCTTAAAAGAAGCGAGTCTAAATTTCTACATTCACAACAGCGCCTGTTTTGTTACAAGGTCTCTAAATGAATCCATTAGTGGAAATGCAATTTACACTACTGAGATGCCTTGTTTTGAAGTGTTGCTATGGGCCAGAATGTTTTTGTGATTTTGGGCTTAAGCCAGCCAAGTGGCTCTGCAGAATTCTAATAAGGTAGAGAAACTTCAAAACTATAAATTATACCAAGACCCTACAGTGTTTTAGTAGGGAAAAACACCATCAACAAAAATTAGATGAAAGTGAACTTTTCTTCTAGAAGAAAAAATTCTGAAAAAGTCAGAGGGGTCAAAATGAATGTATGAAAGAACTTTAAAAAGAGTCGTGGAAAACATCAGTGTCTCTGAAATGCAAACATTATGGGATGGAACCATACTAACAAAAAATGCACCATGGTAATACCAATGCTATTTACCATGGGACTGTTTAGAAATGTTTTCCATTTTAATATATTTTAAAATGTATTTTTTCCTTTGACGGCAAAGACAAATTTTCAGCATCATTACGCCAGACTTCGGTGTCACATGATCCTTCAGAAATCATTCTAATATTAAAGCATTATTAATTCTTAAACTATTAATAAAAAAAAATGAATGGAACAGTATATACACTTATATACATATATGCACACACACACACATACAGTGGGGAGAACAAGTATTTGATACACTGCCGATTTTGCAGGTTTGCCCACTTACAAAGCATGTAGAAGTCTGTAATTTTTATCATAGGTACTCTTCAACTGTGAGTGACGGAATCTAAAACAAAAATCCAGAAAATCACATTGTATGATTTTTAAATGATTAATTTGCATTTTATTGCATGACATAAGTATTTGATACATCAGAAAAGCAGAACTTAATATTTGGTACAGAAACCTTTGTTTGCAATTACAGAGATCATACGTTTCCTGTAGTTCTTGACCAGGTTTGCACACACTGCAGCAGGGATTTTGGCCCACTCCTCCATACAGACCTTCTCCAGATCCTTCAGGTTTCGGGGCTGTCGCTGGGCAATACGGACTTTCAGCTCCCTCCAAAGATTTTCTATTGGGTTCAGGTCTGGAGACTGGCTAGGCCACTCCAGGACCTTGAGATGCTTCTTACAGAGCCACTCCTTAGTTGCCCTGGCTGTGTGTTTCAGGTCGTTGTCATGCTGGAAGACCCAGCCACGACCCATCTTCAATGCTCTTACTGAGGGAAGGAGGTTGTTGGCCAAGATCTCGCGATACATGGCCCCATCCATCCTCCCCTCAATACGGTGCAGTCGTCCTGTCCCCTTTGCAGAAAAGCATCCCCAAAGAATGATGTTTCCACCTCCATGCTTCACGGTTGGGATGGTGTTCTTGGGGTTGTACTCATCCTTCTTCTTCCTCCAAACACGGCGAGTGGAGTTTAGACCAAAAAGCTCTATTTTTGTCTCATCAGACCACATGACCTTCTCCCATTCCTCCTCTGGATCATCCAGACGGTCATTGGCAAACTTCAGACGGGCCTGGACACTAACAGGTCTGTGAGAGCCGGAATTCTTACTGGTTGGTAGGTGATCAAATACTTATGTCATGCAATAAAATGCAAATTAATTATTTAAAAATCATACAATGTGATTTTCTGTATTTTTGTTTTAGATTCCGTCTCTCACAGTTGAAGTGTACATATGATAAAAATTACAGACCTCTACATGCTTTGTAAGTAGGAAAACCTGCAAAATCGGCAGTGTATCAAATACTTGTTCTCCCCACTGTAGATAGTCCCGGTCAAAAGTTTGGAAACATTACTATTTTTAATGTTTTGAAAGAAGTAATTTATGCTCATCAAGCCTGCATTTATTTGATCAAAAATACAGTAAAAACAGTAATATTGTGATATATTATTACAATTTGAAACAATGGTTTTCTATTTTAATATACTTTAAAATATAATTTATTTCTCTGATGCAAAGCTGAATTTTCATCAGCCATTAAGCCATTACTCCAGTCTTCACGTGATCCTTCAGAAATCATTCTAATATGCTGATTTATCATCAATGTTGGTAACAGTTGTGCTTATATTATTTATATATATTTTTATAATCTGTGATACTTTTTCAGGATTCCTTGATGAAAAAAAAAAACAGCATTTATTTAAAATAGAAATATTTTGTAATATACACTACTGTTCAAAGGTTCGAAGGTTTGAATTTTTTTTCTTTCTTTTATTGAAAGAAATTAATACTTTTATTCAGCAAGGATGTGTTAAATTGATCAAAAGTGATAGTTAAGATTTATATTGTTAGAAAAGATTTCTATTATTTTTTTTACTTTTTAGTCATCAATGAATCATGGAAAAAGTATCACAGTAAGCAGCACAACTGTTTTTAACATTGAAAATAACCGAGTGTCAAATCAGCATATTAGAATGATTTCTGAAGGATCATGTGACACTGAAGACTGGAGTAATGGCTGATGAAAATTCAGCTTTGCATCACAGAAATAAATTATATTTTAAAGTATATTAAAATAGAAAACCATTATATTAAATTATAATACTATTTCACAATATTATGTTTTTTCCCCTGTATTTGTGATCAAATAAATGCAGGCTTGATGAGCATAAGAGACTTCTTTCAAAAATATTAAAAATAGTAATGTTTACAAACTTTTGACAGGTACTGTGTATATATGTGTGTGTGTGTGTGTGTGTGTGTGTGTGTGTGTGTGTGTGTGTGTGTGTATGTATGTATGTATGTATGTATATATATATATATATATATATATATATATACATACATACATACATACATACACACACACACACACACACACACATACACATACATATACACACACACACACATATATACACACCTTTATATTTTAAGAAGGTGTGGTCTTAGATATCAAAAAGTTTGAAAACCCCTAACATACACATCTGGGCATCACAGGCAGCTCACTGTAGGCTTTGAGACACAGTCAGTATCTGGCAGCGCCCTCTAGGTTCAGGTAGTCTCAGTAGAGCATGCCAATTGCCAATGGCCTGATGGCAAATTTCCCACTGAGATCTCCATACCTGCACATCTCAAGGCACTGCATGAGCGGAAGTACAGCAGTAATGTGGGTTTGGACAAGAAAAAGGAATGCCCACCTACATGCATCTTAACAGCACAGTGTACCCACACAAACACGCTTCACGCAGACACCTCTAATCGTGGCTCCTGGTTATGGTTAAATGCAAACGCAGCCGTAAGTATGTGCTTCACACCAAACAGTTATCTCCTGTGTGGTATAATGTTAACTTGTGGGAAGCGCACGAATATGGAGGATCCTTAAGGCCAAGCCTCGTTATCAACACTAGGATTTCCATCAAATACACCTACAAAACATAAATGACAATATGAACGCCGCGTTAGGTTTATCAGTCTGCATGCTGCAAGAAGGGCACAGCAGATGAATCAGGAACTATCGATGTGTTTGCCATTAGAAAAATAAACAAATCAAGCGCTGAACTGGCATGTCGCTAAGACGTGGACATCCCCGGTTGCATTGGCTCCCTGTAAAAACCGAACAAGCACCTGCTAGGCTGTAAGGAAAACGAGCAAGGAAAAGAAGCAGCGACTATACGGCAGATGGACGAATGCAAAACTCCTTCGGCGTCCTCTACTCGCACGAGCCGACATTTATTCGTGTTTGCATTGCACTTACTTTCTCAAGTTCTCCCTCATCTCGCCTCTTAGTAATCGCCGAATCCAACGTGTTTATTTTTTAAATCCCGATGGTTCAATGTTGTTTGGGGCGAATCACCTCCGCGGTGTTCCCTCTCTACAGGGGAAAAAGCATCCGACTTCCCTGCGATCTCCCTCAGCCAGAGCGGCTCAGACGAGGCGGAGCTTTTCCTCCTGCTCCCTTCCCCCTCCAACTCCTTTCTCTCTCACTCACTCTCTCAGGCTGTGCCTCAAAACCTAGCATACCACCTACCTAGACCGCATTTTAGCACATCGCTTCCGTTCGAATCGAGCGTTTTGTGGAAATCGTTTATTTGTTTGAACGCAACAAAAATAATTCCTAAAATGCTGGAATGAAATGTTCTAAAATGCTTATTATGCTTAAACATTAGATTCTACGTTCAAAATCACCTAGGCTATGTGAGTTGCCAAGTTGTTAACGTTCGAACGTTTCCGTGATTAATAAAAAACCGATAACCGATGATGCCCAAAAATGGCATTAATCAAACATGCGAACGTTCTGCATGAAGCACAAATAAATAAATAATACGAAAGAATGCTCAAATTAAAATATAGAAAAACATGTCGCATATGATGGCCAACATGCTTGATTCGAATGTGTGACGCAAAAAAAGTCACACCCACCACAAAGTCGTAAATACAAGTGGGAAGCTCGGGAATTTCTTAAGCCCCGATCTTTAAGAGCTGGGGGCGTGTCAGTAAGAAACATGGCGGAATACCACAGTATTTAAAGGTATTTAGCAGTGGCATTGTCAGGCTTTTTTCTATTTACAACAAATTAAAATAATGCCTGCTCAAAATATGAAAGCATTATAATATAACAATATAATATGTAACGATAAAGTTTACAGTGGCTTCATAAATTAAATAAAAACATTAAAAAAGCAAAATACATCTGATGCACATTCTTTGTTCTGCATTTTCTAGAAGTAGAAGTAACCTTGCTGTATTTTTGTGTAATTAATTAAGAGAAAGTACACCGCCATCTTATTCCGACGGAAGTGACTTAAACACACCTGTCGTCGTAAACAACTTCCCACCTCGTAAATACAAACTTCCCAGGAGGACTTGAATGGATCATAATGCTGCCTTCATGTGCTATCGGAAATTTCCTACTTTCCACTTTTGAAATCATGATATTTGCTGCCTTCACGTGCTATCGGAAATTTCATACTTCCCACTTCTGAAGTCGTGATTACGAGCTCATTGCATTCAAATTTTGACTTGAGAGGGCGTTCATGTCCAATTTTTTTTTTACCTGGGAAACTCGTATTTACGATAATTCCGATAGCACGTGAAGGCAGCATAATGCCGCCTTTATGTGCTATCGGAAATTTCATACTTCCCACTTCTGAAGTCGTGATTACGGGCTTGTTGCATTCAAGTGCTTTGTTGTCAGAATGAACAGGAATTATGGAGGACACCAGGTTTATTCTTGCCTATTTATTGGGAAAATCTTATTAAAACAAAATTATATGTAGTGTCACATGCACTGAAAACCTATAATCATTTACGATGCCATCCTTTTTCTGCCGATTCTGTAATTTCGGTCAAATGCAGGCTATTTTCGCTGTGTAAAACATACAATAAGGTTCAAATGATTACTCATATATGTAAATATGCACTACATTAATGAAGACAAGATGAACTAGTTGTTTTGGGGAAAAAACTAATAAATCATACCTGTTACAGCAGTAGTTCTCCCCGCCACCATGTTTAAAGTTTATGGCATGCCCATCTCGGGAATTTGGGTATCAAAATAATGCTGTCTTCACGTGCTATCGGAATTATCGTAAATACGAGTTTCCTAGGTAAAAATTGCACATGAACGCCCTCCAATTTCGAAATTTGAATGCGATGAGCTCGTAATCACGACTTCAGAAGTGGGAATTATCAAACAGCACGGAACATTATTCCGACAGCACGTGAAGGCTGCATTATTTCCGAACTTCCCAGTGGTAAACACGACATCAGGGGGCATTCATTTTTTACGTAGGAAACTCGTATTTACGATAATTCCGATAACACGTGAAGGCAGCATTAGAGCTCATCACATTCAAATTTTGACTTGAGAGGGCGTTCATGTCCATTTTTTTAAACTAGTATTTAAGATAATTCCGATAGCATGTGAAGGCAGCATAAATCCAACATTTTCAAAGGTGTCTGTGTGATTTGCCAAATTGTTCAATGCAACGTTCGAACACTCCCAAAATACAAAAAAAAGCTTAAACCGATAGCCAATGATGTCCAAAAAATGTATCAACTTTTAAACTCGACATGGATGCTGAAAATGCTGGAATCATTCAAACATTCTGATGATTTCCATTGCTCAAATCAAACGTTTGAACGTGTCAACAGTATGGAGGAAAAAAAAAAAAAGCACTAATAATACTAAGGAAAAAAAAAACCTCAAATCAAATGTTAGAAAAAAGTTTGCCTATGATGGTCAAAATGCTCTAATCGAAAGTGTGTGTGATGCCAAAAAAAGTCTGGCTCCAACATTCGAATGTGTCGTTCAAGTCCTCCTGGGAAGTTCGTATTTACGATGTCAGGTGCGTTCAAGTTACTTGCGTCGGAGCAAGATGGCGGTGTACGTTCTTTAAATAATTACACAAAAATACAGCAAGGTTTTTAAACTCTACTTCCAGAAAATGAAGAACAAAGAATGTGCATCAGGTGTGTTTTGCTTTTTAATGTTTTTAATTAATTTATGAAATCACTGTAAACTTTATCGTAGGGCCAGGCTTATTGTATTGTAATATTACAATGCCATTATATTTTGTGCAGGGAATTAGCTTATTATATTTGTTGTAAATAAAAAAGCCAGACAATGTCACTGCTAAATAGAGTGGTGCAGGTATGACGTCACTTTGTAGGCCAATCGGCAGTCAGCATCACGCTGGTTCCCTTGAGAAAAACCCAATAGGATTTTCCCATAGGCTTTTGGATTATCGCAAAAAACAAGCTCTGTGATCAACAAAAGTGTATGATGCTTGCACGTTTTGTCCATCAAGATAATTATCACAGATGAACACAACTTTTAAGAATTTTTAAGCCTAAATGCAGTCGCCAGAAGTAAAAAGCTAAAGGTAGGCTATAAACGGACTACACCACGGTCCCGCGAATTCAACGTCACCATCACTAAGCTTCCGACAACTCTTCCAGTAATAATCTCAAAACATTTTCCCAGAACGTTTGAGTTAGAATAGTTTATAAGAGCACAATTATGAGCATAACGAGGTTGTAAAATCCGACTGAGTTTACCTGTTCGGCGTGATGATGTTTAATCTCCCAGCCTCTGTCGTCCCATTTAGCCACTAGTTAGCAACCGCCTTTTTCAAGACACGTAACAGCTTCAAAAAAATCACGAGTGGGGTAATACTGATGTATTTTATGTTGTAGAATAAAATGTGAACGTGTCTTGAGCTTGTGTTCACCACAGACCTTATATCTGCCATTTATCCAAAACCCCATTCAAAAAACCCATTGACTTCGGGACGATGTAATCGGAAGTGCTAAAATGCTAATTCGCTTCCGCGTTTGGCCTACAAAGTGATGTCATACCCGCACCACTCCTATAAATACTGTGGTATTCCGCCATGTTTCTCACTGACACGCCCCCAACTCATAAACATCGGGGCTTAAAATAATCCCGAGCTTCCCACTCGTTTTTACCACTTTGTGGTGGCATTTATGTGCATTCAGCTCATAAATACCATATTTTCTACATGACTTGAGCGCACCATATGATGCACAAAAAAAAAAAAAAAAAATCAATGCATATCTAGCTAGGCAGCTCACTAGGTTTTGAGACACAGCCACTTAGTGTGAAAATAATTAGTATTTAGCCTACTGTCTTGTTGAGGAGGGCTAGATAGGTTATTTAATCTCTAAAAAAAACTGGTGCCACAGTGCAGGAATCTCATTTTACAAGGCTTACATTTTGCATAAATTCAAAATAAATTGTCATCAACATAATATGCAATAATTTGTTTAGTTTGCTTAATGTATTAGATGGGATGAAGTTATGAAGTGTATGAGTAAAAATCCCATAAAAAGTTTATGCATAAAATAATTCACTGGGTAAAACTTTTATAATAACTTTAATTACTGACATCAACAAACATTTAGATCACCAGTGTACATATATAAATGAGACTTGGAATCATACAGTATATTTCATATAAATTAGTAAATGAACTACTGATCTGTTAAGCATTAATGTTTGTTGATAACTTATTAATGAAAGTTATTATAAAGCGGGATATTGTCCTGCAGCTTATCATATGCATTAGGCTCGAAATAACAAATGCTAGTGCCATCTGACTGAAAGTACTGCTCCGCTTGACCAGCAATAATGACAATCATAATCTATGACAGCATCATTAAGAGTCAGTTCTCTCCTACTTGAAATCAGATTCATGCACTGCCATGAGCATAAATGCTGCCCTGACTGTATATGAAGCTTGTGTACATACTTTAGAGATTAAATGAATTACCCTATCCCAACTGAATAAGTAAAAACATTCATTACACAACTAGGTTGTTGAAAATAAATAAGACTGATCTATAATAGAGAAAGCCTGTCATAACTTTGACTCAATGAATTAATTTGAACAGAGACGGCACTTTACCACACAAACTGACAATTTTGAACATTTCTGAGGATGATATCGATTTTGAGCCACACGAGCGATGAAACAACTATACTGGAATGACTATTATAATAAGCCAATGTATATATCACTGAAAAAAAATGGACACATTACAAACACATTACAAAGAAACAGCAAGTTAAACCCTGGATTAGACATTAAATAGTATTTTCTTGTAAAATACTCCAATAATCTTTGTTTTATTTACAACTTAAAAAAAAAAAAATCAATAAATCAATCAAAGCAAAATGTGGACACCCAAATAGGGGAGAGTTTGATAAGCCATGCCATTTTAAATTGTCGTCTTGGCAAAGAAAAATTATATAGAGGTGAATGTAATATGCATAATTACATTGCAGGATGTCTGCCATCTACTGAAATGAAAAGAAAGCATTTATATCATACAGAAATATAGAAATATGACTTCTAAAAAGGTGCTTTGCTGTGTACGTGTCAAGAGATAAATTGAGCAGTGAAGAAAATAAGGACATAAAAAAATAAATAAATATAAAAATAAAAATATCACCAGTATAGTTGAGCCAATGGTTTACCCCCCAAAGCATCTGACACACTTTTCCCCACTGCTACCATTTTTGGGGTGAAATAAATTCCCTTATATAACCCTTATATTTTTTTTACTTTTTTGTAACTATACACATTTGGGTAACACTTTATTTTGCAGTGTCATTGTTACATATGTTATATGTACTTACCATAGTAATAACAGTAAATTATGCATAATCACATGCAACTAACCCTCAACCAAAATCCTAGTCCTAACCCTATAGTAGGTACATGTTGTTAAATATATAATTACACTGTAACAATGACACCTTAAATAAAGTGTAACCCACATTTGTGTATCGCTTGTTACAAAGACATACGTATAGAACAGTTAAATGGAAACTGGCAAACTTCCCGGTTTAATATGAAGGCAAGTATTTCTGAAACTCGGTCATCTGTGTGCAGAAGTTCTCAGTTCACTTGATTCATGCAGCTACATGCATTGACAGAGCCTAATTTATCATCTCAGAT